>MU392163.1:290739-818171 GCA_022578495.1 Nemania sp. NC0429 | reverse complement strand
CGTTTTTAACACTTTAAACAAGCTAAAGCCGGCTATTTTTAAAGCTAAAAAAACTTTTAATAAAAAATAAGCTTTTATAGCTATTAAATATTATACTTTTAAAAAAATTTATATAATTAATTTTATAGTTAATATTTAATTATTATATTAATTTATATTTTTAAATGCTAATATAAAAAAAGTCGGTATAAAATAAATTTATATGTTTAATATATTAGCTAATTTATTTTAAAGCCGATTAAAATAATATTATAATAATTAATTAAATATTAAAGCTAGCATTATTAATAATATAACTATTAGCGCTTAATTAATTATTATAGCTAAAATATATAAAAATTTTAATATTAATAATAGTAACATTTTTTATTATTTAAGTTTTAATAGCTATAAAAATAAAAATAAAAAATAAGCAGTATTTATTAGCTAAAATATTAAAGCTTTATATATTTTATTTATAATTAAAAACTTTATTTAAATTTTTAAATTAAAAAATATATTTAATATTTAAAATAATAACGGTTATATTTAAAATAATAACAGTTATTTATTATTATATAGTTTATAATATAATAGTTTTTATATTATTTAAGCTTATTATTAATATAAAATTAAAACAGCAAATTTTATAATTAGTTTAAGCTAATATAGCTTTTAGCTTTAAAGCGTTTTTTAAAATATGCTAATATAATTTTTAGCTTTAAAACGTTTTTTAAAATATATTAAAATATTTTATATATTTTTTAAAATAATAAAAATTAGCACTATTAAAGTTTAAAAATTATTTATTAAAGCTTTAAAAATAATATTTATATTATAATAATTTTATTATATAAAGTGCTTTTATTATACTAGAGGCCCTTTTAAACCAGGTGTAAAAAGAGCTTTTATTTTAAAAAGCTAACTTTAAAACGGCTAATATAAGCGCTAGACCCGACCAACCGATTTTTATTAACTATAACTTTAATATACTAAATAAACTGCACTCTGTGTTAACAGGCTAAGCTTAAAGCGGCTAGCGTATAATATATACTGCTTGGCAAAATTTTTTATTTTTTTAAGTCTGCTATTATAACCGTTTATTTAAAAAGTCTGCTATATATATTAATATATTAAAGTTATAAATAATAATAATAAAGTTTTATTTTGTTTAGTTAGTATTAATTTATTTTATAACCGTTTTGCTAGCATTTTTTATATACTATTTTATTATAAAGCTAATTTTAGCTATAATATATAATAAAGCAGCATATATAATATTTAATTAAATAGTAGTTTAATTTTAAAATAATAAATTTTATTAGTGCATATAATATAAGTATAGCTTTGCTATTTTATTATAAATATATTATAAGATTTTATTATTAAATGCGTAAGCTAGTACTAATAATGTTTTTAGCGCTGGACTAGCATTTTTTTATTTTCGATTTTTTAACCGTTTTTTTATTATTGCCGATTAAATTTATATAATAAAAAAGTAATAGCAGGTATTATAATAATAATATAAAAAAAGCGGGTATTATAGGCCGAAAGTTTATTTATTAATTATAATTTTTAAACGCTATTATTTAAATATTTTTTTATATAAAAAAAAAGCAGCTATATTTGCTTTATTATTTTTATTTTAATAAACGTAAAAAAGTAAAAAAAATTAATATAATAAAAATATATTTATATTAATTAAAATTAATTATTAACTTAAAAAAAGATTTATTTTATTTATATAAAAAATCTATATGTTTTATTAAATTTTTTAAATTTTTAATTATATTAAATATGTTTATCTGCTTTATTAAAGCGTAAAAAAAAGTTTTTTTATAAGCTTTAGCTGCTGTTTTATTTAAATTATAAGCAAAATTTAAATATAGTCCGGCCTAGTGCTTACTGCACGATATGCTTTTAATACTATAAAATATATTATCTGCTATATATTTTTAGTTACAGCTTTAATATATTATTTCGGTTTTATTTTTATTTAATTATAAATTTATAGTTAGCGCTTATTATAATATTTTTATTTAGTTATTATTATTTTAGTATATAAAAACTGCAGATTATAATTTATTTTATAACTGCTTTGCTAAAACTTTTTATATATTATTTTATTATAAAACTAATTTTATAGCTTATTATTAGCAATTTTAAAATAGCTGTTTATAATATTAATTAATTTAAAATATATAATAACACCGCTATAAAACCTTTTTATTATTAAGTGCTAATATTAATAATATTTTTAATGTTAAACTAATATTTTTTTATTTTCGATTTTTTAAACATTTTTTTATTACTGCCGATTAAATTTATAAAATAAAAAAATATTATTAGTTTATATAAAAGCGCAGGTGCAAATAATTTTTTATATTAGAATTTTAACTGCGGTTTGGTCGTTTTTAAACCTAGCGTTGCTTTTATTAATATTATATAAAATATATAGTTTATTTTTTATATATAATAGCTTTTTATATATATAATAATATTATATTAGCTTAATGTTTTAAATTATTATATTTTTTAACTAGCAATTTTTATAAAAATTTAAAATATAAAAAAACTGCTAATTATATTTATTATATAGCTGCTATAAAATTTTAATAAATATACTTTATATAATAAAAATACCGTTATATTTGCAAAAAAATATATATAATTATATAAAAAATAAGCGGTTATAAAAAAAAAATAATAATTAACAGTAAAATAGTTAGCGGTAGAATATTAGGTTATTAACTGCAGCTAAAATATTTATTAATTTTTAAATAATATAGCTTTTATATTCGAATATTTTTTTTTGCTCGTTTTTATTTTTAATTAAATTAATAATTAAAATGCGATAGCCTGCGCGCCAAGTTTAATAAAGTTAGCGTAGGCCTTTTTTTAAATAAAAAAGCTTTTTTTTTTTTATTTTTAAAGCAACTGTTTTTTATTTTATAGCTTTAATTATAGCATTAAATTATAATATTTATAATTATTAGTTTTTTAGCCTTACGTTTAATATAAGCGTTAAAAAAGTATATTTTATATTAATAAGCTAATTTTTAAACAGTTAGCATATAATATATAGCGCTTAATAAAATTTTTTATTTTTTTAAGTCTGCTATTATAATTTAATTAAAAAGTCTGCTATATATATTAATATATTAAAGTTATAAATAATAATAATAAAGTTTTATTTTGCTTAGTTAGTATTAATTTATTTTATAACCGCTTTATTAGCACTTTTTATATATTATTTTACTGCAAAGCTAATTTTAGCTATAATATATAATAAAACAGTATATATAATATTTAATTAAACAGTAGTTTAATTTTAAAATAATAAATTTTATTAATATATATAATATAAGTATAAGCTTATTATTTTATTATAAATATATTATAAAACTTTATTATTAAATGCGTAGGCCAATATTAATAGTATTTTTAGCGCTAAACTAGCATTTTTTTATTTTTAATTTTTTAAATATTTTTTTATTATTGCCGATTAATTAAAAGTCGACTTTAAAAAAATTTATAAAAAATATAATATTATTAGCAAAAACGCTATATAAATTAAATTATTAATTATAGCTAAAATATTTTTTAATTTTTAAATTATATAACTTTTATATTTAAATATTTTTTTTATTTGTTTTTATTTTTAATTAAATCGATAATTAAAATATAATAGTTTGCGCGCCGACTTTTTTTTTTTTTTTTTTAAACTAGAGGCCCTTTTAAACTAGGTGCAAGGAAAGCCTTCGTTTTTAAAAGCTAACCTTAGAACGGCTAGTACAAGCGCTAGACCCAACCAACCAATTTTTATTAACCGCAACTTTAACACACCAAATAAACTGCACTTTGCGTTAACAGGCTAAGCTTAAAGCGGCTAGCGCATAACGTACACTGCCTGGCAAAATTTTCTACTTTTTTAAGTCTGCTATTATAACCGTTTGTTTAAAAAGTCTGCCGTATGCATTAATATATTAAAATTATAAACAATAATAATAAAGTTTTATTTTATTTAGTTAGTATTAATTTATTTTATAACCGCTTTGCCAGCACCTTCCGCGTACTATTTTGCTATAAAGCTAATTTTAGCTGCAATATATAATAAAACAATATATATAATATCTAATTAAATAATAGTTTAATTTTAAAATAATGAATTTTATTAATATATATAACATAGGTATAGCCTCGCTATTTTACTATAAATATATTATAAGACTTTATTATCGAGTGCGTACGCTAGTACTAGTAGTGTTTTTAGCGCTAGACCAGCATTTTTTTATTTTCGATTTTTTAAACGTTTTTTTACTATTGCCAATTAATTAAAAGTCGACTTTAAAAAAGTTTATAAAAAATGCGATATTATTAATAATTTAAAAATAGCTGTCTGTAATATCGGTCGATTTAAAATATATAATAGCACCGCTATAAAACTTTATTGTTATCGAGCGCGTATGCTAGTACTAATAGTGTTTTTAGCGCTAGACCAGCATTTCTTTATTATTATTAAGCACGTACGCTAGTACTAGTAGTATTTCCAGCGCTAGACCAGTATCCCCTTATTTTCGATTTTTTAAGCGTTTTTTTACTATTGCTAATTAACTAAAGGTCGACTTTAAAAAAGTTCGCAAAAAATGCAACATTATTAGCAACTTAAAAATGGCTGTTTATAATATTAGTTAATTTAAAATATATAATAGCACCGCTGTAAAACCTTATTATTATTAAGCGCGTATGCTAGTACTAATAATGTTTTTAACGCTAGACCAGCATCTTTTTATTATTATTAAGCGCGTATACTAATATTAATAATATTTCTAGCGCTAGACTAATATCCCCTTATTTTCGATTTTTTAAGCGTTTTTTTACTATTGCTAA
The DNA here is from genome assembly GCA_022578495.1 of Nemania sp. NC0429. Classification (NCBI taxonomy): domain Eukaryota; kingdom Fungi; phylum Ascomycota; class Sordariomycetes; order Xylariales; family Xylariaceae; genus Nemania; species Nemania sp. NC0429. The sequence goes on along the minus strand of MU392163.1, from coordinate 813,302 downwards.
TTGATTAAAAGTCGACTTTAAAAAAGTTTATAAAAAATACGACATTATTAGTAATTTAAAAATAGCTGTTTATAATATCAGTTGATTTAAAATATATAATAGCACTGCTATAAAACCTTATTATTATTAAGCGCATACGCTAATACTAATAATGTTTTTAACGCTAAACCAGCATTTTTTTATTATTATCGAACGCGTACGCCAGTACTAATAGTGTTTTTAGCGCTAAATTAGCATTTTTTTATTTTCGATTTTTTAAGCGTTTTTTTACTATTACTAATTAATTAAAGGTCGACTTTAAAAAAGTTTATAAAAAATATGACATTATTAGTAAAAACGCTATATAAATTAGGTTATTAACTATAGCTAAAATATTTTTTAATTTTTAAATTATATAGCTTTTATATTTAAATATTTTTTTTTACTTTTTTTTTTACTTTTAAGGCAACTGCTTTTTATTTTATAGCTTTAACTATGGCACTAGACCGCTATATTTATAATTGCCAGTCTTTTAGCCGTATATTTAACTATATGTTTAACGCAAGCGTTAAAAAAGTGCTTTTAGCGTTAATAAGCTAAGCCTAAAGCGGCTAGCGCATAACGTAGAACGTCTAGCAGACCTTTTTATAAATAGGTGGGTGGCTAGCGGCTGGCAAAAGCTTATTAACTACAGCTAAAGTATTTTTTAATTTTTAAATTATATAGCTTTTATATTTAAATATTTTTTTTTATTTGTTTTTATTTTTAATTAAATCGATAATTAGAATATAATAGCCTATGCGCTAACTTTTTTTTTTTTTATTTTTAAAGCAACTGCTTTTTAATTTATTTATAGCGAGCGTTAAAAAGTGCCTTTAGCGTTAATAGGCTAAGCTTAAAGCGGCTAGCGCAGGCATTAAAACTAACTAACCGACTGCTATTTATATAACTACAGCATCGCTTTTAGCGTTAATAAGCTAAGCTTAAGGCGGCTAGCGCATAATATACAGCGCTTAAAAAACCTTTTTATTTTTAAAGCAACTGCTTTTAAACCTAGCGTTATTTCTATTAATATTATATAAAGCATATAGTTTATAATGCCTTAAACTATTATATTTTTCGACCAGCAATTTATATAAAAATTTAAAATATAAAAAAACTGCTAACTGTACTTATTATATAGCCGCTATAAAAACTGTTATATTTTTCGACCAGCGATTTATATAAAAATCTAAAATATATTAAAAAAAACTGCTAACTGTACTTATTATATAGCCGCTGTAAAAACTGTTATATTTTTTAACTAACGATTTATATAAAGATTTAAAATATAAAAAAACTGCTAACTGTACTTGTTGTATAACCGCTGCAGAATTTTAATAAATATTTTTTTAATAATTATTTTAGCTATAATATATATGATAAAATAGTATATATAATATTTAATTAAACAATAGTTTAATTTTAGAATAATGAATTTTATTAGTGCATATAACGTAAGTATAGCTTTGCTATTTTATTATAAATATATTATAGCCGAAATAATTATTAAAAAAATACTGTTATATTAGCAAAAAAATATATATAACTATATAAAAAATAGGCGGTTATAAAAAAAGAATAATAGTTAGCGGCGGGATATTAAATTAAAAAAGGCAGGCAAAACCGTGCCGATATAGCTTATACTTAAAAGTTGACCGATTTTAAAAAAGTTTATAAAAAATGCGATATTATTAGTAAAAGCGCCGCATAAATTAGGTTATTAACTATAGCTAAAGTATTTTTTAATTTTTAAATAATATAGCTAATAATTAAAATATAATAGCCTGCACACCGAGTTTAACAAAGTTTATATAAGCTTTTTTTTTTAAAATTAGCATTAGCGTACTATAAAACAGAAAAAGCTTTTTTTTTTTTTACCTTTAAAGCAACTGCTTTTTATTTTATAGCAAGCGTTAAAAAAGTGCTTTTAGTATTAATAAGCTAAGCCTAAAGCGACTAGCGCAGGCCTACACCGCCCGGCAAAATCTCTTACTTTTAAAAAAACTGCTTTTTATTTTATAGCTTTAACTATGGCACTAAACCGTAATACCTACAATTGCCAGTTTTTTATAACTAATATATTGCTTAGGCAAAAATAATAAGCTTTTATAATAAAAATAAAAATAATTAAAGCTATATATAAATATTAGCAAAAAAATAGTTTAAAGCTTAAACTAAATATTAATTATAGCTAAATAAATTTTCGGTTTATTAAATAAAATTAATATTTAATTAAAGCTTTAAACTGTTTTTCTGCTAATATTTATATATAGCTTTAATTGTTTTTATTTTTATTATAAAGGCCCGCTGCTTTTGCTCAAGCAATGCGTCGGTTATAAAAAACTAGCAATTATAAGTATTAATAAATATTTTTAGCTTTAATTATAATATTAGATTATAATATATGCAATCGCTAATTTTTTAGCTCTACGCTTAACGCAAACGTTAAAAAAGTGTTTTTAGCATTAATAAGCTAAGCATAAAATAGCTAGTGCAAGCGGTAGCCTATAAATTAGTGCTATATATGCTATGCTAAAATGTTTTATATATTTTTTAAAATAATAAAAGTTAGCGCTATTAAAGCTTAAAGGTTATTTACTAAAGCTTTAAAAGTAATGTTTACATTATAGCGACTTTGTTATTTAAAGTGTTTTTATTATAAAATAGGTTTAAAAAATGCTATATTAATAAAAGAGTTTTATAAAACAGGTAGTCCGCTTTTAAAAGACGTTAATAACGTTTTAGCCGGACGCCGGTAACTTAATAACCTTTGCAGTGTTTGCTAATATTTTATTATATAAAAAAAGTTTAAACTAAAAAACTATATTTAAATAGCTTTATACTTAAATACTTTTATACACAGATAGATCAGTAATTAAAAAAATAAAATCTTTTACTATATAATCTATTAGTTAATTTAGTAGCTTTATACCTAAGTACCCTTATACCCAGATAGATCAGCGGTTAAAAAAATAAAATCTTTTATTATATAATCTATTAATTAATTTAATAGCTTTATACCTAAATACCTTTATACCCAGGTAAACCAGCGGTTAGACAGATAGAATCTTTTACTATATAATCCATTAGTTAATCTAATCAGTTAGTTTATTATTTAATAACTAATTTAACTATTAATTTAATATATAGCAGTTAACCTAATATATTATATAAAATCTAGTGCATAATATTAAATCTAATATATTATAACAAAGCAGGTGCATTATAATTAATTAGGTGCATTATAATTAATTAGGTGCATCACAGTTAATTGAGTATATTATAGTTAACTTAGTGTATCGCAGGAAAAGCAGCAAAAGACTGCCTTTACTTTAGCTATGCTGCTATAACTACGGTAATAAAAAAAAAAGCTAAATATAATTTAGCTAATCAAAGGCCCTAAATAGCCAGATAGAATAAGGCGGAAGGTACTAATATGCTAATACCTATATACTATTATATCTAAATACCTATAGTATCTACCTTTTTAATACGGATTTTTTTTTTTTAAATAAATAATAATAACTAGGCTTAAATAAAAAATTTTTCTTACTATAAAATCTGCAGCAAAAAGAATTTTTTAAGGTAAAAAAAACCTTCGTTCTACTCCAGTCGTACCTCCTTACGTTAAAAACGAAGGCAATAACTGCTTTTTAATTTATAGCAAGCATTAAAAAGTGCCTTTAGCGTTAATAAGCTAAGCTTAAAGCGGCTAGCGTATAATATATACTGCTTAGCAGAATTTTTTATTTTTTTAAGTCTGCTATTATAATTTAATTAAAAAATCTGCTATATATATTAATATATTAAAGTTATAAATAATAATAATAAGGTTTTATTTTATTTAATTAATATTAATTTATTTTATAACCGCTTTGTTAGCATTTTTTATATATTATTTCGGCATAAAGCTAATTTTAACTATAATATATAATAAAATAGTATATATAATACCTAATTAAATAATAGTTTAATTTTAAAATAATAAATTTTATTAGTATATATAATATAAATATAGCCCCGCTATTTTATTATAAATATATTATAGCTAAAATAGTTATTAAAAAAATATTATTATATTAATAAAAAAATATATATAACTATATAAAAAATAAACGGTTATAAAAAAAAAATAATAATTAGCGGCGGAATATTAAATTAAAAAAAGCAGGCAAAACTGTGCTAATATAGCTTATATTTAAAAATCGACCGATTTTAAAAAAATTTATAAAAAATACGATATTATTAATAAAAACGCTATATAAATTAAATTATTAATTATAGCTAAAATATTTTTTAATTTTTAAATAATATAGCTAATAATTAAAATATAATAGCCTGCACGCCGAGTTTAATAAAGTTTATATAAACTTTTTTTTTTAAAATTATTATTAGCATATTATAAAATAAAAAAAGCTTTTTTTTTTTTTATTTTTAAAATAATTATTTTTTATTTTATAATAAATATTAAAAAAGTATTTTTAGTATTAATAAGCTAAGCTTAAAGCAATTAGCGCAGGCTTATATTATTTAGCAAAATTTTTTATTTTTAAAAAAACTGCTTTTTATTTTATAGCTTTAACTATAATATTAAACTATAATATTTATAATTATTAGTTTTTTATAACTAATATATTATTTAAATAAAAGCAGCAAGCTTTTATAATAAAAATAAAAATAATTAAAACTATATATAAATATTAGCAAAAAAATAATTTAAAGCTTAAACTAAATATTAATTATAGCTAAATAAATCTTTAATTTATTAAATAAAATTAGTATTTAATTAAAACTTTAAACTGTTTTTTTATTAATATTTATATATAGCTTTAATTATTTTTATTTTTATTATAAAAGCCTGCTGCTTTTATTTAAGCAATATATTAGTTATAAAAAACTAATAATTATAAATATTAATAAATATTTTTAACTTTAATTATAGCATTAAATCGTAACATATATAATTATTAGTTTTTTAGCTTTATATTTAATATAAGCGTTAAAAAAATGCTTTTAATATTAATAAGCTAAGCATAAAACGGCTAACATAAGCGGTAGCTTATAAATTAGCGCTATATATACTATACTAAAATGTTTTATATATTTTTTAAAATAATAAAAATTAGCACTATTAAAGCTTAAAAGTTATTTATTAAAGCTTTAAAAATAATGTTTATATTATAGCGACTTTGCTATTTAAAATGCTTTTATTATAAAATAAGTTTAAAAAATGTTATACTAATAAAAAAGTTTTATAAAGCAGGTAGTCCGGCCAAACGCCGATAACTTAATAACCTTTATAATATTTATTAATATCTTATTATATAAAAAAAGTTTAAACTAAAAAACTATACCTAGGTAGCTTTATATTTAAATACTTTTATACCTAAATAAATCAGCGGTTAAAAAAATAACATCTCTTATTATATAATCTATTAATTAATTTAATAGCTTTGTACCTAAGTACCTTTATACCTAAATAAATCAGCGGTTAAAAAAATAAAATCTTTTATTATATAATTTATTAATTAATTTAATTAGTTAGTTTATTATTTAATAACTAATTTAACTGTTAATTTAATATATAATAGTTAATTTAATATATTATATAAAATCTAGCATATAGCATTAAATTTAATATAGCGCAATAAAATAAATATATTATAATAAAATAAAAAAATATATTATAAATATATTATTATAAAATAAATATATTATAATAAAATAAATAAATATATTATAATAAAGTAAATATATTATAGTTTATTTAATATATTATAACAGCAGTTTATAGCAGTTATAATTAAATAGTTAAAAAGCTATATTTTTTTATTTTTTATTTTTTATGCTTATATTTTTTTGTTTTTTATTTTTTATTTTTTTTTATTTATTATACACTTTATTTTTATATTTTTTTATTTTTTATTTTTTACGCTTATGTTTTTTTATTTTTTATTTTTTTAAAATAGTTTTTTTTTTATTATTTTTAGCACTTTATGCTTTAAAAATGGCCGGCTAAAAAAAGCCAGCATTTTTAATACTTTAAACAAACTAAAGCCGGCTACTTTTAAAACTAAAAAAACTTTTAATAAAAAATAAGCTTTTTTAGCTATTAAATATTATATTTTTAAAAAAACTTATATAATTAATTTTATATTTAATATTTAATTATTATATTAATTTATATTTTTAAATGCTAGCATAAAAAAAGTTAATATAAAATAAATTTATACGTTTAATATATTAGCTAATTTATTTTAAAGCTAATTAAAATAATATTATAATAATTAATTAAGCGCTAAAGTTAATATTATTAGCAGTATAGCTATTAGCGTTTAATTAATTATTATAGCTAAAATATATAAAAACTTTAATATTAATAATAGCAATATTTTTTATTATTTAAGTTTTAATAGCTATAAAAATAAAAATAAAAAATAAATAATATTTATTAGCTAAAGCATTAAAGCTTTATATGCTTTATTTATAATTAAAAACTTTATTTAAATTTTTAAATTAAAAAATATATTTAATATTTAAAATAATAACGGTTATATTTAAAATAATAATAATTATTTATTATTTTATAGTTTATAATATAATAGTTTTTATACCGTTTAAGCTTATTATTAGCGTAAAATTAAAACGGCGGACTTTATAACTAGTTTAAGCTAATATAGCTTTTAGCTTTAAAGCGTTTTTTAAAACATATTAATATAGCTTTTAATTTTAAAACGTTTTTTAAAATATATTAAAATATTTTATATATTTTTTAAAATAATAAAAGTTAATGCTATTAAAATTTAAAAATTATTTATTAAAGCTTTAAAAATAATATTTATATTATAATAACTTTATTATATAAAATGTTTTTATTATAAAATAAGTTTAAAAAATATTATACTAATAAAAAAGTTTTATAAAATAAATAGTTTGGCTAAACGCTAATAATTTAATAATTTTTATAATATTTATTAATATTTTATTATATAAAAAAATTTTAAATTAAAAAATTATATTTAAATAGCTTTATATTTAAATACTTTTATATATAAATAAATTAGCAGTTAAAAAAATAAAATCTTTTATTATATAATTTATTAATTAATTTAATAGTTTTATATTTAAATACCTTTATATTTAAATAAACTAGCGGTTAAATAAATAAAATTTTTTATTATATAATTTATTAATTAATTTAATTAATTAGTTTATTATTTAATAATTAATTTAATTATTAATTTAATATATAGCAGTTAATTTAATATATTATATAAAATCTAATATATAGCATTAAATCTAATATATTATAATAAAGCAAATATATTATAATTAATTAAATATATTATAATTAATTAAATATATTATAGTTAATTTAATATATTATAAAAAAAGCAGTAAAAAACTATTTTTATTTCGGCTATATTATTATAACTATAATAATAAAAAAAAAAGCTAAATATAATTTAGCTAATTAAAAGCTTTAAATAGCTAAATAAAATAAAATAAAAAATATTAATATGCTAATATTTATATACTATTATATTTAAATATTTATAATATTTACTTTTTTAATATAAATTTTTTTTTTTAAATAAGTAATAATAACTAGGCCTAAATAAAAAATTTTTCCTACTATAAAATCTGCAGCAGAAAGAATTTTTTAAAGTAAAAAAGACCTTTATTCTACTCCAGTCGTACCTCCTTACGTTAAAAACGAAGGCATACACTACCTAATACAGGTATTTGTCACGGATATGTGGGGATCTGGTGGGTCTACATAGACCAGATCCATTGGATCTAGTAACTGTACGTACGTAGCACCTAGGTGTATAAATAGGTGCTTCCTTTCCCTTTGTTATTCCTAGAAAACTAGATAGGTAGATCATCTCAATACACCTTTAGTGATCCCACTGGTTTTAGCACTGGTCATCTTCTTCCACTTGATCTAGACTCCACTTCTACGTGAGAGTATTATATGAACGTCCTAAGTACTGAGCTAATGATGCTTGTCCCGAAGGACGGTGTGCCTGTAACGTGGTATTATCCGCTCGCCTCAATATCTAGTAGGCCCTGGAACTTATGCATGTGCCACTCGCTCTGCATGTCTGACAGTTGCCTAAGTAGCCATACCTTCTGTAGTATGTAGCGAAGTCGCCGTGCCCGGACCGCTCCGCCGTAGGATAGCGTAGTGTCGGCTGGGGTAGCCTCAGTATAGGGACCTCGCGAAGGTAGGGTGGCTATTCAACGCCCCACCTCCTGTACGTGTCTGGCCGGTTCGCCAGCCACTATGCTTCGTCTCTAACGTGTAGGTTGGACTTCGCCTCTCTGCAAATGTGATGCAAGCAAGGGTTTTAAAACCCGTGCGGGGTGTAATGGAGCGGGGGGGACAGCTGTCCCGCACATATATCCGTAAGCGGCAGGAAGAAGGGGGACACTTCTCAGCCCGACTGCTACAAGAAGTCGTGGAGATTGCGTCTGGGCTGTCTCGAGGTATAATTCCGCCATGAGAATGCCTAGCCACCCGCAACGCAGACTTTCTGGGCAATCTGGCAGCTGCTTATCAGCATGCATCCTACCCTTGTGAAAGGTGCCCAATAGATCAGGCTGACGCAGTATGCGGACGGTAGCCAAGACAATAGGTGGCGTCTACTCCTTGTCCTGTGCTGGAGGACGCGCAGTAGTTGTTCTACTTGACGTGAGACTCGGTGAGTACAAATCCTTGAATGTAACGAGACTGAACCTGTGGTGGTATCCAATCTAGCCTCTAGGCTCTATACTCATTCTACTGCGGATATATTGGCCTATGCTGACTAATGCGGGTAATTACATTCCGATGAGGGTGTGGGTGTATTTGGTGGCAATGGATGACTAGTGCTTTAAACCCTTTAATCTTATAAATATTTAATTTAGGTAAACCGTATTGAAGGAATTTATTTATTTATTGAAGAGAAGGCCCAAGGCGCTTTTTACAAGCATTCAGAACTTTTTACTTTTTACAGCGTTCTTTTAGTTGATTGAAGTGATCGTTCTTTAATAGGAAGATCTCGGCATCACGCCTGTAGCGCTATAAAATGGCACCTAGTCCCGCAACCTTGTCATCGGCATATCGAGAAGCATACAGTCTTGACCGCGGTAGGCCTTTTAAAGTCCCTGCCATATCTTCAGAAATACGTGCTGATAGTTTAAGTAGCACTAGGTCGGCTGTTTGGTGGCATACTTACACATCTACAACGAAAGCAGTGGTTCAGTGATTCGGCAACTTCTCCCAGCCTTTTTGTCGTTTACGCACACGATAAAAAGGAAGAAGCCGCCGCGAACCCCAATGTTGCTGTCGCTATTATTAATTGGCTTCGGAAGATTCAAGCCCGAGCTTATTCAGACTTGTACCCTTTATCAAACACTCTGTGCGAAGAGCGAGAGAACGGAACAGAGTCAGTTGCAAACATTCTGTCCAACCAGTTTTGCATATTGCCAGGAACAAGTAAATATGGCGTGGTCAATAGCGTCGACAAGGTCATAGTGTGTGGCTCGGAATTACTCAAGAAATATGTCGAAGACAAATTCTCAGGGCCTTACATCGAAACTATTCGCGAGACATATGAGAGAGCTCGGTACCAAGACCCGAACGAACGTCAAAATGAAATCCGGACAGTAGTTGAATCCCACTGCAGGAAGGAAGCATTTCACCACGTTCTTACCGAGCTCGCATTCATCAAATTGAGATATTTTCATGACTCTAATGGCAAAAGTATCATTCCAGTCGTTCTGAGTGGGAACCCAGTCCCTTCTACAGGATGTGGCATGGAATACCTCCCATTTCTCGACGGTACCGATTTGCGCCTCAAGCTTCAGCCAGCCGCACCCCTAGCTGACCAGCATAAACTGTTTTTCAAGCTCCTCATGCAGATAAGCCCAGACCTCACCCCCTTCATCCAGCTTATCCAAGATGGCTATGAGGACGCCCATAAGGAACTCTCGCAGACTACCACGTTGACAGAAAGGAACGTTAGCGAAGTACTGACCTCCTTTTTCGAGAAGTTTGCTGATAGCATGTCTTCTCTCATCCCTCCACCGATGAAATACTTGGAAAGGTGGCGTCTGACTCCAAGTTATGGTGCAGAAGAAAGTAGGTCATGCGCAAACGAAAATCATTGGCCATTTAGCTGATTAGATCAGTTGCTCTAGGCTCGACTAACGCCAGCTTCCTCGAGGACTGGCAATTTCAAAACAGAGAATCAACACTGAAAGAGCTGTCCCAACTAGTCGCAGAGAAAAAGTCATCTGGCACGCTGACCATCTTATTATCTGGGCCCCTCGGTATAGGCAAGAAGGCAACTGTTGCTCATTTTTTGAGCACCTTGCTATCTAGGTGAATAATATCATCGTCTGTGAGACTCTGAATCCATTCAAGGCTAATGAGCCAGTCTAGGAGCCGTACTTTCTTCGTCGACTCCGAGGATGAACGAGCTCTCCAGACCCGCTACGGTGAAATAGCTGAAACGTTATTCCTAGCTCCCACCAGAGAATCAGGCATGCAACCATACACTTCCGGTCAATCGAAATCTGTCACTATTCGCAACGTCAGAAATTCACTCTCTACCTCTCCAGACCCATGGGCAATGATTTTTGACGGATACAATGGCAGTTTTGAAATCAAGCAATATTTTCCAGATAACCCTAATGGGCTCATTTTCCTCTGCGTCATAAACGCGAGCCCTATTGCCAACAACTTAGGGATTCCCAAGAACCGCACGATTGACCTCAATGAAATGAACGAGGACCATCTCAGTGCACTGTTCTGGATGGCGGTCACAAATGAGCTTGATTACAAACCAGAAGAAGACGAGAAAATACAGCTAAAGATCCTTCTCGACCGAGTTGGATGCCACACCCTGTCTATCAAAATCGCGGCAAACTTCTTTGCCAATCACTATTATGGAACTGCATCTTCGGAGAGTATCAGGAGTTTTATTGAGGCTATGAATCAGGAAGCACGGCCGTACGACGGCATGATCTACGAGAATCTCACAACACCTTGGCAAATCGTGATCACCAGATTGCTCTCTAAGTCGCCAGATAAAGTAGCCACGTTGGACTATCTCCAGTTTCGCGTATCCTACTCCTACCACTGCCTTCCAATCTCGAAGCTCGTCGAGAACATTTTCGAGGTACACAATAGTCCGGAATGGACACCTCACGGCCTGAAGCCAAGATTCCTCCAACAGAAAGACAAGAATAAAATCATCGAACAATACAAGACAGCAGAGAGGTTACTTTCAAACTATGGACTTCTGGCCATTGGCCCCCCGAAGAAAAAGCAGGGCGAAATACACCTGGAATCTTCTCTTCCCAAGGTATTCCACCACTTTGCACCAGCGATCCTCCGCAGACTGAGATTGCCTGGTGTAGAAGATTCAAATCTCTCGCTCGTTGCACTGTGCACTTTAGGTGAATCCGTTCCATGGTCCTTCAAGCATGAAGACGTCGCATATAGACAACAGATCATTCACCATATTGATGCGTGTCTTCAGGCAGATCTCGACCGCAGCTTGACTTTACTAGATACATTGAATGTCAAGACTGCAGGTGCAGTTCTGCTTGGTTTTGCGATTTGTTATACTGAAGCTGGAAGATTCAAAGATGCTGGTATACTACAGACTGAAGCATTGGAGAAATTGGAACAAGGACTCGGGCCGAATGCAGATTTAACCCTCAAAGCAAAGAGTCAGCTTGCCGCCACACGTGAAGTCGAGAACCAGTATCCTGCCGCATTGGAGCTCCGGAGATCGGTTCACAAGCAACGAAAGCTAGAATACGAAGCCAATCCTGGAGACAGTCTGATAGTGAGAAACTATACCATCGCGATGGCAGACCTTGCTCTGAGCTGTTTTGGTGATCCCTGTCAGAAACAACAGGCATTGCAATATCGAAGAGAGGTGCTCCGCCATTGTGAAATAGCATTAGAAGCACCAGGTTTATCGGAACAAAAAACCTCGAGGAAACTCGCGTTGCTAAAAGCGAAGCGGGAGGTAGCTATCAGCTGCCATGCACTGGATCTGAGAATCGAAGCCCGCAAACTCCGTGAACAGGTTGTCGAGGAACTTGGGGAAGAAGCAAGTGTCTTTGCACTGAACGCACTCCGGGAATTGCTTATCAGTTTGACTGATGCAAGACAATTCAATAGAGCTGAGACACTTGGTCAGAAACTTATCACGATGTCCTCTGAGTTGCTAACCGAACATCATCCGGATACCGAGCTAGCCAAATCCACACACGCAGCGTTGCTTCGAGTAATGGACCGTTCAGGAGAAGCCATTCCCATACAGAAGCGTGCCCTGGAAATACTAGAAGGGTCTTATGAGAAGAACGCATCTCCAGTTATCTCGGCGAAGTACGATCTGGCACATTCTTATCTAGCCTCACGCGATATTACTTCACAAAACGACGCATTTATTCTCTTCCGAGAGATTGAGGATGAGTTTAAATCAAGCACCAGGGAGACGCCACGAGACTATTACCAGCTTCTCATCGTAAGAAAGGCGATGGCAATTGCGTCCAAGCAGCGCTCTAGACTGCTGCGAAATAACCACAACGGACTTGAATCTGCAATTACTAAACTGAGGAGGGTACTTGAGGACTTTTCAGAGACTCCATATCCCCGGCATGATTCGACCATCATTTCAGCAAGGCTGAGTCTCGGGGACTGTCTGGACGACAACAACGATTTGGAGAAAGCGGCCGAAGAATACAAAAAGATTCTTGCGATTCTTGACGAGGAGGCCATTGAAGGAACTGACAATGGTTTCAAGGCAAAGTTGAGGTTGGCATCTGTTTATGAAAGACTAGCTGATCCTCCGGAGCAGCAAGATGATTTGCCCGAGTATTACGAACGGGTTGAACAGTCTGCAGAGCATAGGCTACACTCTCAAGGCACTCGCCGTCATCCACCATCAGAGATTAGCGAGACACCCATGTCGATCAGGTCTGTGCTGGTGCATATGGCGTGTCATTGCTTTACGTCAAGACGAACAGCAATGTTAGAGACCCGTTGCAATTCCCCAAGTGATGAAGTCATATATGACGAATGTTCAGGTCAACAACTTCAACAACGTGCACTACAGCTCAGAGAAGACGTTGTGCGAGCAATATTCACAAGTGATCTGGCCGACAATAATACACAGAATGTATCTAAAAGTGAGAGAGAAAACGTCGTTCAGGGTGTTCCTGGAATCGAAAGATACGTTGTCACTCACAGACTGGGCGCTGAGGCCTGCCGCGACCTGGCGAAAAGTCGAAGTTGGCAGCGGCAATATGATGACGCTTGCGCCCTCCAACGTGCTGCCGTGAGCTTCTACATGGAATACTGGGGCCCGGGGCATCGAGAAACAATGAAGAACGAAGCAATACTACGAGGGTACACCTTTTTTACGGACTCCCGCATGGAGAGCCTATTGACAAGACCGAGTGACCGAGCGATCCAATGAGGGGCATGTCTGGCGGGACCAGGAGACAAGCTACCGCCAGAACAGAGGTCGCATGACATACAGCTCTGTGCCCCAGCAGGTCTGTAGACCGGATAGAGCAGAAGGTTCTATGGGTTTTACAGAGAAAGCAGAGCAGTAATACTTGAGTGAGAGAAGAAATCACTATATAGCTATAGGCATTTTCCGACGGAGGTGTGGGGAGATCTGGTAGGAATAGGTAGCAAGTGCCTCAGACGATTTAAGAGCATAAATAATCAATTTAGATAAGCCTGCTTTTAAGAATATATTTGCTTACAAGATAGAGGGCCAGAGGCCTTGGTGATAAATATTCAGAAGCTTTAACCTACTTTACAGGCGTTTATCCAGCCAAAAATATCTCTTTTTAACAGGGAAGATTTCAAACCCTTAACGACGTATTCACTACACCGTGGCACATTCCCTATGTAACTACCCATTCTTTACCTAAGTACGAAGCTTCGTAGGGCGCTTTATAAAACGTAGCCGGCCATTCTACTAAGGCTACGGAACCGTGGGTTGGATAAAAATACCTTCGACCCCTGTAGACAAACCACCCCCTTCGCACCTGAGCGACGGAGATGGGGAATAGAACCATTCATGTTACATTACTTCCATTGCACCCGCGAAAGTTGATTGGCTCCTACAGCTACAATCGCCTCTCCAGAAGAGCGGGGTTTGCCTACAACGTAAGCTAATGTGTTTTTCTTTTCCCTTAACAACGACAGCATTCTCGTAACGTGTCACAGTACTATATATGCAACTGCAGACAATCAAGTGTCCGACTTGATTACGTTCTACTTTTGGTAGTGTACCGGTTATAGCGCTGCAGTTCTATCCCGTGACATAACGATTCAGACCTAGTGTTTAAGAAGTCATGTCTTGCCCAGTAGGTGATTGCCCCGAAGCAAACCAGCTTTGTGGTCATTGCAAGCTTCTCATCATTGATGACCAGGCTTTGGGAGGATATAGGGCGGACGGACCTGGGGGAGAGGAATTTCTCGTATTAGATGAAACAGACACTCCATTTCTATTCGAGATAGAATGTCAGTTTGATGACGCATATCCCAGCCTACCATGCCTCCACGACTCAGCACTGACCGGTTGCGACGGCTGCGCTCGAATAAGAGAAGCGGTGCTGGCGGCTCATCTGGATTCACCTGAAGGGGCCGTTGGAATCGCCCTTCGGGTTTTTTATTAATGGAATACAGAGCAATTTGAGCCTGTGAGAGGATTGGTGGCTTTGGTATTGCATGTTCATTTCATGTCCGCAGCAATTGGCCAAGGACCTTGTTGCAGCCAAAAATCCTGTTTGATATTGATTCAAGCTCAGGTGCGTTCAGTTACGTTATTTGCGGCTGTCTCATAAGTTTTTTCGTGCTAACCTGCTCTCAGGTCATAAAAGGAGAGAAGTCAATACGATCGAAGACCCTTACGCCGACTCAGGCTGGGCTTTTCTGTGTTCTGAGAAGGGTTCTAGCTTCTAATTAGGAGGAGCAGTCGCAGCAGTGGTTCCGTTGCATTATCAGTCGGAAAGTCCCATGCGGGGATTTTGGCATACCAAGGGAGAGTGATCAGGCAACAAGAGGGATTTCTCATATGTGATGTATCACAATATTTCTAATCAATCAACTGCCTCTCAATCATCTACGTGATACAGTACTGATGCGCGACCGACACAAATTTACAGTGATGCTTTGAGAAGTACATACACAGATGCGCCGGATGCGCCTCACGAAATACAATCCGGACATGAAAACGCCGATATCTTTAACGCCAAAGGACAAACCTCACCCCTCACCCCTCACCTCGCAATACCTATCCCACAACTCGTTATTCGGCCAGCGGGATGACAACTCTCGTTCGTATATGCATCACTCGTAGTATAAAGCGTCGTGAGCGTCGGCTCCCGAGGAAAATCCGCGCTCTCCCGCCCCCGGACACGTCTTATCTTATCACTATGCTCATGATGCCCACCGCGCTCCTCGGCCGTGGACGGTCGCTGCGTAATCGGGACGCGAACCTGGAATTGGAATTCGCTTCCAGCCCGCCAGTTCCCAGGGTCGTGTCTACGTCCTGCGGAGAACAACTCCACGGGGGACGAAGCGTCGCGTATATCCCTAGCTAGGAATGATCCTAGAGAGGGCCGCGAGTGTGCTGCCTCGGTCTCGTGTCGTCGCGTGCGGTTAATGTTATGAAGGGGCAGTAGTACGACCGAGTCGTGGCGATTGGCCTCCGTCGCATCCCCGGTTGCCTTGTTACTTGTGCTCGCGGCACGGCCTCGCAGCGAAGGGATACGGATTGATCTGCGGATCGACTCTAGCGTAGGCGTTCGCAGGGCGAAGCTGTGACGAAGCGACGAATATCGCGGCGGGATTACGGGCGGGGTCTTGAGCGTGAACTTCGTCGGCCTCGGCACGGCGCATTGGGTTCGTGTGACTCGGACTTTTTCGGGTCGTTCGATTTTTGGGATGACGGTGTCTCCTTCTCTGATCGAGGAGATTTCTATTGTTAGTTCTGTTTCGACTAGGTATGCGATTGCCATTGTTGTTGTTCAGAGGGAACTCACTGATATTGAGATTTCGCGGGGCCTCTAACACGATTCGGTAGTAGCGTGCTTCCACTCTCGCGAGTCGTCCCGCTATCATCAGCCGCACTATGGTCTTGGCCCCTCTTCCCCCTGATTCTGCAAATACAGTTCCCAAGCCCAAGTCGTTCCACGTATTGACGGTACATCTGTCGGGCTTCGGCCGTCGTCCCGAAGAACATAACGATCAACGCGCTCGTCAGGATCGGGATCCACGGCTGGTTCATGATAGTCGACGGGATGGCCCACGACGGGACGAACAGGATCGTGTCCCAGGGATACGGCGTCGCAGACCAGCGCATTCGGCCGTAATCGTACGTCCGGTACGACGAGAGGGTGTCGTTGATGTTGAATATGAGGAAGTACATCATGACGGGTACGTAGACCACGAGAATCAACAGCGACATGTTATACAGCCTTCGACGCGTCCGGTTCGCGCGTATCGAGGCTTGGCTGCCCGATCCCAAGATTCCTCGCGCCTGCTTCGCGATGGCACGATATCGCCGCCAGAGGAGAACTATAGTCGAAACATCGTCAGCAGTCTATTTTTATAAGAAAATCAATCATCACCTGTCACATAAGGTTCCCCCGACATACTAGCATAGGGGACAGATAGCACCGCAAACACGGCAGGAGGAGCATCGTAGACTAGATTCTTCGGCCAGCTGACATCGTACACGGCAGTGCAACCAATGAGAGTGCCAATGGTATACCGCTGCGCCAGGTCGAAGTACGTGAACACGAGCTGCACGAGCGGGACAGGGAATATGATCGCAGCCTGTATCAGATTCCGCCTAGTCTTGTCTCTCCGAGCACGTCCGACGCTGGAAATCTTGACCTGTTGAGCGAGATGGCACATGACGGTGAAGATGGAGGCGGCGAAGATGGTCTGCAGGGGCGCGGACACGTACACCTCGATGTCGCAGAAGCCCGCGCCGTCCCACCACTTGTCCCAGTCGTCATCGTGCCAGATGAGGCTGTTGAGGATCGTGATGAGGTTCATGAGCGCGACGTCGACTATGAACACCACCGCGGCGAACTCGCCGTTGCGGACTAGCAGGCGCAACGGTACCCAGCTGATCAGAATCCCTGTGATGGCTAGGATTACTCGGCATACGAGGTTGGCTTGGAGGCCTGGATTGGTTGTCGATGGTTGTTGTTCCATTTTACGGATTGCAGTTGGCATAACGCTGTCCTCAACTATGAGGAAGTTTGTGGTTGCGAACGAGAGGTGTTGTCGTTGGGACATGGTACTTAGGGTAGGTACTTGTGTGTGTAGTATCATTCATATCAGATATCAACGGCGGCCTGGACAGTATCAACAAGTTCATGACGGGCTCTGTTGCTTAGGAGACGCAAGTCTACGAGTGTACTTGATTGTGTAAGTAGGTACATGATCATGTACACACCACAGAAACAACAATGGTAGGTAAGTACATACATGTAGTACTTTTTGAGCATGTTGCTATACTTATAATTGAAAGTATTATCAGTGCAAGCAAGTCGAGTTAAATTGAAGATCATGATCATATGCGTGGTAATCGTTATGGTCCATAACGATGGGTTTTGGGCGCAAATACGGGACGGGCAACTATCCAACCAAGGTATAACTATCAATTAAGTACATGATGGGAAATATCTTAGTTGACCAAAGATAGAAAAGTACAGGGGCAGCTATATATAACCTTCGACACGTATTCCTTCGCTGTAGTTTGATGAATGCGATTGCATGTCTTTTTTTCAATTGCCAATTATGATTTGCATTCACGACAACACACATCACCACCTCATCCGTTTACACTACACTGCCCTGCCCACCTTGGCCCTGGTTATTTGAGCTCTGCCTATCTGGGGATGATGTCGCCGGCTTGCTGCGACCCCTCACCTGGCTGCTTAGAAGCCATGGCAGGTCCTTCACGAAATTATACAACACTGCAAGAACCACCAGGGCGAAAACACCGATAGGGCCAATAATGGCAAAGACGGTGAAGCCGTAAGAAGCCTGCTGGAATGTCGAGTCTTTCCCAAGCCGGTCCGTCGCAAGACCGACCTGCATAGCCGTGAGGATCAACGCGATGAAGACCGCCGCCGTGGCCATCCAGGTAAGATTCCCGTAGAGAATACTGCTGTAGTTACGCCAGCCCCGTATGTATGGGCGAAATGGCGGGCGGCGGGTGATGCGATGTATTATGTTGAGGCGTGATAGGCGCAGCTCGCCACGCTGGAACCGCGGGTGAAGCTGATCCCGATCACAGCTTTCTAGAATCTCCCTCGCCATGACCTTCCAATTATCCCAAGTCATTTTCTCCTCTCTGGGCCCTTGAGGTAAGAGGTGATGCTCATTCGCCAGGAAGAAGTCGGTTCGCGAGGACACGAGACAGCTGTATGTATATAAGAACCCTCGCGCGATCTTGCGGGAGTCCTGCATACACCCAGGCGGGCAGTCTGTCCCACACGTGCAATTAATATCAGAGCACGCGAGAAAGTTGTCCCAGACATCGCAGTCCAGCAAGAAGGGAGGCATGGGGCGGATGAAGATTCTTCCACTATTGTCCCAGACGAGGTGGTGATCCATGCGCTCGTCGACGACGATTTGCCGGCCTATGGCAACTTGTAAATGTAGCTGTATGGGCGGACGTCTCGAGCCTGCCCACCAGAGATGCTTTTCCATGCTGCTCAAGCTGTCGATTGATAGATCCGAGACGAGGAACTTTCTCTTCTCCTCGTCGCTCTTGGCAGGATTGGCAACGACTCGTCTTGTCGCCGTGCTCTGCTTCCCGTTCTTGACCAACGGCTCATAGACGTGGTACGAAGCTGGCCAGATATCCGTGGTTCCGTACGGGGTCCTAAACACCAGGCATTTAAACTAAACTTGATGTTAGATAATTATAGTGCCAGCGCATTTTACGCTGTAGACGACCGTTTCTTACCGGGCAGGGGTCTGGAGCCATCTTTTGAGGGCGCGGGGAAGAACTACGTCCGTATCTGCCAAATCTCAATCACGAGCTATCACCAGCAGATGCTTTTGGAAGACATTGAGATGGCGATAGTTGCTCATGCCGTCATTTTCGTCAAGAAGAAGCGCCTTAGATTTTCGCCCCCAACGGACCGCCACGTGGCGCCAAATGGCACAGCATCTGAATATGCATGTTGCTGTAAGCGGTCGAGCTGAGGCTGGCCTCAATGTAGCAGCGACAGTGCTTGGTCTCTATACTCGACGATCAATCCCTTTAAGCACCGATTTGGCTGCAGACTGCAGTACACACATCTAGGGGGCAGCATGCATATCTGCATATCTAATTAAACGGTAGTTTCAAGTCCGGATAATAAATTTATTTATTGGCGTATACTATGTGGGTATAATCCCTTTATTCCACTATATAATCAATTAGCGCATGCCTCTCTCTCCCCCCTGTTCGTCTGTGTGCGTGGGTGTATGTGTGGGTGTGTGGGTAGGTGTGTGGTGATTTATCTCCTGTCATTATTAGTCGGCAGCTTGAATAGAACTTAAGGCTGGCTTCCTGGCATGCACCAAGCTTCACAACGCGATGTTCTGACACGCACACGCACACGCACACGCGAGAGTGCGCGCAATATACGCCCGCGGGTTCCAACATACGAGTAGCTAAAACGCTTCAATGTTTTAGTATGAAACTAATCACTACGAGGATACTCCGCTATGACACTCCATGCCCCTATCTCTTATATAATTAGTTGGAGAAGCTGCTCGTCCCCAGTGTCTTGGAATACATCAAACGCTGATCAGACATATATTATACTGAAGAATCTTCCCGGATACAATGGTATGCAGCAAGTAGAAGAAAATAAACAAAAAGGGGGGTAAAGGGGGGATGGTAAGCTTCATAAGACATGACGTGAGATGATACATCGTATCAATAGCAGTGGAAGTAGCAGACCGAGCAGCAGCAGCAGCGTACTTATGTCGAGTATCCGCACACCCTCCGTTCCAGTTGTCAAGCCCATTCACCGCACCACCAATGAATTTCGTCGTCAAGATTTTCTCAACTGTCCGGTGGGATGCGAGCTGCCCCAAGGGCTGACGTAGTCACTTCGGCGTCCCGACCCTAATGATCGTTTCCGCCCCTCGGGCTCACGCTAGCGTTTCTGCTCGCCTGCCGGTTTCGGCGGCGGGATGCGGCGTGGACGCTGGCCATGTATGAGCCGTGTGGTGCTGATGAGCCGAACGTAGGCCGGGACGGCATGGGGCTGGGCACGGGGCCCTGCGTGGGGGGGTTGCTGTGCCTGCGCCCGGGGATATGGATGGGCATTGCAGGCGCGGCTCCCTGTGCTTCTGCAGGACGCTGTGCATTTTGGGACTGTTGCGCATCTTGGCCGTGCTGTGCATCTTGACCTTGTTGTACATCCCGGCCTTGTGGTACACCTCGGTCCTGCTCAAGAGCTCGGGCTTGTTCAGCAGCCGCGGGGTTGTCAGCAGCCTCGACACGGCGAGCAGATTTAAGGATTTCGTCAATCATGGCGCGAAGAGAGCGATGCTGCAGGCTGATACGTCTATCTTGGGACTCCCCATCTCGAGAGGCTCGGTGTCGGGCGAATGACGACTTCCTTCGAAGAGAGGGAGCATTGACATATACATAACACGCGGCCGCTGCCAACACGCTCGCAGCGAGAGCGAGGATGGTAGAAGCCCATGCGAAAGTTCTGTCGTTTTCCGAGTCTATGCCTTTGAAGAAAGGGACGGCGAAAAAGGTGCAGATACCAGCCAGAAGATTTCGGACCATGCCGTTTGCGCCGGCGGCTGAAGCGGAGTACCGGCCATACACACAAATCAGGTAGTCGATAGTGGCGATGCAGATGCCGTAGTTCGCGATGCCTATCAAGAATGTCCCGATCATGGGTGCGATCCAGGGGATTGGCGGCCCAAAGCTTGTCCAGCCGAAGATCAGGAGACCGATGGGCAGACACGATGCGACCCAGGGCAGTAGGCACAGCCTCGATTCGAATTGTGCGTATTCGCTGAAGGGTTCCTCTTCTCGCTGCCGTCGATTGCGCTGGATAATCACGATGAAAGCCCCCCAGGCGATGAGGTAGCCGATCGCAATAGGGACGAAGCTGAGGCCTGTCTGCCAGGAATTGAAGTTCCATTGCTTGTAGACGAGATGGATGGCTTGGATCTGAATGAAGATGACAGCATCAGCGAGCCCGGATAAGAGGGACAGCCAGAGCACGATCGGCTCGCTGTAGAGCATCCTGGGTGCTCGCGTCGACGCATCCCACAGTCCCTAGAAAGTGAAACGTTCGCGGAGCGGGCGCATCTCACCAGGCCCGTATACGTCAGGGTTCGACCCCGTCTGTCTACGGCTCTTGGCGACTCTGTCCACGATCATGGTAGCTCGCGTCTCCGGTACAGTGAAAAAGTGAAGCTTCTGCACGACTACACCGAGCGAAAGTTGGACCCAAGCGCACCAGCGCCAAACCTCCTTTCGAGGTAACAACTGGATGAATCCGCCAACAATCGGTCCTAGTACTGAGCCGAACACGGATGAGAAGACGCTGTCAACGGCCAGGCATTCATCAGTCAGCGCACAAGAGGGCAAGATGCAAGAGGCATGAGGCATGAGGACTTACATGAATGCAATGGCATACTGCTGGTTATCGCTGTCATATAAGTCGGCGACCAAGCCGAGGGTCACGCAGCCACCCGCCGTCGCCAGCCCGCCCAAGCTCCTGCCTGCCAGCACAGTATCTACGTTTGGAGCACCGCCAACCATGCCAGTAGCCACGTTGATCAAAGACAAGGACCACTGCAAGACACGTTTCCGCCCGAGCTCGTCCGACCAGGGAGCCCACAACTCGCAGCCGACGGCGTAGAAGACGAGGAACAGGGCCGCGCCGTAACGCGCCACCTGGTGGGTGGTGTCGAATTCCTCGGCTAGGCTCGAGATGCCCGTGGAGTAGAGCGAGGCGTTGAAGTTCATGGAGAGCTGGACGAGGAACATGACGGTCAGGATCCACCACTTCTTCCAGCTGGGGAAGGCGTAGCCGAGCTCGCTCTCGCAGTCGGTCTCGGTCAGCTCGCGTCTGACGTTTTGCTGGGCGGCTTGTTCTTCTTCGACGTCTCCGGCTCCGTCGACCCCAGCGGCGGCAGCGCTGGCTGCTTCGAGGGGGTCCTGGCTATGTTGGGAGTAAGGCAACTCTCCTGAACTGCGCGCGCCATCGCCTTGGGCTTCAGTATTCGGCAGCTCATCAGACATTTTGTCGGGTCTTTCTTTCGTCAGGTGCTTCTCCAGGAGCTTCAGTATGAATAATAGGATATTTATTTAGCTAACGTAAAACTTGATATGAGGAGCGGTCTGGTACGAGATGTGAGGCCGGAGGTGCTAGGTACTTAAGTAGGTAAGTGAGTGCCTTCTACGTCATATTCAGAGCGAGAAAAGAAGTCAAGTTGCATCCCGTGAATTCCTAGGTATGTCTAACCTGCTGTACTGCCCCTGCTATACCTCAGTACCTCTATCTATCTCTACCTAATTATGACGAAGTGAGCATCGCGTGTTATCATCATCTAGTGTATCCCTTTAACCACCGATTCGGCTGCAGTACATAAATGATTGATTCTTGATTTATTAATATTTTATTCTTTTATACTACCCTTTTACCTTTTTTTCTTCTTTTTTCCTTGCTAGATTATTTTCGGAGATTTTATACCCTTTCCTTCCATCCTTCCTCCATAAGCATGTACCCAGCTGTCTGTCTGCCTGCCTGTCTGTCTATTTATTCATTTATTCCTTCCTTTCCACAACAAACAGTCCCAGTTTCAGCCCAGCCCGGCTCGGCTCGATCCGGTTTAATTCGGTTTCCCTTCCCTTCTTCCAACTCAGTCAGTCAGTGGGGTAAGAGACAACCTCCATTGCTCCGAATGCTTCACCGCTTGCAGGCGTCATTTGGTGATAGGCGATTTATATCGGCGTCTCGGATACCTACTTTATAAGGTAAAGAAAGATAGGTAGGTATATAGATACGTAGGTAAGTAGATACATACACACGCAGATGATGCGTTACATTTTTACATTCTTATGCTCCCCCTCCAGCCCGTGGCTTTCGTCGCCGTGCCCGTGAAGTTGTGCAGGCGTTCGCCCATGAGGTACGCTTCGTCGCGGATGCGGACCTGCCAGCCCTCGAATATCCGAAGCAGTCTCTGCAGCATCACCATGCCGAACCATAAGAGGGCCGTGAGCGGATACGCCAACCTGTAGGCGGAGACTTGCATCTCGTACGAGATCTCCGTCCCGTTGTCGAGAGCCCACTTCAGCGTGGCCCACGCGAACATAGGGGGCATCAGCAACATGGCTGCCGAGGCGATGAGCCCGGGAATCACGAAGGCGCGGGTTAGGACACTGATGTCCGGCCTGAGCCAACCATGACGCAGGACGGCCCGGACCGCTTGAGAAGGGCGTCCGCCGTAGAGGGTCAGGGCGCGCGAACCTAATTTGAGGTAGAGAATGCCTAATGTCCACGCCTGTATAATCCGAACTGTGTGTCCATCTTGACCACTATCGAGACGCAGGGCATTCCCCGTTCCCATATAAGTGTGAAGAGGGATGAGGACATACATTTCCACCAGAGCAGTGATCAAAATAGGAAATACCACGAGGAGCATAAAATATGCGTAGGTGAGTCTGGCAACGAGACGGCCCAGATCTATAACTCGGTGTAATGCGTTACGGTCGAACACCGAGTTCACAAAGGATGTCACCCATTCCTTGGCGGTGTCATAAGAAGAGTGTAGGTGGAACACGAGATAACTGGCAGAGCTGAGGACATAGACGCCGATGCTGAAGGCGTATATGTCGTTTGTGCGGATATGTGGGGGGACAAGAGCTTTGAATATGTGTCGACCGAAAACCAGGGGCAGAATTGTAGATCCTACACCAGTCACTGCGGCGAAGATCCATATGGATATGATGAATATGGAGATCCGTGCCCGGAACCAGGGTGGAATATAGACTGGCTGGAACAAGAGGTCGAGCGCCGTCTCTTCTCTCTCGTCTTCTTCATCCAAATGCTCGATGATTTTCTCTTCTGCGATATCCCTGAATACCGATTGTCCTTTGAATACCTTTGTCTGGTCCGTGGCGGGCGAGTTGACAAATCGTCCGTCAGGTATCAGCTTGCCGGATTCGACAAGCAGCCGCTTTTGCTCATTCAATTTTAGCATATCTTCCTTTGAGATTTTGGACGCCGGCTTCGATTCCCCATCACTGAAATAATCTCTCCAGCTTTTGAGAGCCACGTCGTTCTCTGCGTTCACTCCCAGAAACATGGCGCGCCAGGAAGAGAATGGGTAGCTACCGTCCTTATCACCGGCTACGAGCTTCCCTTCTTCTTCGACCCGTCGCTCCCCAAAGAGGAAATATGTCAGCCGCAATGCACGGGCGCATTGCCGGAACCACCAAGTGTACATCGTGTGCAAGCCGTCGCTAGGCTTGAAGAACTTGACGGCTAAAGGCATCAAAAAATTGCAGAAAAGGAGATCAACGGGAAATTCCAACACGGGTTCGTTGTATGTGTAATGAATCGGCAGCACTGTCGGCACAACAACAGCCAAGCCCCAAACCACACCGCCAAGGCAGATCACGACGAGGGCCCCATAAACGAATGCCGAGAACAAAATCTTGCGGAGCTGGGTAGCTACATTGCGTTCTAGAACATCACGAACGGGGTGAAACTCCGGATCATCGGGATCGCGAATGAAGTCTACACTAAGTCAGTATGCACACTCCAAGCACATAGATAAAGCTCTCGGGCCCATAGGCAGTAGAAGGGACGAAGCACGTACATAAAACTCCTTTCCGCATAATCTTCCGGCACATGGAAACGAATAGTGCAAAGTGAAACATGTAACCGGTACCGATGAACCAATGTACGAAAATGGACGTGAGCGGATAATTGTAAGCGAACAAGACACGTGATTTTAGCGTCGTATCCTCAAATAGCGGAAGTAGAGCAACGTCTAATAAAAGGCCGCAGTAAAAGGGGAATACCAGCATCTCGATGCTAATAATCAGTATGACCTTCATGACGCCACTTGCCTGGTTGAGTGCATCTATGATCGAGGCCTCCCATTCTTGAGCGGCCTGCCCTGTTGAAAAGGTGGCCCCCCTGCTGAGATAGAGTGCGGCCAGTAGGGTGAGAGATGCATAGCCAAGAAGAACGGCCCAGCTCCGATCCTGGGCGTTCCAGTAGGTGAGGGAGAGATCGAGTGGCGAAGGTGGGGCTGGGGAGTTGAGGTTAATCATCCACATGCTAGGATGCAAAATGGCGTAAGGGAGATGGGTCAGAAAGGCGAGGAAAGTCGAGCCGGTAGTGGTCAAAAACTCTGCGGCTCCCAACCATTTGATGAAGTAGTCGCCGCCGAAAAGATACGTAACAGCGTCGCCGAAAATCAATATGCAAAGATGCATATTGCTCTTGAGCTCGAGAAGTGCCTGGTGACTGACTGCCGAAAAATTGCGCATCTCGCTGGTGGACAGAATGGGTATCTCGAACATGAAACTGCTTGCTATTCTGTCCAGAGCACTAGCGGTAAGTTGTCCCGCATCCAGCCGCAGGGTTTGTAATATCTGCTTGCTAGAATTTGTTCCCAACAGCAATCTGAAGGCTTCTAATATGGTGAAGACGACGGAAGATGTGTAGCCAACAGCGAGGAGCGCAACATCTTGAATAAGCTTAGCGGAGCTAAACAGAATCCTTAAGAGGCGGGTAGGATTGGCGAGGACCCAAGCGGACACTCGTCCAATATTATAGGGTACAAAGACGCCAAGGAAGATGGAAATCGAGACAAGAAATGCGCAGAAGACGGCGTTTTGGAAAAGTCCAGCTATCGGACCACGCATGCCTATTAGCTCCATGATGCCATCGAAATCTTCGGCATCCTCGACAGCCCCAGGATCGAGTCCAGCAGCAACAGCGACCTCTACAGCTTCTGGTGCCTCCTCGTCATCTTCCTGGTCATCCTCTTCGCCGTCTTCTCCGCCATGGCCGTCATGCATAAACGGGGGATTCAGATTGTCGCCAAATATGTCTACCGCCTCCTGACGTGCACCATCAGCATCGGGAGGGGGGACGTCACCCCACATGAAATCCGCAACACGACCAACAATGGTATTAGGATGTTGCTGAGGTACTATGGCGCGACGAGCTTCAGCGTCGGGGCTAGGTAATACCATGCCGGCGTCTCCTTGGTCTTCAACAGCGGCTTGGTGAGCTATGTCGCTCGAGGGCTCCTCGTTTGACTCCACCGCACCTCCTGCAAGATTTGGTTCGGATGAGGATGGCGAATGGTCAGAAGGCCGGCTGTCTAGAGAGAGGGCAGCAGAAACATTGCTAGCACCGGATGTCTCCGTTGCTTCATCAGGGACGTGAGCAATGAACCGCCTTTTTATCCCGGAAGCTGTTGATTCGGGCCTGAAATCTTGCACTCCGGAGTCTTGAGCTGCTGCGTCCGTATCCGAGGGCAGGTTGGAAAATGACCAGCTGTTATTCGCAAGGGGATTGATTGTTTCACGACGTTGTGGGCCATCTGATACCGCCCGATGCCGTGAAATCGAAGGGGGCAGGGTGGATGGAGATGATGACGTTGGGTCTTCTCCGTCATTTGACTCATCAGCTCTGCTCTTGCCCTTGTTCGTGGGCATAGTGTCATTGGTCGTGTCGTTGTCGTCGTCAGAGCCAGCCCACGTCCAACTCGAGCTGTCACTACACGCCTTCTCAACCGCCACCGATGATGGAGAGGCCGAGCGGGTGCGTAAGAAACGGCTAAATCGGGCCTCATCAAGGCCTTCCTGTCGAATGATTTCACGAATCCTGTCATTATCTCCGTCAGCCGCCCGATATATACGTACGTATTCGCTGACTGTTGTGGGCCCCGAAGTTCCGTCTCTGTCGATTCCGAGAGGACTTGGCTCGCGCAAGAATCCTGGTTGGGTATCGTCAAGAAACCCTCTGGGGCTCCTATCCGCTGATACCGGCGAGGATCCATGACTTGTTTGGATCTGATCCGGTATATTCAATATGGGCCTTCTCCCCATCCCCACAATGGGTCGCGGGCGCAAGTTCGGTCGGACCCTGTCTGATATCGGCTCAGTTGGCCACAGGCCCCTATGGTCATCAAGGGCACCTGCCACGAATAGGCCTTCATTGCCTTGGACAGAATTCCCCGATTCCTCCTGGCTACTCTCTCCCGAATCTGAGTCGTACTCGGGGATATCGACATGTAAAGTAGGAGGCGCGGGCGGGGCAGGCGGAGCAGGTGCAGGTGCAGGCTGCGCGGGTTGCGCGGGTTGCGCGGCTGGCGCAAATTCTGCTAGTCGCTCCTCCATATCCAAGGGATCTTCCAAATCCCCCATAGCCGCGAGCGCGGCACGCACGTTGATCTCGGGTTGTTGCTGGACGACATAGTCGCGAACTAAAATGATGAGAATAAAGCAGACGATGGCGAGCAGCGTGATAACCTGTCCCTCGAGCACATGTATGATGACTCGGTTCACGGCCGGGTTCCTTGTTATGCGATTCAAGAACTTGACGTCGCTTAAAAGAGATGGCCGAGGATCAATGAGCCCCGTCTTCGTCATTTTGTGAAAAAGCGACCCATTGAAGCCGCCTGGATATTCCTGGGCCGACGCCAGGGGTTGGGCTGGCAAGCCGAACAGCACACGCAGCCACGAATGGGAGGTGCTCACGTTTAGAGGCCTAGACACGGCCTTCATCATGGTAGATACGGGAAGCTGATCGACGACGCCGCCGAGTGAAGCAGGCGTAGTAGCGACGGCCAGTAGGGGCGTTGAAGGACACATGGTGGTCCCGGTCATGGTTATAGACATGGTGTTAGTGTCTGGTATCGGGGGGATACGCGAATCGAGGAGGGTCGTGGTGCCGCCGAATCCCTCGTCGCTAAGCCAGAACATGAAAGCCCATATCGATCGCATGAGGTAAGGAAGCCAGCCAAGCCAGACACTAGCGACAAGGGTGGCCCTCAGCCAGACCAGAACGTTTCGAAACAGGTACTTGGTCATGTGGTGGACAAATATGTGGAAAGGCAGGTGCTTGGGCATGTCGGGGGAGTATAGTTTGGTGAATCGAAAGGCCGTCTTGCAGAGCTCACAGTGCTTCTTCTGCGAATGCGACAGCCACTCCATCAGGCAGTCTTGGTGGACATACTTTATACTACCACTACATTTGCACGGAAAGAAGAGCGGCTCGTCCTCAGTGGCCTCGCCCCTGCAGATGCGACAGGTATCGACATCTACGGGGGCATCGTCTGCCCAAGGATCGGTGGAAGCCACCATACTGCCTTTGACGTTGGCTCGTCGTGCGGCATGCTGCTGTGAGGGTGGATAGGGGGCATCGGCCTCTCGGGGCCTCACGGGACGAGCATCCATGGCCTGTAACCGACAGACTACGTTCTCGTGTGGCTAAAGGCGTAGGAGAAGTAGGTATGCATGTACTGATATGAAAGGACTGTTCTGTCGTGAGGGGTGCCCTCGGGGCTACTGTACAGATGCCGGTACCATGAGAAGGGTAGATTGTCGGATGCGATGGGAAATGCACCGAGGCACGAACGAACGGGCGGACAGGCGGGCGGACGGGCGGGCGGGCGGGCAGATAGGCAGGCGGACGACGAGAACGAGGTTGTCGAGTAGTTGAACGGCGGTTTGAACGGGTAAAACCCAGGCAGTGCCAGTTAGGCAAGGCACGGATTGTGAATGCTTGTCGCCTGGCCTCCTTGCGCTTGCGCAGTACCGTCTCACTTCACCTCTCCTCGTCTCGTCTCGTTTCGTTTCGTTTCGTTTCGTTTCTCGTCTTGTCTCACCGTCAAAGAGAAACGGAGCCGGTCCCGGTTCCGGACAGAGGGCCTGCGCCGGCTGGAATCAGGAGGCGAGGCGGGGCGGGGCGAAACGGAATAATGGTAAATTCCGCTGGGCTGTCTCGATGTCGCGTGAGGCCAGCAGCGGGTTGTCGAGATAAACAGGCCGGGATCAGGAGTTGAAGGTTGAGAACGGTTTGTCGTCTTGAGGATGTTTCCTGGGCCTTTGTGGCAATTCAAGGAGGGAAGCGCTTGGGAAGGAACGAGCACGAGTACGTACCTCACCACCGACTTTATGTATGTACCTAGAGATTATGGATGTACAAGTTGAAAGGTTTCGATCCAGTTACTGTTTCCATGCGAATCTAGAGCCGACAATACCGTAAAAGCACTGTGCTGTTTGATCTTGTAGCTAGATAGCTAGGTATCTCTTCTCTGTATTTAGCACAGTTGGTACCTCGATTCGTGTATTTGGGTGACCTGGACAGTACTGATGTGGAGATCGTATATACATTTTCACTGTCTACATTAGTGAGCCTAAGCGGGACAGACATTGGGTTCATCACCACTTTTACATCTATTGATAGTATTTACCGGCAACCTCAGTAAGTGCCTTCATGTCCCTTAATCTAAGTGCTTGATACCTAAATCTCGTACCTACTATAGCCCAAGTTTTTTTAAATGCTTCTTACAACTATTACCGGAGGTTTGGCAGGTGGTCAAGTAGGTATGTAGGTATTACACAAGTACGAGGTAGGTGGTAGGTACTTACCTTATATAGGTACATACGCCTAGGTACATCTTTTACTTCTATGAATACCTGGCCGGGCTGATATCAGGTGACAATCTATCTAAAGTACCTCCTCCCCCTACAAACATCGGTCCTTCATGGGTGTTCCATACGCTAGGTAGTTACTGTAGCCTGTAGGGACATCTTCGCTTTGTGGAGCTTCGATTGGCCTCGGGAGGAGCTAGTAGGTGGTGTATAATTCAGAATCCCATTATTTCGTAGAGGTACAACTTGTATATAACTTGACCGCAACCCGCCACATCCGACGTGTAAACTGCCAACCCACCCAGAGCATGTATGCAATATGTTCCCTCTCTCGAAGAGAATCAATTCAAGTGGACAGTCATCGCCGCATGTCCTCAAGCGGACTACTGGGTATCGAATGACCCACCTAATCGCCGTTCGCCTACTAGAATTCAGACAGAAGAAGAGAGGCGAGGCCAGAGGTCAGTGACGTTTTGAGCTGGCTGTTCTCCCTTGCACTTACAGCATGGTTGGTCAAGTGCTCATCGAAGTTGGTGGGTGGATAACTGCCTAGTAGAGGATAGTCCGGGAGTATGTCTGTTGTAGAGGTGTGAGAAAAGGCATCCTCAACGTCATCGTCATTGCTATGTCATCAGTCACGTTGATCAAATGAGCCACTTACACCATAGCACACCACATTACTTGGTAGTACCTACTTCTTACTACTCGCCTATTCCAAAGAATGTCCCCATCCTGCGTGCGTTGCATAACAACTACACTGCGAACTACAAGTCCAGTGATCCGTCCCACTGGATGCGATTTTCGTTTCTAGTATAGCTCGGCATGCGACTCTAGGCAGACATGCCTTTAAGCCTATCGCGTAGGTATGAAGCGACCATGACTGGTAACGCCAAGACATGCATATAAGAAAAAGATTGGGAAGCATGCACATACTATTGGTATGCACACTTAACCATGGGAGTGAATATGAGGAAGAGAATAGAAGATCAGTACATCGCAGGCCTAGATACCACCTACCTGATTAAAGTGATCTCGAAGTAGGTAGGTAGGTAAGTAGGTACTCGGTAGCGATGTTCTAGCAAAGTTTCACAGACACTACTTACAGTTTAGTATGTCATCGGCTGAAACACGGTGGGATCCGGCTCAAACAGGCTACTGCTCATTGGAGGGGCAGGTCTCGAAAACCCGCACGCCATCTCGCAGTGCCAAGAGATCCGTTTAGTCTACACCGCGAAGCAAGCATTTGTCCCTACAGAAGCGCGCTAGGGGCACTAAGATAGTACCACCTCAGGCAGACTCAGGTATCGTTGGTGGCGGGTGGAGGTACATCAAGGTCCTTCACGGTTAGGAGGCGTCTCCTAGATACCTCGAGGTACCCACCCACATGCAAATTCCCCAGCTCGGCATCATCATCATCGCTGCTAGACCTCTACACTACGACTCGATTGTGACCTTGTTTTTTTTATTTTTTTCTATTTTGTTTTATCTTTCTTGTGACCACCTTTACGTCTGCACTACATACCTACAACAACATCTTCCTCCTTCATAGGTGATATCCCACACGACCCCCGAGCCGAGCTCTTTCTCTCGCGCATCACCACCGCAACCGCGCCTCCTTCTAGTCCGTGTCCCCGTGCTGCTGGCATCGCGCAATCGTCTTATCTTCTTCTCTATCTTCTACTCGCTGCTGGCTCGGTTTCCTTACATACTCTTCGCCCATCCTCGTCCTTCCTCGTCCTTGCATCGCCCTTGTTTTGCTAGCCGCAGACGCCGGCGCACCCATTGTGTATTGTGCCCTCTGCCTGGTGCATTCACCCTAGATGCAACCCCGGACTGGCCACTGTGTCGCATAACTTCTATATTAACGAATGCCCTGTGGCGAGTCGTGGCTAACAAAGGCCTCAGAAAGAAGAAGCTGGCACAACATCCGATCTGAATGAAGGCCGTAGACTGTCGTCATCGCCTCACTTCTTAACCGAATCCCCTCCACACCACCTCCGCTACCATCGTCGTGTGTTCCACAGCTGCTCATAGTCGCCGCCATGGATGACAAGCGGCAGCCTCATACGAACGGTTCCCTCAAGGGACCCACGGCCTCCAAAGGCGCGAATGGGCACGTCTCTAATGGGGATGTCTCTAACAGTGATGTCCCTAACGGACACGCCTCGAAAGGGCCCGTCTCCAAGGGACCCGTTTCCCCAGTTGCGCCGCCGAGGAGCAAGACCTCTAAGAAGCGCAGAGGCTTCTTTGCGTCGTATTTCAACGTCGTTGCGAGGTGCGCTTGAGCCCCCGAGCTGATATCAGTCCCGCCCAAGACTAATTGTGCCGCCTTATTCTGCTGCTTCCATCTAGGCTTTTGACGTGGTACTCCATCTTCACCATATTATTCCGCTGCCCTGCCTCGCTCGATGCGTGTGACGAGACATCGGCCAGAATCTGCAAGCCCTATTTCCACGCCAAACACCTCGTCACGCCCCATGTAAGCCCCTATTATGACGCCTACGCAGCACCCTACGTCAGCTTGGCCCGTCCTTACTACGATACGCTTGATCGCAACCTCATTACGCCGGGTCGCACCTATGCGGTCAGATACGGAGGACCACGTGTCGCCCAGGTCCAGGCGTACGGCCACGCCCAGTGGGAGAAAAACGTGCAGCCACAGATCCTCAAGTACCAGGCGGAGGCGAAGGCGAAGTATGATGACGCCGTCTCCCCCTACGTCGACAGCGCCGTTACCACTTTTGCGCCCTACTATGACATCGCGCGCACAAACGCCCTGCAAACCTACCATGAAATCCTCGTTCCAACCTATACCTTCCTCCGCCCCTATGCGACTCGGGGCTACGAAGTCGCCTATGCCTTTACCAACGATGCTATCATCCCTTCGACGGTATGGGTCTGGAATAAGACATATGCCTTCCTTGATTCCGCTGTCTGGCCACATGTGCGCGACGTCTACGTGTTGAAAGTAGAGCCTCAACTTGTCCGAATTGGTGAGAGGCTCGGGCGGTACAATGAGCAGAAACCCAAGCCCATCGTGGAGGGAACTGAGCCGTAAGTGTTAGCTCAGCTTGATTTTTATGTCGTGTATTAACCAGATACCAGAGTTCTAGCGAAGTCTACGTTCACCAAGCCCACCCCATCTGTCTCGTCCACTACTTATTCAGCCACCGAAGAGCCTACCCAGACCGCATCCCGTGCACCTAATACAGAGTATTCGCGCAAGCCCGAAGTGCCCCTCGACACGCAATCGAAAACCATCGAGACACCGAAGACAAAGGAGGAAATTCGCGAGCTAGCCGCCAAGACAGTCGCAGAGGACTTGGAGCTATGGCAGGGCAAATTTACTCAGGTTGCCGAGGAAGGCGCATCTGAAATCGAGGACCGTGTAGATGATATATCCGCACGCATGATCCAACACCATGCTAATACCATGGGCAAGTCACTAGTTAAGCAGCTGGAGGCGACGGTGCAGTCAGAACTTGGCGAGTTGAAAAAGTCTATCATCAATGTCTTGGAAAACGGGAAGAACGATCCCGAGGAAAGAGATGAAAAGGTGGCCTCTGCGGTTCGTAGTGCTGGTCTGGCGATTAAGAATAAGGCCCAAAACATCCGTGACTGGCGCCACAGCTATGAACAAGAGACCGAGATCGCGGTCACCAAAGCCGTCGAGGAACATTTCAGCATTCTCGAGCAGACCCGCGATCTGGCGCTTCAGAAGATCGGTATGAAATGGGCTTGGATGGATGGCGTCACCTACAAAGACTGGCAAAACTACCACCAGCTAAAAGACCGTTTCGAGGAGTGGATACAAGATTTCAAGCACCTGATCACTACCCATCCGGGCCTAACGGCGGCCCAGACTGCCGGTACTGATATCGAGGACGAGGGCATGGCCATCGCGCATGAAGCCGCAGTGGAGCTTGGAAGACTAAAGCAGGTCGCGACATGGAAAGCCGTTGCGGAGGACTTCACGGATGATTTCGACAGTGAGACAATGCAGCTAGCTGCCGAGGCTGCCGAGAGAAGAATCGCCGAGGCCGTCGTCAATCAGGCCGTGACGGGTGATGATACCGAAACCGAGTCTTCCGGTGATATAGAATCCAGCGTTGTGTCGCCAGAGGATGCATCTGTCCGACAAGTAGTGGAAAGTCCCGCGAATGAGCGGACCAACAGTGATAGAAGCCCCGAATCCTCATCCACAAGCGATGCCAAGTCGGCTGATGAAGCCACAAGCGCAGCTGCGTCTGTTGAGCCATTGCCTAGCTCAGACCCAATAGACGGGCCGGAGCAGATGGAAGAGACTATATTGGAATCATCCGACTTGCCGATCCATTCGATCGTAGAACAAGTTGCCCCAACTACTGTGAAGTCGGCCCTGTTCGGAGCAGCAGCCGAATCCGTCCCAACTCGCCAACCCGTCTTCGATGATGATTCAATTTCGTCCGCAGCATCAAGTGTGTTGTCCGTCGCCGGATCCGCTGTCCCCGCAAGTATCGCGTCTACTGCACACTCTGCCTATACAGCTGCAATTGCGAGAGCAGCGGATCAGTATTCCCGCGCCATGTCGGCCGTATCCGTTCAAGTTTCGGGCGAGCCCAAACCCGCTCACGAAGAGATGTTTAGTTCAGTTTCCAATGGGTACTTCAGTGCGGTAGCTGCAGCCAATTCGCAGCTTGACGAAGCTGTAACTGCAGTTTCTAAGGGCCTCTATGGCACTCCAACCACCAAGTGGTCGGCCGAAATGCCAACAGTGCCATCAGTTGATTGGGAACGGGTCCAATCTATCGCTCACCAGAGATTACAAGATTCTGTTAACTGGGCCTCTGAACAGTATGAATCGGCCAAAGTTGCAATTGGCGCAGCTGAACCTACCCCCAGCACTTATCTCGAAGAAGCAGAGCAGAGAGCACAAAAGCTTCTTGATCAAGCCAAGCACAACTACTTTGCTGGAGTAGGTATTGCTCATGCCCGTTACTCTGAGTTTTTGTCCGCGGCCTCGACCGCCGTGAGCTCTCTAACTGCCACACCCACACCAACGAACATTCAGGAGTCGGCATCGTCAGTTGTCTCCGTTGCTGGCGAAGCTGCGGAGGCAGTAGTGTCATCGGCTGGTGACGTGGCGAGAGACGTGAAAAGTTCGTTCGATGAGAATTGGAACCTGCTCGTCAGCCGTGTAAGCTCCGAGGTTTATGGTGCGCCTACGCCGACCCCATGGTACGAAAATATGTATGCGGCCGCCGGCGATTATGCGTCGCAAGCTGATGACCTGGTTGTATCCGCAACCGAGGTGATTGTCGATCAGATCTCCATTGTCTCTTCCATAGCCGACGAATATGCGGCTTCGGCGCAGTCGGCGGCTTCTTCACAATACGATGCTGTCAGCTCTCTAGTTTCTGAGCTGATACACGGCAAGGAACCTAGCTTCACCGAGTCCGTTTACCAAAGACTCGCTCAAGCCTACACTACTGGACTCTCTTCGGCATCAAGCATCGGCAGTGTCGTATCCGCGACAGCCGTTAGTGCCGCCAGCAAAGTAAGCGATGCCGCGGGCTCTCGTATAGAAGAAGTCGCCGAAGGCGTCGCTGCGGTAACAGACAAGGTCAAAGACACCGTCGATCATATCAAGGACGAGCTATGAGAGTATCGTCACCATTCTAGATCATAATGAGCTAGCTTCCCGAGATAGTATCTAACCCCAAAAGCGACAATACGACCAGGGAAGAAGTGAAAGCAATGTATCAACAAGTTGCCACTCCCGCAACACGACCAGTTTTCCTTTGATCTTTTCTATAATTCCATCTAATCATTCTCTGACATGGTCATGTATACCCGAAGCATTTCCTAACCAACCCCCCTCTTCCCACTTATCTACTACACGAACTTCCCATACGAACACGAGCGGAGCTGTTCATGCTATTAATGATGC
The DNA here is from genome assembly GCA_022578495.1 of Nemania sp. NC0429. Lineage (NCBI taxonomy): Eukaryota > Fungi > Ascomycota > Sordariomycetes > Xylariales > Xylariaceae > Nemania > Nemania sp. NC0429. Next base: position 777,647 of record MU392163.1, on the reverse strand, counting down.
CATTGCTGGACATAGCAGTGCGGAGCTCGTAGGTTTATTCATTCGAAGGTGCGATGGTCCATCACATGGGGGTGTCTGGGCTTTGAATTAATTGACGACACGATGATCGAAATCAAACGGGCTGTTCATCGATCTTACTTTCATCATGCCAGATGGAGGAGAGAGGGGCTGGATGGGGGGAACGATCGGGAGTCGCAACATTCTAGCTCGGGGAGACGGGGAAAAGGGATAACGGGTAGCGGGGAACGGGGAAATGGAGAGAGAAAGAGAGAGAAGAGTAGTGATCGTTGCGGATTGTACGATAATATACATGCGTATCGAAGCACGGAATCTCCAGTGCAATACATGATGCCGTTCTGATCTACTCTGTTGATCACAGTCTACCTGCCTCTTGTTGTTGGCTATGAACATACTAATTTAAGAGGTAGTTGATGTTTCGGCGACTACCTCATTACGTACGTACGACACCTTCCAAAGGCGATAGTTATCAGTAAAGGCCGGCATAAAGTGACACATTCAAAGCTTGAGAGATGGGCACGCAACACGAATGATTTCATCAGCTCGAGGGCCTGGGCAAGGGCATACGTTGGATGAAGGCGTCGCTTAATGCTGGTATCGGTATGAGCACAGGAGACGATTGCTGAATACGGTAGCAGTGCTTTGTTTATGTTTTCGTCAACGACAGGGTAGATGGGAGTATCAAACCTGCAGCATTGGCATGTCACAGTTGCAGGGTGTCAATCAGGTCAAGGGAGCCGTGATTCTTCTCCGATACGATGCAGTAATATCAGTAATATCATGCGGTGTCTTGGTGAAGATTTCGTGCGATGGTTCGGGGGGAGGAGATGTCTCGGATATGTAGTACGTGACGGCAAGAGATGGAATATGAAGCAACTCATGGGGGGCAAAAACTAGGTTATTGGCAGATAGGAACGTGTTTGGAGGAAACCTGAGGCGTACCAAGGCATGCTTTGTCCTTCGTTGTGACGCTATGAGTGAAAACAAATCCCATGTGTAGCGACTTGGTGCACGAGTCTTGCTACGACAGCAAGAGGTATACGTAAGAATCATAGATTTTCCCCCCTGTTGTAAGCCACTTACACGAACACGAGCCAACTTACTGCGAATGGACGTTTGGCAGTCGGCCAGGCCTGTCTGTTTGCGTCCGTGAACGATGCGGATTGGTGGATAGGCGCGATATGCCACGCCTCTGCGTATGACATGACGTCTAGCGCTGTGAAGGATAATGTCTTTCGGTCCAGAAGCTTCTGCAAAGCACATGGAGTACATCTCTACCCGAATTAGCTCCCTCGGTCATCCCTTAACGCCAGCTGTGCACCTCAAATAGCTATCATGTTAGTTATTTAGCTAGCAACTCGTTTGAGAATCTGACTTGAATTGCATCCACTGTGGCCATACCTCGATATTGGATTGATAGATGTATTTTTTGAACAGTTCTTCGGCAGTTGAGAATTGTTCCGAGATGAGACAGCTCTACCAAGAATCCTGGGTTCGTCCAACCTGACCTCGAGCCTCTTGAACTACCACGCTAAGTCCAATGGGGGGTCTAGCATATTAGCGATGACTTGGTGTCACAGCAGGGGACCAGGGTCTCTAATCCTGACAAGAATTTCCCGTGTTTGTGGGAAGTCAATGCCACCAGTCTACCGTGAGGTTTTGTTGATATTGTATGATATGACTATCGGTCTAGAGCACGTTACCAAGCGCTTCCCTGGTCGTACGTACTAGTTAGTATAAACAACAGCACGGCTTACCTGACAACTATCTAAGCAGCTAGAGTGCCGATAAACGACGTAAACATCAGCAATTAGTCCGTTTTTCTGTGCCGGAATTAAGTTCTCGCTTTCATTCTCATAGATTCATTGACAGACTGTCAAAGACGATTCGAGGTTGATGTGAATGCGTGTTACCCGATGTGGAAGAAGCATCTGCCTGATTGGTTCAGGCCCAATTCAGGAACCTTTGCACCTGGATGGCTCATGGGTCTACACAAACATGGGGTTGCCGAACTCCGAAAACTGGGGAATACGAGGTAGGGTCAATTGAGTCCTCTGAGCGAATGAAGGGAAGATTCCTACATTGTTCGACGTCGGAGAATATAATGAGTCCATGTAGCACTTGTACGCCACATTGAACGTGGAATGGCCTCATAGCCCCCCGGTTTCTGGTTCCACGAACGAGCCAGGTTGACCTCCTCCCTTGCTTAATATTATTTCCCAACTCCTATAACATGTTCATCACCTCGGCCAAATACAGAGTTGGTCGAATCAAGATGCTAGATATGTCGACCCCAACTAAGGCAACCTCCCGGGGGTGGCAAGTCAACCAACTAAACGCGACCCCCTATAATCATTCGTGGGCACAGCATGTTGTGCAATTCCTGATGATAACAGGGGGAGATTTACCCCCTTGCCCCCCAATGATAGTATAAATTTATAAACCTGGTATATCACACTCGGTGGCCCCCTCTCTGTTTTACCCCCCTCTACATCCTAGGCCCTAAGTCTCCGACTAGTCGCCTCATCACGACCCCCGTGAGAGTCACCCGGACCGAGTGGACGGTGCTACTCTGATATCTAGGGTTATTGTTGACGGATATCTGTTGACTCGTCGGTTGTGAAGAGAGGCAGGGAGGCATTTAGATCGTCCGCTCAATTCTCACCTACGATATATGGTATCCCTCAGATCTGATGCAGCACGGTGTTATCCAAAATGATAGCAAGGAGGCAGTTTACCTTGAACGTTGAACGTTGCTCCAATTCACTAGCAGATTGACGAAGTCAACATGTGATGAAACTCTGTATTCATTGAGTATATATTGAGCCAGTATAATCTATTCTATATTATGTGTTTATTGCAACAAGAACCATTTTGTTCAAAGCTCTTTTGACCACATCCCGGTTCCCTATGTGACCCTCCTTTCAGCCAATCCCGCCGGGGGCCGTTCGACGCACAAAAGCCCAATCCAAGTTCTCACAGAACAGATCTAAATCTATTTGACTGCTGAAGACTGAGAAGTTTCCTAAGCCAACACTTCAGATGCGAACAGTTTTAGTTCACTAATAGCCATTCCGCAACCACTGTCAGCACCAGTAGATACGGCGATGGCACTTCAAACACCCAGAAACCTCGTGGTCAACGCTTCAGACCTGGACAACAGCTCCATAGTCTACATTCCAGCGTGGATCTTCCTGACTCTCTGCCCGGCTCTTGTAGGCTTGAGAATCTGGTCAAGGAAGAAAACGGGGTCCGGAGTTGGAGCAGATGACTATACCATCATGCTATCTCTGGTGAGTACAGCAATGCCTAAGGACACACGTACTCACGAGGGATCTAACGGGTGGCATTACCTTCACTTAGGCTTTTGCCATAGCAAGCGACATTGTCATGATGATCGCCTGTATTCACGGCTATGGAAAACACGAATCAAGTCTGACAGAATATCAGAACTACCAGTCAATGAAGGTTTGCTTACACACTCCGACTATTACAGATCTAATCAATAAAAGTATCGAGCCTAACTTGCTTCGCAGGCATTCTACATACTGCAGATCACATTCAAGATATCCATGTACCTCACCAAGGCGTCAATTCTCCTCTTATATCTACGCATTTTCGGAACCGTCACATGGCTCAGGCGGACGTGCAAGGGTCTTCTCTGGTATATCGCCCTGTTCTGTACTGCCGTGACCCTAGCCACAATATTTCAATGTACGCCTATTTCGGCGGCGTTCGATCGCTCAATCAAGAATGCGAACTGCATCGAGAACAGAAGTTTCTGGTACCTCAGCGCCGTTGTCTCCATCGTGACGGACATTGTTATCCTGTGTCTGCCGATGCGGCTCGTCTACCACCTCCACATTCGTCGCGATCAAAAGATTGCAATCATGTTTGTATTCGCACTTGGCGGCTTGTAAGTCGGCCCTCCTCGATTTTCTTGTTCCAAACCTAGTGCAGATTACTGATAACCATCTAGCGCAGTCCTAAGTTCCATTTTCCGAGTCACGTCCCTCGAGCTCCAATATTGGAGCACCGATCGGTCGTACGAGATTGCCTCGACGATGTGGACACTTATCGAAATGAGCCTAGCCATCGTATGTGCCTGTCTGCCGCCGATCCAGGCTCTCCTGGTTAAGACAATCTTGATGCTCAAATCATCGTATTCGAAATCAGTGAGTAAGACTATTAGCCCAGCCAAGCTGGTTCGGAGTCCCCAGCCGGCGAGCGATAGCGAGGGGAGATGGGGTAGAATGCAACCAGGCAGCATCCAGATCACAACTACCTGCGGGCCGGGCAGCGGATCGGAAATACCTACGTTCCATGAGGACGGAACGGTTAACAGGGATATCAGAAAGACTTTGGAGTTTCGTATAGAATACTCGAAGTGCGAGGAAGACTCGGATGTTACTGACGATTCGACAGTATGAGCAGTCATGACTCCGACACGATACTTCGTGGTCTCTCTCATTGTAACTCTGGTATGTAATACCCCCTTCAATATCAGTATTATATACTAACCTAAGTCATCCTGGAGTAGTGGCGCTGAGTAGCGCACATGCAAGCAAGGTAGCATTCGTTCCAGCATCTCGGAACTAGGTTTTACAGCTCGGTTTTAAAAGTTATTCCGAATTACAGGTGCCACACGGGAAGGAGGGTCGGCCACATCACGACTGGATATGAGGGGCGGGCAAAGGGGTCTAAGTTCCGGGAGGACGTTTGAGATGAGGGAGAACAGGTGAATTGACCTGAGGAGCCGTGATACGTTGATGCGAAGGATCCGAGGAGGGGCAACAGGGGGGCGTACCCTTACCTGGGATAGTCTTTAAGCGTTGACCAGATAAGTAGGTAGATTCAGGCGTCGGATAATTGCTCGTATTAATATTAATGACAGTTGGCACTTCATTGAGGATGGTTCGAAGATCTCTAAGGGCAGTAGTAGGGGTTCCATGAGAGGTGCGTTTTCTCTCTCTATATATTGACCTCACGCAAGGACTATACGCATCTACAGGATTACGAGGAGATGGCATCTTAATTCCAATCTATCAAGAACATTGGGGTTGTTGTTCTAATAACCTTTATCATTCGAAATGTATTTCAAAAATGTGACGGAAAAAGGCTAGCTGAAAAGCTTCTTCATCAACCTTGCAAGCCGTGACAGGCGCGGCGAAAGCTTAATCAGGTACGAAGGTGCAGGCCAGAATTGATGAGTGGGTTTAATATGGGCCACACAGCCAAATCTCACTCATCAATTCTGGCCCGGACCTTCGTATAAGAGCTCGACTTTTCTCCCCAGCGTGTAGCTACTTCCTTCAACGCCCGCAATAACCAGGACCTGCAAGATCCAAGATATTACAGTCGCTATGGACCCATTTTACAAGTTACCTGCCGAGCTCCGCTTGGAGATTCTCCTCGCTACCGGTTCTAAGCACTCGATTCTCCAACTCGCCCAGGCTTCGCCTGCAATACTACGTTCGTACAACGCTTCAAAAGACTACATCTACCGGCATCTACTCTCCGCCGATACCGACTTCGAAGAGGGGATGATGAACGATGCAATAGCCATCATCCTATTTCCCACTTGTGATCAGCCTGGCTTTTACGACCTTCCTGAGAGTCCGAGAGACTTTTGCTCGTTACACGTTCAAATCCATTACGAATTGTGGCTGGCTGGGTGGCATGGAAGCAACTGGGAAAAGATGAAGACTTGTATGAACCCAGGAGATCGAAACCTTCAACCCAAGATTGACGACCTGTATCACCGGTTTTTATTTTACATTGAAGACTACCTCACGAAAGCGACATCTGCATGCCCTCCGCGAGAATATCTCTGCCTGCCAAGTCGACAAGGCCAGTTGATGTTTCAGGACCGCGTTATAACCCGCAACAGATTCTATGCGGCCAAATGTAGCAAGGCAGAGCGACGCCGGCTTCTCAAAGCCTTCTTGAAGTACGAGCTTATGTGTAAGTTCCTCGAGTGGGTGGAAGATGGGCCGCGCAGTCTTCGAAAGTGTCTTGCAAACGAAGAGAGAAGAGACATGTCTTGCGTCCGCGCCTACCTCCAATCCCTATACAAAGCTACAATCCTCCAGTGCAGCAATCCCGACTATGCAGATGCTGCTGCAAACCTGGTAGCATTATCCCATTTCGACGACAAAGATATATATGCCCGCTTCGACCCAACACCCGAGCTCCCCTATAGTCCATGGGACTTTAAACACGAACCCATTTTTTGGAGCTGGTCTCAAAACAACAGTGAGGTGCTCACATACTGCTTGGCCTGCTACGGCTTCAGTCTGGCAACAGCTATCGTGAAAGCAACTACGGATGGACGAAACGGGCGAGCCATTATTAACGGATGGCTCAGAGATGTTGCGAGTATTGCCGGTGATTGCTTCTGGGATATGAACGAGCGATCCAAATACATGTCCTATCTCCTCCGTATACAAGGTCCCGACGTCCGACCTCCGACCAGGCGACAAAAATATCGGGCCCGGCCGTTCCTCGACGACGATCGTTTCTTCGAATTACAGGAGACTGATGTCCCAGGGCACGACACTATTTTCACCAGTATATGGTTTTGTAACATCGTCGGTCCGGTCGAGGGGATTTGTATCCACCGCGACAGTGGGTATTTTGATCCGCAAGAAGAGGAGACGGATATAGTAGAGGCTCTTGCTGGCAATGACCCGGGTGTTTGAGAGAGTCGGCACAGTGCAGGCATCTTAAACGCATCCAATAGGTATAACGACAAGATAACGGCCGGATAGTAATTTGATCAGGTGTATATCAACATGTATAAGACCTTTTATCCCACTCTTAAGTCACTAAGCCGAGCCGGCACTAAAAAGATAGTACCGGGCCTTAAGCCTCTCAGGACAACTATCCCAATCTACAGTGATGGTAGATCATCTGACCAGTTAAAACTAGGGACCGGCCTAGTTAGGTATATGCTGAAAAAAACCGAACCTCAGTCGACGATATAGAATATAGTCGGCCGATCTTTATACATTAACTAGATAAAGCTTACACATATACCCACCTTAGTACTTTGTGCATATAAGTAATTATGTATAAAATAACGCTGAATTTTACGCTGGAAAAAAAGCCAAATATATTTGTTGCAATAAAAGATCGGCTGAGGTACGTACTCCATATTTATTCTCCAGCCTACACCTAATTAGGCCGGTCCCTAGTTTTGCAAGTTAACGCGGTATAGATGTTGAGTGACACATACCTTAGGTTCAATTGTTTTCTTTAGCCGTCTGGACTGCGGCTACGGTAGCTAGTATGGAAGTGGACTGGCTGCCAAAAGCCGCCAAGGGCCTAAAATACTACTGTAATAAGGCAATGGATGCCCTGAAACTTCTTCCAGCCTGTGCTGGTGCACCGTGCCATCTTAAATGAAGCTCGACACATGACTCGTTGGGACTCGTCTTCAAATATGTGCCCGTTCCGCCCCCCGCGCAGCGCGACACGCCAGGCATGCATAACAGAATCCAGGTATTTGTCCCTAGGTGCTCTGCAGTAAATCCTTTACTTACTCGTCTGGTACTCTGGTATCTACTGCCTATTATCAAGATAATATGCTCCGAGTTCGTTCCCATGCGTCATGATGTTACGGTCATGATGTTACGTTACACTATGGCTCACACTGAACATTCCGAATGTGATCACTTGTCGCGGGGTTTATTTCCAGTTTATTCATTTATTTTCCTCGAGGGAACGGGGGGGAAAGCGGGGGACAAAACTCTGTTGGTCGTATTGTGTGGAAACTCTCGTAATTTCAACGGCTTTTAGTCATGGTTCTCGGCGACCGTTGTTCTTGGAATGGCCATATTTTTCTTGCTGACTATGACATTTACATAACTTTGCCATCTATCCACCAATGATATTTAGGTCAACATAAGCTTTGCCAAGCCGAATCCATTTCTGAGGCCAACTGATTTTCGCCGATCAACATCGCGCATCTAATTAACTACACATTCATATCGCGCCTAGGCTTGTAGTAATTGTTTAGATAGACGTGCTTAGATCTGCACTTGTGTCGCCGTGCCCCAGGCAGCTGATGTAGATTGAGATCAGGCAAGTCAGCTAAGCCTCAGGCTAAGCCTCACGCCGGCAGACGAATCGGCTGTCTGACGCGAGGTGATTGGGCGCATCGCATGCTGAAAAGTAGTAATACTCTGATGACCTCAGCTCATTAATTATCTATCTATAGACATAATGTAGTGGACATGGCAAACTGTGACATGGGAGAAGCCCAGATACGATGTGCAGGCAATGGAATTGAAATTGGTAGGTGTTTTTGTATGTTAATCGGGGTTACATGGCACCTCAACCACAATAGGCTCAATGCAATTCTCACAATAATGATTCTGGTACCAGAAATAGGGCAAAATGCGACGTAAATATCATACTTGGTCCTCCAATCAACGATGGAATGTCAGAATACAAATTTGTAACCGAGGTGAACTCTCCAGGGCTCTCTGCAGGTACTGGTCCCCTGCAGGGAAAAACGTGGGACGAAGCATGCAGGTGCTTTTAACCTTTACCATCTTTGGCCACCGAGCCGCCTCTGATTGGCTCACGCCACATGTCCCAATCCGCCGGAGCCATGTTAGCGGGAGTTATACCACGTGGCCTGAGCAGCTGAAAAACCGCTACGGGAGGACGCAGAAACACAACGGCAGGGTAAGAATGTGTCGTTTCGTACTAAGAGGTATCTAAGATTCTAATTATGAGATTACCGAACATGTCCCCCTCATTCGTGAACCTACAGAACGGTGTCTTGGTTGCCTCAATACGACAGTTGATCTCGGGAGTTTCCACTTGAGAATTTACTAAGTACACAACGGGGCTTTAAACCCCATCGAAGCTGAATACGGGGGCCACATTAGCCTACTCGCAAGAAAAACATCTAAATAAAGTATTAGAAGCGGCGCGATTTATCTAGCGAGGTAACTAAAGAGAAAAAATATCTTGGAACTATCTCAACCCTCCAGGTTTTCTTCGTCGCAGCGAATGATGTTCTACAGGCACCGGCATGAGACGTGGAGCGCAGGCTCTGCATCACGCTGAAACGATGGACTAACGGGCCGGGCCATCAGCCCTACGGCCGTAGAGCTCAACGTCCCAGTCCACCGGGCCTCATCTCATGATATGTCAAGAGTATTCACCTTGCACTGATAGATATATCGGGAAAAACACGAGTCAGCGGGGCAGCCTCTCGCATATCTTGCCGGAGAGCCTCATAGATAAGTCTATAACAATCCCAAGAAACTTAGTAGTAGCCTATTACTTGATAATATCGTAGCCTGCGCACTTCGTAAACCTCGACTAAAATTCAATCTTCATACTGTCAGAAGTAGATACGAGGTCAGCAGCGACTCGGGCGTCGCATTCGATTGTTGTTGCCGCTATTTCTTTGTTGACGAGCACATATGTTGCCTGGATAGGGGGCAGATGTGGAGAAGAGAAGGTTGTTGAGTACGATAAACTCATTGTGGTTCCTGGAAAGGGGATACGATGGCATCGAATATAAAGGTGCATTGATGGAAGGAGACAATCAACAACACAGCAGCTATCATCAGATCTCGAACACAACTTCCAACCTACCAACAACCCCGTCTCAACAACTCGGCATACGATCAAGCTAGATAGAGAAGAAAGGAGAGGTATGAACCAAGGACAAGCCCCATTTGAACAGCCAGAAGCCAGTCAAGTCAGCAAATCTTCCAACAACAAGAAAAACAGCAACGAAAAGGAAACAATCATGCCTCAGTTCATCTTCATCGAGCTCCCTACCTTCCGCATGAAGGACAAGGACGGCAACACCATCACTCTGTCCAGCCGACACCTGGGACGCATAATTACTCTCCTCCAGCACGTGCGCAGCGGTCTCCGCACAGGCGGAGACTACAACATGGACCTGTGCGCGTCCCTCCTCTTCAGCAACCAGGAGACGAACCTCTGTACGGCCGTGCACACCCTGCCCCAGGGCCACCACGCCGAGGAGAACCTGCTCCTCTCCTACTTCCACAGCTTCGACTCGCCGGGCGCGTATCCGATCGTCGACGCTATGCTCCTGACCGCGAAGCCGTGCAGGAACTGCATGGAATACTTCTCGCTGGGCGGGAAGCAATTGCGGCCCCTCGACGACGGCACCGGGACCGGGACCATGACGGCGGCGGCCCCGTTCCGCGCCAAGTTCACGCCCCGCGTGGACAAGTCCTACACGCCCGTGTTCTACCTCTCGCGCTCCCTGGGCGACGCGCAGCGGAGCAACCTCTGGCTGCAGCTGGCCCAGATGTGGACTGGCAGCCTGGGCGGCATGGGCGTCGCCCTCTCGTCTTCCCCAGCCGTGCAGCGGGGGGAGATGTACTACCTCTTTGCCGACGGGTCGATGCCCTGGTACGCGCTCAACGGGCAGGAGAACATGAGCGACGTGGAGGTTGCCGAGGCCATCACGCGACAGGGGCTGAACCCCGCCTACTGGATTGGGCGATAAATGGACGTAAGAGCCATCCACCCTCACGGTCCTTCTCCCAAGCACTTGTGCCGTCCATGGTGCTTGCGGATCACATCTTCTCATCATCGGGCACGATTTCCTTACTATTCATTATTGTCACCTATATACGAGCGAGCCGAGGAATCGAGGACTGACTGGAAAAGAACAGCGGCGGGAGGTTAGGATGGATAATTGGTAATGGATATCTTAATGAGGAGGAAATCCGGAGTCAGACTTTGTTCCCATGCGGACTGCCTGTCGACCAGGCACACACGCCATCTCTCCTTAATTTATTGGAAAAGACTTTCGCACCGCAGTGTAATTGGCAAGGGCTAGATTGAATAATTAGAGATGGATCTCATATAAATGTACTCAGAAATATAGATAGATACTTATTAGATAAGACAGGTTTCTTATTCTTCATCTTACTCTCTCCTACAAAAGTAAATAAAATATGGGAAGTCGCTTTGACGTCATCCCACAAGGATACATGCACATCTTGATTGGGCCCGGCATTTGCTTAGCGCCAGATCTGATTGCAGATCAGAGCCAATTGGGCAACTGCTCTGTACTCATTGGAGTACCCAAGTACCCAAGTACTTATCTCGTGTTATTATTTGAGATCGCAGTCTTTTGGCACTCTAAGTTGGATGCGCCTGATCTTCAGTTCATGGCCAATGCGTACCAAATATAAATTCAATAGCTGGCACCAACTAAGAGTACTGTGGGGTTTGATTGCACAATTGTGAAGTAGGTAGAGGAAGAGGAGCTTGATATTGATCATGCTAAACTGACGCGCTACGACTCACTCCCTCGCCCATGAAACGAAACCCCTGTGCATTTCTCCCTAGTTTGAAGCATGGCAAACCGTGGGGAGATTCTTCAAGCGCTTGACGGCTTCTCAGGTAGGAGAGGCGGAGAGGACTTGGAAACTCCTGCAAAGATTTGTAATGTCTGCATCGCCTCGGCCGGGACTTTGTACTCGGTCTTCGTATTATCCCAAAACACAGCGTCAAGTGCGCCCAGGATCCGACCAACTTCCCAGTCTGCATAGAACAAAAGAATTCATTCAGCTGGGGATCTTAGGCAACAATAATTACGCATTGTCTAGGGCATGGGGGCGTCTTAAAGGACGTAGGAGAGTGGATCTATCTTACCATCGAGCGCGGCGAGCTGACGTGCAGTTTTCGGAAAGTTCTCTATCGGGGAGCCCGTGTAAATCGAATAAAGAGGCGAGATCTCGCCATCCGGGTCACTGATCCGCAAATTCCCTTCGCGTACAAAGGCGTTTTTCCAACTGCCCTGCACGTTAGTCTGCTGCAAAGTATGATGCAAGCGAATAAACCAAATTGAAATCTTACCGCGCGGCACTTGTAGCCGCGAATCTTTGCTGGAGACCGTTGATCCTTGATGTAAGATTGACCTCGAGAATTTCGACCCGCTCCTCCAGGTCGAGTAGTCTTTGTGGTGTCATTTCTAAATGGGATGATACTCAAAAGATAGTTTGAACTAAGTATCTTGTGAAAGATAGAAATATCTTTCATAGAACTCGGTAGTATGAAGAATAGTGCGAAGTCATCCTGTCACCACTCCATGGGGACAATCGCCTTTTTTTTTATTCAAGGCCCTGTCGGAGCACAGGGATTATCATTGACTGTTCGAAGTCCAGGGATGATTGTTTTGACCCGCTGTATCTCATTTATTAACATGTGATGCCGTTGTCCTTTGAAAGGGAGAGCGGAGGACATGGGTTAGTTATAGCAGACCAACAAGCCACCACCAGCCTGTACACTTCATTACACCGAGGATTTCAAAGATGTGAAACAAAACACGGCTTGAGACTGAAACTCACCTAGTTTACCGTAAACGATAAGTTCTAACGCTTCTGGCAATTGACCTTGCCTCCCGTGCAAATACCTTCAACTAATACATTCGACCCTGTCCTATCTAACTGGTTCTATGAGCCGCCGAGGGAACTTCGCGCCTGTGAACATAATCTAATTACAAGATATCCATTCTCAGGTGAATCCTGCTACTGTGATTGGGGCAACATTATAACAAGCCATCTTGTTTCTCCCAGAAGAACACGAAGTTGGATAAGCTTCGAAATCTTTCTTAGGTGAATGGAGCAATAGTGAAGCATTCCAAACGGCATACGCCGCTTATTGGTCACCTTGATTCGGGTGGTTTCGCTTCTGCCTGCACTTTCAAAATAGACATGTATTGCAGAACTCCATCGAGATGGCAGCCGGGAAATGATTGCTCGGTGGTCTGAGAAAATGTCAGTCACTCCTAGAGAGCTTGGCGCAACTACACTTCCCTTACCAGGCAGCTCGTTGACGCGGCATATGTGGAAACTTTCTTCCTGTGGATCATACACCAGTGCATTCGGATATCTTCCGCTGAAGTACGAGATGTCCTCTGGGTAATGGTTCTGAGCCCGAATCCATTTCCGAGAGCTGGAAGAGCGAAACTGAACTTCCTGCGTTTCGCCGTCTTGTATGTCGGAGAGACTCGTCAATTTCTCGCTGTTCTGCCTGTCGACTTCGTCTTCCCTTTGACATGCTACCACGAGTTTTAGCTGAAGGCGGAGCTCCGACAGCTCGGTATTTTTGGCGCGAACCAGATCTCGAAGGCCCTTTACATCTCGATCCAACTTATCGAAGTCGTATTCTTCTGGCTGAAATACCAGCATATCGCTTTCGTGTCCCGGCATGATGGACTTGTCTCACGTAGAAGTGGAGTCTAGATCAAGTGGAAGAAGATGACCAGTGCTAAAACCAGTGGGATCACTGAAGGTGTATTGAGATGATCTGCCAGTCTACTTTTCTAGTCATAACAAAGGGAAAAGAGGCACCTATTTATGCACCTAGGTGCCTTGTACGTACAGTCTTCTGATTCAATAGATCTGGTCTGTATAGACCCACCGGATCCCCAATATTGCAGGTGAAGCCTGGGCAAGTTGGAGAATCGAGTGCTTAGAACCGGTAGCGGGAGCAATGCCTCTGTGGGCTGAATACAAAGGATTTATCTCACTTTGCACTCATTTCGTATGTTTATGCACCGCTTGCAAAGTCACCCCGTCTTACTGTAGTGTAGAGGTATCATCTTTGGTTATGAATGTCTCACCATCCTGTCTCCCTCGGGGAGGTGGCATGGATCTTGTTCCACGTGTCACTTGATGTGGCATTCTGGCAAGGCAAGGATGCGATTGGCCGTACCTTCATCGCCTCATCGCCTCACAGCAAGGGACTTATTCAAGTACGTATTGACCGTCCGCAGTAACTGCCCCTCGTTGAAATACTACTAGGAGAGGGGCTTCGCCATGCGTGTTATTATTAGTTACATCACTCCTCGAGTTATTATTATTCTCTTTGTTTACTGAAACAGGAGACCTTATATAAGTCCTGCCCTCTAGAGACATACACCCAGATACTTACCGTGGTGGGGAGAGCAGCGAAGCGGCGCAGACGTTCACTCCACTGACGTGACTACGTCCGAACATGACACAGTGCCAGTCGCACCACGACCAAGCAGGTGCTAGACAACGGCCAGGCCACATAGCAATGCTGCAGCTGCTGGGCTTTACGGGGAAAACTAGCGAATTCATCTTTCGATATTGGGTTGCGCTGAAACGTGACACCCAGGCTAGCGGCCCATAATTACAACCTGCTGGGCGCCGCGCTCGCTAGCATGGCCGCGAGACAGCTTTTAACTGCTCTTATGAAACGCTTATATAAACCTGGTCTGGTTTTTATATGCCCCTTATCCTTTTAGTATCTACCGATTATCTGTGACTTATCCTCCGCCCCTATAAGTATCCGTCCTCAGCACACAGTCGTGGTTTAAGGCCCGTAAAGTTTTCAATGTCGTCTAACACCCACTGGATAGGAGCAGCAAATGTAACACTGATCCCTTGAACCCTTTTTTCAACCCGCTCCTTCTCCCCAAGCTTGTACTCATTGCCTTCTTTTAGTTGCTGAGAATCAGATCCATGGGGCTTGTTGCCACTACCGCCGATGACCATCCCAACAACAACCCCATGCACATCAAAGATACATGCGCCCGAATCTCCCCGTTCCGAGAAATGTGTATATTCTGGGTCGGGGACGATTAACAGCTGCCAAGCGTTCACAGTGTCTCCGTTTGTATAGGGACGTCGAACGACAGCTTCGATCCCGTTTATAGCCCCCGAGGTTAGACCAGTTTTCATCCCCCTTTTAGCAACAGAGGTTTCAGTTGAAGCGTCCAACCGGAGAGTCCTGAATTCCCCTTCTGGGGGTATCCAATGCAGTACCCGCTTTTTTGGTCCACAACCCATCCACATTTTGTTTTCGAAGCCGCCTTTGAACTGAAGAGGATCCAGTTCAATAAGGGCCCAATCCCTTAAATATCCAGGCTGCAGAAGAGACATCTCCGAGCTTGGGTGAAAAGCTAAGTGACCAATCACTCTCGCCTTCCTTTCTTTGATTTCTGTTAAAAGCTCCAGCTTCTTGTCAAAGCGTGCAATATGTTTTTTTTGGGCTTCCCACTCCTCCATGTCTTTTTCCGAAAGACGCCTGTGCTGCATGGTTTCATCGTGAACATACCATGTATCCCATCGATCTTGTCGACTCTGATAGTTATCAACCCTGCCTTGGAGTACACCACGGGCGTACTCTAGGTCACCGATGGCCTCGTTCAACACATACTCGCCGCCCTGAATATGATACTGGCGATGTTCCCCCGAGACCCTGTATGCATCTTTCCGAGGCCGGTCGTGGCTGACTACATGGCGACATGTTAGACCATAGACTGGCGATGACTCATCGCCTAGTCTCAGGTGCAAACCCATCGTTCCTTGTCCTTCTCGATCTTCAAGATAGGCGACAGGATAGCCTAAAGGCCCTGAGAATGGCTCGAACCATGTATTGCCTCTGGGGTTAGCCATGAATTCTGCTTCGATTTTTGCAGAGGCGGCATGATGCGTATGCTGTCCTTCGCAAATCTCGACCTCAATGCCGGCGATACCGAAATTTCCCAGAATTTTGCGGCATTCAAGAGCAACGGCGATACCGTCCACCCATTGAAGGCTGTCCGGTTCTACCGCAATGAGTAATACCGTTGGCCAACTTGGAATAGAGGGGACCCAGTACTCTCCTCTTTCAAGCCCAATCTTGACAGGGAAAAAGTAATTCCAGGCGCAAGGCTTCAACGCCTCAATGATTGCCAAATCAACATCTTTTCCCCAACGATCGATGATTATTCCCTCAGTGATCGCTGCGTATCGCTTAGGCACCTGTACTATACTATAGGACGAGTAGTAATCCACCTCCTGCTGTGGTTCCGTCCAGCGGTTGCTGCTTGTCCGCGCAACCAGTCTTGGATTTCCTGCGAAGCCGAAGAAATACTTGGCGCTTTCGGCCTCGTCTGGCTTGTAAGGATCTGAATCCGATGTCATGTTGACGTGCGACATTTCGTATAGATTGCGGGAGCTGCTCGACGAAAATCTGAAATTGGTGTTGCAGAAGAGATGGAGTGCAGTGCAAGCAGCCAACACAGAGCGTATGTCGTATCTATTAAGTAGGGTGCCTTGTAATTTGCCGCAGGAGTCATACTTAAAGCCAAAAAGTTAGGTACGTAGTAAGTTTGGGCCAGTAGAGCTTAATCTTTGCACGACCCCAACCACATGTTAGTGGTTTGGCTCTGGCTCAACAGGCAAACTCTACCTGCAAGGTGTTCCGGCAGATACTATAGCAGTAGGGACGATGGGTGGAAATTAACAGGAACATGTATAAGTGTATACTTTAAGCTGTAGATAAATGAGTGCATAAACAACAAATCAAGTTACTATAAGCGTCTGATGAGAGCTTACTAAGCTTAGTGCATCTTATGTCGCCCTGTTGTTTCTTTTTCTTTTTACCTTTGCTTGACATATTTGCCTTTAACTTCGAGAGGGTAACAGCTTAAAAGTGCACCATCACTGTTCCTGCCTAGAATTAATCTAGCACGACCAATCAATCGTAAGCCGCGAACAACATGCAGGTCGCCGTTACTGACAGACCTCCGGACTGCCTAAGTGTTGCCGATTAGAACGCAACTTCGAAGATCGCAGCAGTTGGTTTGCACACAGGTACACATCTGCGCTTTCCAAACTGACCTACCCGTACCTATACCTACATGTACCTTAGGCAATACGTACCGCTAGGCGTACTTACCCTGCTTGTAAATACCACCTTACTTGTATTGGGGGATAGCCACGAAAGTAAGTCACGACGAAGTAGAACAGTAGGTACCTAGCTTCTAGGCCATCATACAGATGGAAGACGGAAAGAACGAGCATCTCTTCATCCCCATCCCCCGTCTTTGCTTTTTCCCGGCTGGCCTGAAGAATATCCTACTACTGTACCTCCTCCATTCACCTTTCGCTCACCCACATTGCTATGTTCTTCAAATCATCCATGCATCAACTATTCATCATTAGTACATCAACTATCAATCATACTATCATCCTATTAGCCATTCTACTAATTATTGCGATACTACCTACTGCTTTCTCGCTGCATCTCCCACGTACCATAGTGAGTAGACCCCGAGAGCAACCCCGTTCCCCCCGTCTCTGGAATCGCTCTCCGGCCCTAAGCCTAGGCGATACGCAGCGATTCTTTCTTGGAGGGCCAAGCAACAACACCAACCCTGGTATATCGGCACCGCATCGCCTCGAAGTGAATTTCCGGATATGATACTAACATCTTATCTTAGATCAACCAGCGGCCACCCCTTGTAAGTCAACTATGAGCTCCTTATTTCTCCCTATCCAGCGTCTCTGTCTTTCTGTCCCCGTACTGCCCTCTCACATGCCCCAAGTTATCCATTCGGCTTATTATCAGCATGATCTTTGTACGGAATTCTTTTTAACCGATTCCTCGCCACCTTTGGAAATCAGCACATTGTCACAGCCTGTACTAACGCTCCTTTCATAGCGAACAACCTCGGTTAGATATGACTGCTGCCCAGATATACTTGCTTATGTCCTAATTGGTTGAAGATGCCAGCAAGGCCCGCCCCTCCCCCACCGCCAGCGCCGGTGAGTCAAACATGAATGTTGAAGCAATACAGATCGCTAACACTTATGCTATTAGGTAGGTAATTGATAACACCTAGATCCTGACAATAGTGTTAATCTAACAAATGCATAAAAAGACAACGGCAGGTGAAGTGGTGAATTAACCCCTACCCCTAAATTAACCCATTAGATATAATACTGACAAAACCTTAGATGCCACCGCCGCCACCGCCGCCCAACACACCCCAGGTACTGCACGGTCTTTCTAGACTTTGTTGTTAAAATTAAGAATGAAAACTAATATATAGAATAGTTTGCAGCGTGGAAGCTAGCTGTAAGCTCTTATTTGCTAGCACTTAGTATTCTGTTCTGGATTAGTCCTGTGCATTGACACTGTCCCCTTTTTTCCGCCAACAGTTTTTTTAAAAAAAAGCTTGAAGTAAGTCACAACACGCCCTAGCCACCGAGGCTTCTATAGGCATTCCCGTTTACATGTTCATAGGATCTCGTGGCGCAAAAAAGCGTAAGTCGCCGATCACAATCATAGAACCACCTTCAATCAGAAACGGCAAACTAAATATGGGTTTTCAGACAATTGATATGCTTATTTCGGTGAGATTATGCGCTGCTGTATTCTGAAAAGACAACAAGCTTACCATCTTATATAGGCAACACTTGATAAGACCCTCGTAAGGAAGAATCTGTGCTCTTTTATACTGGTAATACTGATATCTGTGACAGCTTTGGGAGGGACGTGTTGAGGTATAGTCTTCCTGATTTCCTCCACTCAATTTATTTTGCTCGATCCATGCCAACCAAGCCCACAGACCCCCGCCAACGCCGCCAAATCAAACGAACGGATAAAGAGAAGCACATAGAGGAGAGAGATAATAAAACGGGGAATAAGAGAGATGACAAAGCGAGGATAAGGGGAGGATAAGGGGAGGATAAGGGGAGGTAGGGAGAAGGATAAGAAAGGGGGCAAAGAGAGGATAAATGAGAGTAGAATTGAGGTTGGGATGGCAGTAACACCAAAGCAGGATCATAGATCATAGACAGTCAATTCGGATAAGTTTACTTCTAGGAATCTTGTGCGCAGGCGAAGCCTAGTTTCCTTCCATTCTATCGAGTTGCTCCTCAGTGACAGATTCAATTAACGCACCATGGGCCTGAAGAAGAAGAACGTCTCCTTCGCAGCCGCTACCATCAGCGATAACCCCCAGTCTACTGATAAGTTTATCTCCTTGTTTTTGAACATTTCGGGGCACTTCACGTGGGTAGGTCATAGTACTTGTATCGGGGAGCATGAGCCGTAGTAGGCTGGCCTGCGTGTCGAGCGGGCCTCTTAGTACGCGGCCCGTACTGCGGTGCTGAGCAGGCTAGTATCCACTAAGCCGGTGCTGCGATGCTTATTCGATGCGATGAAGCTTCGCAGGCTAGCCTAAGACAAAAGAAAAGGCCTTACTCGCGCGCCTCATACTTATGTTATATCTCAGAGATTGTGATTGAATTGCCCAATTGATTAATTAATTAATGTTTATCAGTTAATTAACCAATCTGAAACCCCTTGTATTCGTCGTCTTCTTCTTCTTCTACTAGTCCTTCTCCTGCAATAGAAAAAAAGGAACGAAAAAAAAAAGACAGAAAAAGAAAAGAAAAAGGGGGGGAAAGGAGAAGGAGAAAAAGCTGTAGAAACCGCCATGCCATGCCATGCCACGCCGTGCTCGCAAGCACCAATACAATACATTTTATGATGTTTTTCCTCCGCGGCGAGATGAAATAAAGAGGAAATGCCTCATGAATAACTGGGCAGATGGGTATGTGTATGAATCATGAGGGAATGAGTAAGCGAGCGAGTGGATGAGTAGATTGGTGAAGGGGTAAGTGAGTGGATAGATGAGTGAGCGGATGAGTGGGTATATGAATAATAGATGGACGAATAGATTGATGGAGAGGATTGGATCAAACGAACGAATGACGATCCAAACTCCCGCTGTTGAACCCCCGCAACCACCACCACGCCGTCTCCTCACGTGTAGTCGAACTCCGGATGTGGCGATGAGGAGGCGGAATCAGTGGGAGAGTGCGTGAGCCCACTCGTCTCGCTGCCGCGATCGCTCGACATGTCGTCGACGACGACGTCTAGTTTCGTACTCGTATTCCCATTCACATTCATACTCGCATTCGTGTCCTTCCCCCTTACCTCGCGGATCTCTTCCCCACAGGACACCTTCTCCCCCCGCACATTCGGGCCCGACGTGCCCCCCCAGTCAATAGGGTCGTCCTCGCCCCTGCCGTCCTCCCACATGCGCCGGAGCAGCCGCGCCCTCTCCTCGCCGCCGCGCACGACGGCGTCGAACTCGAACGGCATGGGCTTGGCGATGAGCAGCGGCGTGTAGTCGTTCCAGTGCACGGGGATCTCGAAGCCGTCGGCGCCCCGCTTCTTGCGGATGTCGAAGGCCCACGCCATGCCGCCCATCGAGAGGAACAGGTCCTGCTCCACCAGCGGGATACCCTGGCACGTCCGCCGCCCGAACCCGAACTGGCTGAACCCGCTGAGCTTCGGGTACGCCGTCAGCGGCTCCCTGTACGTCGGATACCCGGGCTCGAGCCAACGCGCCGGATTAAACGTCTCGCCGTCCGGGTACATCTCCTCGTCCCGCGTCATCGCCCTGGTTCCGAATTAACATCTGCTTGTCTTAATCTTTGGGTTTCCGTCAACCAGTAGTGTAACTCTTTCCCCCTCTTTCGCGGAAGGTGGTGGCAGCCAGGAAAGGCGCCGAGGCGGGAAGGGGAAGGTGATGTGACGAAGGTGGCACGACATCCCGACTTACCACTCCAATGCATGAATAGTAGCACCCGCAGGGATGAAATAGCCATTATACACATCATCCTTTTCTACGGCATGCGGAATCCCTACGATGTTGATGTTAGATAGGCCAGTTTCGGCTATGCGACGAGGTTACATTCGGGCCACCTTACCTGTCGGGACGGGAGGCCTCCATCGGATGACCTCCTTGACAACTGCGCGCAGCATGGGCAGGTTTTCCCTGTCTTCCCACTGCGGGCAGGCGCCCTTGCATACCCGTTCAATCTCATCCTGGAGCTTCTTCTGCCACTCGGGATAGTGCAGCATAGCCAATAAGAAGCTCTGGATGGGGCTCCCGATGGTCAGGGCCCCGGCAATGGCCATCTGCCCGATGACGTACGATGCCTCGGTCTCTTCGATCCACTCCGACTTGCCGCCGGGGAGGCTGGTGTTCTCGATAAACGTCCGGATGAAGCTCGGCTCGGCGCTCCCATCGTGAATGCGGTCGTGCGCGTACTTCAAGTTGTCCTTGAGAAGCTTGGCCTCTACCGCATGGCGGGCGTTTTCCTTTTGCTGCCAGGGGCTCAGCAACGTAGGTAGATACATCAGCCATGATATCAGATTGGGTAGGGCCCCTGACGGTGAGATCGTTTCGAGGAGGCCAGCTGTGGTGACACGGAGGACTGCCGCCGAGTGTGGACTTCCCCACGACAGTCGGGCTACCGTACGCGACGTAAACTGTTCGATGAACTCGCGATATTGCGACGTATCGGTCGATAGAAGATACAGGAGTCGGTCTCGTTCCTTTCTCGGATAATCGTGCAGCGATACGTTGGCCGACATCAATTGCTGGGCCAGTTTACGTTGGCGTTTCCATATATCTATCAATTCCGTGAGAAGCAAACACCCTCCTGGAACGGAGCCAAAAACATACCATTGGAGCCTGTCAGTGCCAGGTAGTCTCCCTTGGTTCGGTTATCTGGAAGATTGGGAATCTGAGGGCGGTCCGAGTAGATCCCTGCCCGCCGGGAGAGCAGATCGTGGGCAACCCGCTCCGATGAGATCCAGACGTGTACAGTCCCGAAAATCTCCATCTGATATATCGGTCCGTACTCCTTGCTCCACTCATAGAACTTGATCCATGATGCCTTGGACGGTACGTCGTGGACCCGGCCCACAATCGGGTAGCCTAACAATCTCAGTAACGTGTGGCGAAAAGAGCGAGACCATTGAAGATTAGCTAAGCAGATGAGGTGTCGTCACTTACCCTTAGGACCTGGGAGGGGTTGAGCGCCCGGAGGGATCTTGGCCCTGACGCGTTGTTTCCACCTTAGCCGGACGACATAGAATAGCAATCCCCCAATGACCAAGAGAGGGATTGCTGCCATGGTCACCACTTCGAGAGCTAGGTTATCCGGACATATGGGGGGAGACGACGAGGCATCTGATTATATGCTTCGAGTCTGTCAGGTCGTGGTCGGAGGCTGGCGATACCGACCGGCGATCCTTTATAAGCAGATGCGTGATATCTGACAAAAGGGTGCCAATTGAGCCTCGCACCTAGTGCTACCCCGACCTTACCAGGAAAGAGGGAGAAAAAGAAAGTTTCTTCATGCATAGCCGTCGAGGCCCTCATGGCTAGACAGGGCCTTAGGATAGCATCAGGATTGCGATCCTATGACCGGCGAGGGACTGGGATGCCGAGAGAACATCTCTGGGTAGCACTCGGCACCGCAGTGTTCCCGCGATGTGAAGCCAACACCATGATCCCGTCTGTTCACCGTCTGTTCACTAGCCCATGAGATGCTCACCATATTACACAAACATCAACGCCACACAAGGCTATGATGGGCCGTAAGCGAAGAACGCTTCGATAACGCAGAGAAAAAGACCCGGGACCCGATGGAAGACCAGGATCCTGACTGCATCGGGATTGGGTTGGCATCGAAAGACATCTAGAACACTAAAGTGCCCTTGGCCGGTGGACAGCTCTAAGGCTTTCCGGGATTTGAAAACCCGACGCTCGCCCCGAGAGGCTAAAGCGAGCGGGTTCAAGCTGTCTTTCAAAGTCCCGATTGCCCGTCTGCCAAGGGTCAACACGTCGCCAAGGAAAGTTCTGCGACAGATGTGGGTGTTGGATGTCGCCGATCATACCAGCAGACATAACGGCCAAGGTGAAAGAAAAGGGCGAGGTATGGTATAGTATGGAGATGTTATGGTCCAATTCTGGCTTCGCACTACGCCAGGTACATCCGACGTTGTACTGACGTGGCGGCCCAGGACTTCTCAGCTCATCGACGAGCGTTGCTTAATAAGGGCCCCAAAAGAAGAGAATTCATCTCGCCCTCAGTTAGCAATTGGCCGGCGGTCTCACGACGAGTATATTCTATACCTTTAACCATCTTGTTACGGCACAGAATGTCAGTGGGACAGTCTAGTCGGATTCCAGCTCGCTAGTATTGCTGTGATTAATCATCATGAAAATTGGGGGGGGGGGGGGGGGGAAGAGGGGCGGAGGGGGGGGACTCCCACAGGCAACAAGGTCGAGGCCGGTCGCGATGTAAAGCCTAAGGTGAGACACTAGAATTTTAACTCGGGATGTTTCCTGCACTCGTTCGTATTGGCCTATTGTACGCAGGCTGCCGGGGTAAGCTTGTTTGTTAACTCGGCTATCTGCACGTCTCGGACTTGGGGAAGTGTAAATTGAACGGTCAGATGCGCACGTGAGAATCGCGAAGAAGCGAAGCGTGGGCCGAAATCCTTTTTAAACCCGGCTATGCGACAGATCATCATACGAGAAACATTATCACAAAGTCATTATTCGTAGAGAGCTACGCCGAAGTGCGGTTATGGAGCAATAGGCAGAGCGGCGACAACACAACCTAATACGGCCTCTTCAGACAGTGACCCGCAAGTAATTGAGCCTATAGTCGTAGGGTATCGGGCATACACAGTACAGCATTCGTAGCAATGCTTTTTTTTTTTCTGTAGCTTTGGAAGTCAAAGATCAGCGGATATCCGCTGATCGTCTGGGAGTCACAACAGACTCACATCTTGTTGATCTGTCTACCAAAAATTCTCTCAAAGATTCTCTTTCAAGATTCTCTATCCGCTGCCGATAACCATCGTCTTTGGCGCTACTGGCCGCTCGCCACAGCCAGATTATGCGAATGTATTCCGATCCTTCTCTCTTGGCAACTCGAAAGTCCTGCGATCTAGGCACGCTGGGGTTCCGTCGGGACACCATTTGTGTACGAGAAAGGTAAGCAGCAGATGTCGTGTAACGCGAAAATCGTGGAACAAGCTAGTCGGGCTGTACTCAGTCGCCCTCCCGAGCTACGCCAGCATGGGGGCCCGGGCCTTTACATCCTATCGGAAAGGTGAGAAAAATTGACACGCTGGATGTAATGGGCATCCCTTACCTGTCTACGGGAGTGAGTCCGAGCAAGCGCATGCCATTATTTAGTATGATTCGTGCCGTATCGTACAACGCCATTCGGGACTTCATGAGCCCTGGCTCCGACCCAACGATTCTCAAGTGGTCGTAGCTTGAACTTAAGGCATGGGTCATCTTGAATAGGTAGGTCAAGACGGTCGTGGGCTCACTAGACATATCATCAGAGAGGAATGCCAACCGGGAAGTCGGACATGAAAACTCACAGCGTGCGAAGGGTGTTTTGCACAACGTCGGGCCATTGCGCCAGAACCCGCACAAGGTTGACGGCGTGAGTTTCGGTAAGCAGAGATAGATCTGCCGACGCAATTTCCTCCTCGCTAAGGTTAGCCTTGCGAGTAATGGAACATAACCGAGCGTGGGCATATTGAAGATAAGGGCCGGTGTCGCCCTCGAACGAGGTCATAACAGCCATGTCGAACTGATAGTTATTAATCCTGTATGCATAGTCAGCTTCCAGGTTGGGTTATGGGAAGAGGCGATGCGAGGCGACCCAAGCACATACCTCTTGCCTGCCATGTCTTGACACATGACGGCACTGATACCGAGGATGTCAGCCACGGCATCAGGATTCTCGACCTGCTGGTATTTGTCCTGATTTTTCTTCATGACCTCATGCATGTAGTCGCCCACGTCACGAAGGATATCATTCAAGAACTTGACTGTGCCCTTTCGCGTACTCATGCCCAAAACCAGGCCAAAGTTGATGTGCTGTACCTTGGCAGCAATTTCTTTGTGCCCCATCAGCTCCACAATCTTGAAGAATTGCTTGACATGTAAATCCTGCTGGGAGGCTATGACATATATCATGTGATCGAAATGGTACTTTTCCTCGCGTTTGAGCAGTTCGCTAATATCCCGAGTCAGGTAAAGGGCGGTGCCGTCTTTCCTGCGAACGATGGGCTTCTCCAGCGCCTTACCGGGCTTTCCCGGGACATGCTTGGTAAAGTTGACAATGAGGGCACCATCCGACTCTTCGGCGATACCCGCGTCTAGCATTCTCTTGGCTGCCTCGTTCATGGCATCTTCTGATACTTGGCTCTCGCCCGAGTATTCGTCGAACTGAATATTCAGTCGGTCGTAGGTCTCTCGGTACCGGTCAATGCTGAGGTCTCGGAACCGCTTCCACAGGGCAAGGGCTTTCTCGTCGCCGTCGACCATGAGCTTAAAGTAACGGCGAGCCTGCTCGTCGGTACCATTGTCTGCGATCGCTTGGGCCTCGGCGGTCTTGCCATCTTTCTGTAATCTCTCGGCTTCTTCCTTCTCCTCGGCTATCTCCTTGTTGACCCTGACATAAATCTCGAAGAGATGGTTGATGGGATCCTGCGCCAAAGCTGCCTCATCACCATACCTCTCGAAGCCTACAGCCAAGATGCCATACTGCTTTCCCCAGTCGCCGAGGTAGTTGATGCGAACCACATCCCACCCAGCGGCAGTGTAGAGATTGGCAAGGAAGCCTCCGATAATAGTGCTTCGCAAGTGGCCAGCATGGAAGGGTTTGGCAATCTAGGCGACGGGTTAGCAGCCATCTTGCGTACTATAGCAATAGGGTAATGTGGGAATGCGGAAATGCGGAAATGCAGCAATACAGCACTATACCAATTCTCTACAGTGTTGAAGGACGCTTTGATCAGGGTGTCTCTCACATTTGGGCTCGAAAATTCAATTACCAGACGCTTCTTGCCCTTGGAGGGGTCGCTCGGGTCCTTGAGACCAATCGCCTTGTTCGCGCCAAATTCACGGCCCAGCTTCCGGGCGGTCGGTATGAGAAACTCCGTCAGAGGACCCGGTTTGAAGAAGAAGGGTATATATGGGCCGTTGAGGACGGGTTTCTCGACGAGTGGGGAGTCGGGCCACTGCAAAGCAAAGCAAGCTCTCTGTTAGCACAAGAGACAGAGTAGGGGAAAGACGGGGAGCAGGACGCAAGGCGCCTGACTTGGAGTTGGAAGGCATACCTTATCTAGCCACTGCTGACCGAGCTCGTTGGGCTTGCCCTTCACGCGGAGGGCGGGGATGGCGAGGACCAGGTCGCCCTTGTCCAGGGATAAGGTCCACTGCAGGGCATTATAGATGATACTTCTGTCAACGCCAGTGATGTCGTGGAAGATGGAGGTGATGTGTGCGCGGTAGATGTCCTGCGGGTTGACGTTGGGGTAGCAGTTGGGATATTGATCGAGGGGGCCAAGCTTCTCGAGCTGTGCAGTGAGCTGACTGACGGGGTCAGTAGTGGCGGCGGCCATGGTGGCAGCACGCGTCTGGAGATGGAGGGGCTGGAGATGGAGGGGCTTCTGAGGTGGTTGTGGTCGATGGCGGTGGTAGGAGTAGAGCTGGTGGCGGCGAAGGCTGTGATACTGGCCCTGGTGTTGGTGGAAGAGTAGGGAGCCGTGGCCAGAGTCGTTGTTGAGGGAGTTGAAGTGGGAGTTAGATTGGTGATGGAGGTGGTGATGGAGGTGGTGGTGGTGGTGGTGGTTCTCTTGGTGGGGTAACAAAAGATATAATGAAGACCGTAAAAAGTCACGTCGCAGAGGCCAGGGGATGCGCAGGCGTTGGACAGGCGGCGCTGTCATGAGTTCAGCCACTCAGAAACCACCAATCCTCAGTCTAGTACGGACACAGTTGCAGTTGCTACCCAAAGCATCCAAGTTTTGGCATGTGCTAAGTGAGACGTGCCCGTGAATACCTAGTTGAATTTTTCTAGTGACTCAACCAGTGCCGATGCCGTTTGTAACGTACACTGCACGGCAAGCTCGATGACTCGGAATCTGGTCTGTCAGGAAATTTAGATGGGGCTAAGATTTTCAGTGGGGCGAGGGGTCTTGGTGGGGTATTACAGTAGCTGGTAGACTGTACAAATAACCTAAGGTATGTACCTTCATGGTTTCTGCCTTAGGTTTCAACAACGTAGGTACTTCTTATAGATGACTAACACTTATTCCGCTGAAAGCAGTCGCCATCAATCTGGCTCTCAGTCTTCCACCTACCCCTTTTCCTCAAAGATGATCGGCTCTTTGCGTCGTCCCATGACCGCATCGCCAGGCGCCCAAGGCAGACATGAGCGAGACACCAATATTGCACCTCATTACAGGTACATATAATTATGCTGATTCAGAATGGCGACAGCAGAGAGGCATACTGGCGTTCATTCTGCCACACCATCGGCAGTGTTCGCCGCTGTTGAGAACAGAGTAACGCTGAAGCTTCACTCGGCTATCTGTCTGGAGTGGGTAGGATATATGGCACAACATAGTCTGGGCAGCCAGGTTCTGAGCTGTACATCAATATAATCTCCTTGTTGAAATTTCTTGCCAATGATATTGGACGCCTTGTCGCTCAGACCCCAATACCAAGCAGACGACAACAAACAATGGTGCCATTTAAATTGAACCTTCGGGTTGCAGCAGCGAACTTCTCTACATCCGCCATCCAGCAAAGACAGCAGTGGACGGAGCTATCTGATGTGTTCTCTGTCATTCTCCTTGATCTACTGGAGCGGCGCCGTGGTGGGCCTCGTCCAGCTGGTGATCGCCGCGGTGCCATTTGCCACCCGAGGGGAGTGAATCGTCTTCGTGATCACCGTCTCCGGCACGATTCTAGCCTTGATCACGGGCGGCTTGCCGCAGTGGCGAGGGGAAAAGTGGGCGTGCCGGCGCAATTCGCACAGCACCTACATCCTGACCAAGGGCAACGGCTCCCAGCACGCGCTCGTCATCCTGGGGAACGGCCGGGGCCTCAACTTCGGGGACCTCGCCATCGACGGGCGGAAACAGTACGTCTCGTCCGACCGCGTGACGAGATTAAGCCTAGCCGCAACAGCACTATCGTGGATCGTCCTGCTCATCGTGGCCGCAGGCGTGTCGACGAGCACCTGGTACCTGCTCGGGGTCGGCCTCCTTGGCATGCTGCAGAACGTCCTCGTCGCGGGCTGGCGGCGGGACCCGAGCGCGCTAGGCGTGCATTCCGGGCCGTCATCGGCGAGCTGACGACGATGGACTCGCTCCTGGCGCTGAAGGCCGAGATGATGGGCCTCGGCAGGTGTCTGCTGACCATCTTCTTCCCCGGCGAGCTGCTACCGGAGGAGACGGCCGCCTGGGACGCGCTGAGCCGGAAGGCGGCGGCCGAAGAACAGCGCCAGCGGCGGGAGAGGCTCGAGCGCTCGAGAGCGGACCATCCCCGAGAAAGGTGGGTGGCGCACGCGAAGAATTTCGAACTACGCCGGCGTAAGGATGGTGCCACGGCCAGACGGAGACGGAGACGGCGACGACTGCTTGGCCCCTTACACAGCTGCGTTTGCTGAGACGTCCGAGGCTCCTGGGGCGATCGCGATCTCATAGAGTCGCTGCGCATCATAATAACAACAACACATCGCCGCTTGAAAAAGCATTGGCGTCGCCCGCCGAGCGTCCGCAGAGGTCTTGCGCTGTGGGTGGATCGGGCGAGCCATCCTAACTTTCAAGGTGGGAGCGTAACCCTGAGCACAACGAGATTCGTACGGCGCGATCATATAAGCATGGGGAGATCGCATCTTTAGATTTATTGCTCAGGCGCGTTCTTACTTGATGTCACGCTGGATTGTGTAAAGGTTATCGCCAGACTCCTTCATCACTTGCTCTGCATGGATGACTAACAGACTAGAAGTGCTACTTGCCAGTAAAGCAAAAAGGAAATAAAATGTACGGCACCTATCATTTACTACCCAAGCTGGCGTAGCTATGGTATTTAAGAACAGTATCGTGTTTTCATGTAGTCTCATTTGCGAAAAACAGTTACCCAATACTTCACGAACAGGGCAATGAAAAGAAGAAAGTACACCAAGGGCAAGATGTCAATACTGTTGTTGCCTCAAGTTGTCAACCATATGACATTGGTGATAACTCACAAAACGACATCTGGCAAGATGCTCCTTAATATATCAAGTAGCAACTGATATATATGATATCCTTCATGCGGTCGCTCAACATTGAATCTCATATGTTGAATCAAACTATCAGTACTATATCTTTCCGGAAGTTCGTGTGTGTACTAACTCGCCATTGTAGCACAGGCTTGATTGACTCTGTTCCAGGCGTGTGTCATGGGCATCATTTACATACATGATTTATATGTGTATTTTACACACATTTACCTATCTCGGTTGAACTTCACATATTGGTACACGTATGTAGGAGATATGCTGTAACTCGTTAGTAGTTACCTCGTAGCTCTCACATGTTTCATGCGAAGCTGTGATGTGAGGCAAGTGGCAACCACAACAACCATCCTCCCACCCAGCTATAGAGATAGGCACGCCATCCTACGATTGTCTTCTTCACTCAAGTCACACCCGCTCTTTATAACTTTCTTGCCTTCTCACCTTCTCATCTTTCCCCCAATCTGCCTCAAGTACACCCGCCTACCTATAAACAAGCAGATATCACACAATACTAGACAACCGTGCCTCCTCCACCCTCACCAGCGATCTGCAAAGCACTCCTTCTCACTTCAGTATTGCCGTTGGCCATTACAGTCTCCGAGGTGAGCAAGAGCGCCAAACATCGGCCGGGCCTGTTCCCTCCACACTTCCAAGTTATCCATCAAGCCAGCATAAGGTATCTAGACTCTCATTAACTGATCTCCCAGCCAAGTACAGGATGCAAACCAACTCGGATAACCGTAAGGCGGAAGCAGCCGACGATACCGCCACTGCAGGCGCCGGCCCCAACCCCGACAAGATCGTGAAAGCCTTCCTGATAGGCCACCACCCTTTAGGCCACCATGGTTTTGTCCTGGCCCCCATCTTCGCCGAAGCCGCCACCAATGACAACGGCTCGCCTTCTCTCCCAGTCATGGACGACTCTTGTGACGGACTTCGCATCGTTGGCCAAGACGGTCAAGTGTGCACCACCTGGAGCCCCACCGTCATCACTTGCCACACCGGCGCAGTCACCGAGATCAAGAAGTATCTATACGGCCTCGACGTAGCTTGGGCCCCCAAGGAAGTCGACAAGAGTCAGCTCACGCGAGACCATGATCTCGAGGGACCAGTCGAGGAAGCTCTCCGAATCTTTCTTGAGAGTACCGGAGCCCGGCGCAGTTTCCCCTCCGCCCTACGTCGCGCTATGTAAAGCGCGACACGGAAACTTCGGTACCAATTTATAGCACCATCGGCTTTAAGGGTTCGACTCGTCCATTCGGCGGAAGCGGTGTTGTTCTCAGGTATGGTGATCTCGGAAAACCCCCTCTCTTTGAACGCTGACTTATACTATCTATCTAGTCAAACAACGCCGAGAAAAGTGCGAAGATGACGCACAAGCTATCTGAAATAAATGGCTTCTCAAGTGGAATGCGATTCATGGATCTAGGAGGTCCGACGTAGGTAGAGGCCATAGGCTGACACTATTTGCCCTTTACTTTGCAATTGAACGAATGACTTCCGACTAGGTACAAATACCGCAAACCGTACTGAGGACTAGGTACTGACGTGAATCTTGAATTCAGAAAGGATTCCTTGTGTTGCTTCTCCAGACGCAATGTAAAACAGATCTCTTACACACAAAGCTCATACATACGAGGCGTATTCCACTCCCAATGACCTTAGCACTGTCAAGCCGCCTAGAGACCAAGCCCCCTTAACGCATTGCAGTTACCAACCCTGAATAGAGATGCAGACACTCAGTATCTTCGGCGGGAACTTCTATCAGACCCGTATGTTCCAGATCCGTATGTCCCAGACCCGTATGTCCCAGACCCGTATGTCCCAGACCCGTATCTATCAGACCCGTATCTATCAGACCCGTATCTATCAGACCGAGTCCTCTCAGACCGTGTTCTCTCAGACCGGGATCTCTCAAGGCCGTCTCTCTCAGACCTGTATGTCCCAGAGCCGAACCTCGAAGGATCGTCTCTCTCAGAGTAGCGTCTCTCAGACCTGTCCCTCCCAGCCTCACGCCTGAGCCGTTGCCGCTCGTAACCCATTATCAACTCCCGGCGCCGGTCGAGCTCGGTCCTTATAGCCTCGGTGCAGCGCCGGCAGTCGCGGTTCGAGCAGACACCCGGCCCGTTGGCGAAGCCCTCCAGCTCTTGCGGGTTGTAGTAAGGGCAATCCGTGCTGCCCGACCACCGATACCCTACCCTCTCATCTGTAGGCCCGTGCCAGTCGAGGCAGCGCATGTATCTGGTCCCGTGGTTGCCGCATGGAAATTGATACCTCATTCGTTGACACATTGTTTTCTTTTTTTTTTCTTTTTTGGTGAGACTAGCTGGTTTCCAACTGACTGTTAGAACTTTTGCTGTTTGATGATCAATTAATTATCCCGTTTGTTGTGATGCTCACCTTGTGGTCGGTAGGTTCTCAAGAGATGCTTCCTATCTTTGATCTTGAGCCGAGTCAAGTCTAGGCAGACAGGAGTTGGACAGTATGCTCTCGGTGTTTTCCCGAACAAGCCAGAGAGATTATTGTTGCGTGGAGTTGTACCTGGTGAATACAGACGTGGACTCCTCGAGGACCGTTCTCGGCCGACCGGTTGGTTTTATATTCCGTGTCCCAGTGAGTGGTACCTGTGGTTGTCCGACTCACATAAGGGGTGCCAGATCAATCCTGACCATGCCAGGTGACCGATGTCAGCAAACTGTGTTGCCATCAGGGTATGTTTGGTCTTTAGTGTTTCTATTAATACTTGGTTGGACCTCGGATTCTGTGTGTTTCGTTACCTGAGGGGCATGGGCTTCATAACCGCTGGCTATATTGGACAAATTTAAAAACCCGCCCTCGTATCAGCGAGAGACAAGTTTCTGATGCAAAATAGCGACGTTTGTTGTCATGTTATTGTTGCCATGTAAGGGATGGCCATGTGGAAGAGTCATTCTCTGCCTATAATTACTTCTCCCTTGGGTTTCTTCCTAAGGGGCTTCGCTGCCACCGAACGGAACCCTAGCACTATACCGGTACACAACTAAAAGTGATACCTGCCGCATGATTGAGCTAGGTTAGGTCAGGAGAGAGTGGGAATTCAAAAGCCGTGTTCTACTAGATCTTGACGATAACCAATACATCCCTCCATACTAGACTCCCCGGCGCAGAAATAATGTGAGTATAAATGCGAGCAATTAGTTGCTTATCATTAATTAGGCCATAATCTCTTCAGCGTTAATTATTATAAACCATCTTCCCCCTAGTTTGCTGCACACGATACTGATACAAGGGAACAATCATCCACACCAACGTGCCCAACATGTCGAGGCCCTCGCACCACCGCATCACGTCCGGCTTGGGCGCGTCGTGCGCAGCTGCGGGGCTCGTGATGGAGAGCTGGCTCTCGACTAGATGTGCGCCCGTCAGCGTCTCGTCTGAATCTCTCGTAGCCAGGTACTGGTCATAGTGCAGTATCCAGGCCCTAACGCTACGAGCCTCCCAGATATCGCGTTGGCAGGGGAGGGCGTTCACCCTGAACGCGCCGCCGTTGTTATCGCAATGGTATCCGTCCGGCTCCTTCATGCCCTCTAGAAGCAGATCTATGATGCAGAAGATGGTGAGGATTCTGTTTTGAGAGCATAAGTATCATTAGATGAATGAATTGAATCGGGGAGGCATCACAGTCGTGATGAGAAGAACACCGTAATTTAGGCCAGTACCTTCTGAGGCTCTCTTGGAAGACCCATTGCTGCCGCGTCGGTCGTATGCGTGACATGTTCATATTCCCCGTGCAGGCATTCGACATGATCATGATAAACTCCTGGATGCGGCATTAAAAACAAACAAGCACATCAACTATGTATTTAAATGCGATGCGGCTCTGTTTAGGTACCACCTACCATGCTGGTCATCAGTAATGTCGCGACGTCGTTCTTCTCGACCGATTTCAGGTCATCGGCCTGTAGGAGCACGTATACGGTGATCGCCTGTATCGCGGCGAGCTGCTGGTCGCGATCGAATCTGTGAAACTTGCGAGATCATTTTGTCAGCGGACAAAAAAGGGGCCGCCAGACGACCAACAAACAAACAAACAAACAAACACACATGTTCACGCAGCCTCGCGGCCTCAGTGTAGATCATCTTCCACACGAACTCCTCGTTCGCCGGCGTCCGGGAGCAGAACATGTCGACGAGGGTAGCGGATACGGCCAGGATCTCCGGCAGACACTTGTGGCGGCCGGCGACCCTGCACTGCAGCGCGAGCTCATCGTCGGCGCGGCAGGGCGGCTGAATGAAGGGCGGGAGGTTATCGCCCTCAAGCATCATCTTGGGAAAAGCCTTGAGCTGGCCGAGGGCCACGGACGTGAGGACGCATCCGTGGAGGAGGCCGCGGCGCCGGAGGGTTGTGGCCTTCTCTTGCAGCGGCACGATGCGGAAGTCATCGGATGGGCAGGGGGAGGGGCCCGAGCAGCTGGAGGTGGGATGGATAGTCTGAGCGGGCTGCTCCGCATCTGCATCTGCATGTGCCTCGAAGAGGTTGAAGGAGTCCAATTCGGGAAAAGCAGTGTGAGTAGGGGCTTCGACAACAAAGGACTTGGGCATCGCCAGGGATATGTACGGCGTGCGACCGAAGTCTTCTGATTCAAACGGCGACCCGGACGCGCCGCTGAAATCCATCAAGGAGCCATCAACTCCATCGTGGGACAGAGAAGAGATATCGACATCATTGATAACCACGGACTGAGTTGGAGTTGATCTTGGCAGTGTCGATGTTGATGTGGATGTGGATGTCGAGGGCTGCCCATATCCGTGATGGGAATATGGCAGCACTCGGTCAGCGTCTCGTCCATCGTAGGTGCATCTGAGCCGCTTCTTGGCGCACTGCGAACAGGGTGTGCCGAGGTTGCAGCGCAGCTTGGACGCTCTGCAACGAGCGCACGACTTTTTCCTCGAGAGGGGCATGACGTCCGACGTCCGACGTCGTGCTCTGATAAGAACCGCAATTGTCCTTGTAGCTGAGTCTGCGCAAGGTAGTAGTGTGAAGAGATGTCTCGATTAGGTGATGTCGGGATTCGGGTGGGGTTCTGATCTCACCTCACCCTCAGGGTTCGGAGTTGAAGTGGGCCGTCACTCTAGATATGAAGTATATCAAATATGAGGCTCCCCCTGACAAGCGGCACGATCCTCTGAGAAAGTCCGAATCTGCATTGACTTTATCGGTCTTTGGTCTACACGAGGGTTCGAGTTTCTCGGAGTTGTATTTGTAAGAAAAGAGGCATTTGTAATGACGATGCCCGATGGGATCACATTGTTGAGTATGAACATTCATTAGATCTAAGTAGAAAACACATATATAATCTAGGTAGGTAGGGAGGTGTAAATAACAAATAGTTCGCCATCGTCATGAATTCTTTGCAACTCTCGAGTGTGGCAGCAAGATAAGCCTTCTTCCAAGCCTTTTACTTCTAAATTTCTAAATCTCGACTCACAAACTACAATGGCTCCTATCCGCGTCGGTCTCATCGGGTTGCCAGCAGCTCTGAGCGAGCACTACACGCCCGGCGAATGGGGACAGCAACATCTCAACGCCATCAAGAACTCGCCCCATTTCGAGCTCGTGGCCGTGTGCAACTCATCCGTCGCCTCGGCCGAGAAGTCCATCAAGACCAACGGCCTCCCCTCCACCGTCAAGGCGTACGGCTCCGCAGAAGACATCGCCCGCGACCCCGACGTCGACCTCATCTCCGTAGTCGTCAGCATCTACCACCACTACGATCTGACCAAGCCCGCCCTCGAGCAGGGCAAGGACGTCATCGTCGAGTTCCCCTTCTCCACCAAGATCGAGCACACGGAGGAGTTGATGGCGCTGGCCAAGGCCAAGGGCGCGAGGAACGTCGTCGCGGCGCAGGCCCGAGCTGATCCCGCCATCCGCAAGCTCAGGGAGATCGTCGACGGCATCGGGGACGTGGTCTACACTTCCTTCTCCGGGGTCAACACCTGGGGCACGCCGCCACAGTGGCCCAATAGCGCGAAGGGCTTCCTCAGGGTCGACGACCCCATCAGTCGCGTCAACATCATACTTGGGCACGGTAAGTTCACTCCTCCTGGTTTAATCTATCCCTCGACGACCAACACTAACTCGCACCACCCAACTCCCAACAGCATTCGACGCGTTCGTCAGTGTCGTCGGAGGCTTCGAAACCATCCAATCCGTCTTCAAGAGCCAGGTCAAGAGCACCCAGATCGTGGACGGCCAGGGTAATGTCGTCGACCCCGAATTCGAAGTCACTTCTCCCGAGCAGATGCTCCTGCAGGGCGTCTTGAAGAACGGCGCGACCGCCAACTTCTCCATCCGGACCACCGCCACCGCGGCCGAGACGACGGCCTTCCGCTGGGTCATCACCGGTACGAAGGGGGAGGTCATCTACACCGCCGACGCCGGCGCCGTCTTCCAGACCCCTCCCCCCAACCAGAGAATCCATCTCAAGAAGGGCGATGCGAAAATCGAAGAGGTCGACTTCGGCGGGCAGGATGCTGACTATATCGATCAGGCGCCTGGGTTGGGCGTCAATGTGCAAAGGTTGTACGACGCTTATGCCAAGGGCGAAGACGATGCCCTGTCCACGATCGAGCAGACCCTGGAGACTGAGAAGTTGATGCTTCAACTGAAGAACGATGCCATCTGGGCGCCGTGAGTGTAAAAAGAGATAATCGATTGTGGTCGGTCAAATCGACGTTCGATTGGTCTAGAACATCTTTGTTTTATTCTTGCTCTAGGTAGTTTTGCGGAGCGAATCGAAACGCTGTTATAATAGTTACCTTAGTTACTATCTTTTGCTACCAACACGGTATATATATACCTGTTTCTGAAGCCGTTGTTTGATAATTAGTACTTGGTTAGACCCTTTTGGGGGTCTACTTGAATACCACAACAGAGAGCTGGTCTTTACTACGGTATTGATAATGAGCGTTGCTAACCGGGCACCCTATTATCCTATCCGGGCACCCTCCGGCCCGATACGGTCTGAAGCAACTGCTGACGGCCTGCTATAAGCGGCAGACTTGGCTAACTTTTTTTAAAAGAATTAAATCTATCGCAGTTAATTAGGTTAATTATAGTTAATTAAGTTAATCGTAGTTTATTTTGCATTTAGTTAGGGCAATAGCTTTCGAATAGCTTTTCGAACTTAACAAATTTGATTTGAACCCCCTCTCCCCCCCCTTCCCCCCCTTTCCCCGCCTTTAGCCTTATTGCCGCTGCAATAGCTGTAGTATTAAAGTTAAAGGCTTTAAAGGCTTGTTTTATTAAATTAACTGTAATAAACCTTATGCTCTCTCGAATCTGCGATAAATTTTCGTTAAGTCCACTGCGTAAAGCGGGCCGTCAGCAATTGTAACAGACTATATCGGGCCGGAGGGTGCCCGGATAAGATAATAGGGTGCCCGGTTAGCAACGCTCTTAATAATTACTGACCGACCATTGGGCTGTGTGCCTTTGGCCTCTTTCCCGTACGGATTTTAATATCACTTCATCAGTCGTCCGGCGTGTTTGATCTGGGCGTTGGGCTTCTGGGACGTAATTATCTGGAGTGAGCAAGACACTTTGGATGATTCCGAGCACCATTTTTGTACCCCATCGATCAATTCTGTATAGAGGTTCATGGTAGATAACTATCAGATCTCGTGGAATTCAAGTTATGGAATGTTTGTCCGAGAGAGAAACCATTATTCCAAAAGTAACTTGCGGCAAGAGTTTAGCACGCGAGCTGAACAATTTCCGGATAGAATCCCAAAATCTTCTTTCCATCACCATCCTCCTCCACAATCTTTCCGGCCTCTAAATCGGTGACTACAAGAGATAAGCTCCCCTTGGCATTGTTTTTCTTTGCCAATCAGGTGGAGAATCTGTCAGCCTTGAGGACTCTCATTGCGGTATGCTTAAGGCAGCGTCCTGCATTGCGAAGTCCAATTTCAGCTCATCCGGGACCCATGCCAATGCGAGTGATTTGCCCTATGAAGTCCCGACCGGAGTATGTAGTTTGGACTAGGTGGTTAGGAGGATCTCACATGCAAATCAATATTGTGGCTACTTGTTGCGCAGCCGACATGAGAAAATACAAGAAAAGGAACGATAGACTTCGATTTGCCACTATCGGTCTTTGCGTCTCTCGCACTGCTGGCTTTCTGAGTTCCACGAGCGTTCTTCGCAATGTGCCTCGGTAAGGTTACAGATCTGCCTCTATTTAACGCGGGCTAGCCGCGGCTATGCTTGGTTGGCAAAGCTGGTCAACTTGCAAACGAGGCTTGAAATGGATCTGTGCCACCCACTTCGCCATGTTCTACAATATGTCGCCGCATTTGATGACATAGAATTAATGGCCAAGCAGGAGAATAGTAGCTTGTGACCGACACTGATTAATATATCATGCACTGCTGCCCTAAGAAACGAGGGCATGGGACATCTTTCGGAACAAGTGATTGGACCAGCCTTTTCGGTGCTAAGTACCCAAAGGCCCAAAAGCAAAACTCTCAAGCAATCATCTTACTCGGTTGCAAATGCAGTGCTGCCTAACCTCTATCACGGTGGTTTTATTCGCGGCTACGTCTCGGACCGATTTACGAGCCAAGGGGTTTCGAATGGTGCAGGAGGAGCTGTGGGTGGCAGGGTTTACTCATCATTCTATACAATTCGAAGCTGTGCAGAGCCGCAACTCGACACTTACCCACGGGTATTCCAGCGATCCCGCAATATAATGATGCTTTCAAGTTCCAGTAATACGTGGGTCCCAAGTAGAATATAAATATCCTTTATATAAGGATGAAGTGCCCCTGGTTTTAAATCATTGTGTGCAAACTCGACAACATCGCTAATTAGAGAACAGAAAATTCACCAAAAGCCCCCTTTCCCGATAATTATTGTTTCAAATGCCTCCATCCTCAGACGACAAGACGCCCGGGCTATTCTTGGCCCCTGTGAAGCTCATAGCCGTCATGGGGCTAACGGGCACCGGGAAAACGACCTTTATCAACACGCTGGCAAGGGCGCAGTTAAAAACCAGCGACGGTCTCAGGTCTTGTGAGATATAACTACAAGCCATAAGCTTTTCGATGAGCAATTACTAATGTTGTAACAACCGCCGAACAGGCACCAAGGATGTCGGCTCTGCCTCCATGACCTGGGCTGGCCACGAGGTCCGCCTCATCGACTCGCCCGGGTTCGACGACACTGAGCTCAACGACAGCGACATCCTGACGCAGATCGCCGCGTACCTCAAGCTCCTCACCAAGGAGAAGCTGCATCTCACGGGCTTGCTCTACTTCTACAACATCAGTCACGTACGCGCGGGGCGGAGCGCGGTCAGAAATATCCGAACATTCCGGAAACTGGTAGGTGATGGCAATATGGCGAATGTGGTTCTGGTCACGACCAGGTGGGACTTGGCCCGCGATGAGAAAGAGGATGTGCTCAACCGTCGTGTCGCGGAGCTGGAGAGCGAAGAGGGCTTTTGGGGCGGCATGATGAAGTACGGGGCGAGACACGAAAAGCTCAAGGACGTCGAGCAAGACGGGAAGCGAATTCTAGAAAGTCTCGTCGGGAAGGAGACGGTGGAAGTGCAGCTGCAGTCGGAATTACGCGAGGGCCGAAAGCTCGTTGAGACCGCGGCTGGGCAGGAGGTCAACGAGGAGCTGGATAAACTGAAGCAGGAGCACGAGAAGGAGATGGCCAGCATCCTGAAGGAGCTCGAAGAGGCGCGGAAGGAGGGACATGCTGCTGATATCGCCGTGCTGGTCCAAGAGCGCGAGAAGGCGGGAAAGCAGCAAGAGAAGGTGGACGAAGCACTCCTAAAATTGAAGGACGGCGAGATTCTAGATCTCAAGGAGCAACTGGTGCGACAGGCACGACAGAACCTCGACATCGAGTCTCGCCGTCCCTGCATTATACTGTGATTGAAGAAGCTATAGTAGTAGTAGTAGCTAACCCGAGTGCGCTTCTTGAAGATTAAAGCACCTTTCTTTCTGTGGCTTAACTCAAATCAAGAGGCAGCAGATTTCTACTAAAGTCCACCACAGCCGTTCCTAACATCACTCCACGTAACTAACAATCGGAAGGAATAATATCGGAAGCCTGGCGTAAATGTTTTAATTTCATTAGCCCTCGATGCCTCTACTTCGCAGCGTTCTTCGCTTCATATCGTTTCATATCATTCATTAATAGATACGATGATAGGTCTGCTCTCAGATCAACATCACCTAATCCATATCCACGTCTAATCGACGTAAACGCCCAATTGCTTTAAAACTCCGTTACCGCAGTTGCGTTTGATATCGCCAACTCATGCTATGCCACGCCGTAAATGCAAGAAAAACAGAAACCGACAGAAGCCCCCCAATGATGTGGCGTGCCCAGTGCGTAAAAGGTAGAAGGATATACGAATCGCCTAGATCTCGAAACTAGACGGCCCAGACTGGCCTAGAAGGAGTATTCTTCGACATAGAGACTTATCCCCTGGGCGCCTGTGCCCTTGTGGACGCCGCGCTCGTCGCTTAACTTGGCCACACTCGTTCTCACCTGAGCTACAAGTGACTGCCCACCACATACCACGACGCCCGTCTCGCCTCCCGTCGCTTCCACGGGCCCTCTGATGAATTCGGCGACATCGGGTCTCGTTGCCGAGTGGAACATGTGAGAGTCGACACTGGTCTGCGACAGCCGCTTCCTCGGTGTTACTTTCTCCAGATCGTTGCCTGAAGCTGTAGGCATCGAGCCCAGCGTGTTCAGCTCTCCATTTCCAGTCACCGCAACATGTACCGTCAGCTCAATGCCGGCCGACTCTGCTTTGTCGATGGCTTTGTGGAGCCGGTCGAGATAGAAGCCCACTTCTTCACCCTGCTTTGCCGCTAACAGAAAATCCACTCGCTTCGTACAACGAGTAGTGTTGGACTCTATGAGGCTCTCAAGAATTGGCAACGTAAATGAGGCACCGGTCGATGCTGAAATGAGGATTAAGCTCTCGAAGATATCCCAGCGCGGGGGTCTGCCGTAAGGCCCAATGACGAAGGCCCTCACCATCGCCTGCTTTCCGGAAGCCTCGGCCTTCTGTGCAAATTGATTGAGCCTCTTCGAAAATCCATTATGAGATCTCACTACCAGCTGGATACTGTTGCAGATGCAGGTGCCAGGTAGAGGATGTGACGTGGCGATCGTGTAAGGGTGCGTTTCGAGAATTCCGATTCGGGGGATCCATAAATAGAGATGCTGTCCCGCAGACCACTCGAAGTGCACATTGGTTATGGTCAAGACGGTCATTGAGTTTCCGATGGCTGTAAGTTGTGTGTGGTGGCCAAATCGCCGACCGCCCTTACAGCATGTCTTTTTTGGCTGGAACTTCACATTCTGCCAAACGAGCAGAACCAGGCGGTAAACTCGGTCAAAAGAGATTGCTGCGACGGCGAACCAAATATTATACCTAGCAGAAACGGGTATGTGAACATAGACCACATATAAGAATATAACGGCGGCCAGAATATGCTGGATCACAAATAATTCGTAGGCCATAGACCGGAACGGCTTGAAAGAGGTGATGGTCATCCAGAGCAGGATACCCCACGCGCCAAGACCATAAGGTACAATGGTCGACAGCGTAGACAGCTCGGCTTCCAGAATGTCATAATGCACCCACTCCGCCCAGAAGTGAAATCCATGGACGGTGGTGGTGACAAACATGGTCCGGGCGACCCATCGATGTAACCAATTCAGCCGCTCATGGCCCGTGCCGATGATGAGCCCGATGACGTTCGTCTTAGACGCGAGTAGATAGAGGAGTGGGACTTGGGTTACGGTGACCCAACCATTCCGGTAGCCGATTCGTTCCCAGAAGTAAACGTCTTGGATGATGGCACCATGAACCATCATGTAGATGATGACGGCCCAGTACACTAGCAACACTATAACACGGCCCAGGGGAGGGGGTGTCATCCAAGATAGGTAGCGGACGGGGACGTAGAGTTGAGGATAGCTCATCTCCCGTACGACGGCTGTCAGTGTCGCCCATGTCTGCAAAAATTGGTTCGACGGCTTTGTAGGATGTTGGACCGACACGATTTTAGATCTGCGTAGTCTACCATTGCTCGGTCAATATTTGGAGACCTCCAAACCTTTTCGTGAATGTTAACTCGAACTCACCTAACGGAATTCTGGACATAATTGACACCACGAATCAATGCCAGCAAGATCACGGCGGCAGCAACAAAGTACCAATATCCCCGGGCTAAGGACTCGTTCACAGATGTGAAGACTGGGTTCGTGGACCCGTGGTCGTGTCTGCGCTCCATCTTGGGTGATTACCCGCGCTCGGCAGTTTCGAGTGCCTACGAGGGCAAGTCGGGCTATATAGATCGGGACTTAAGGGAGGAAAAAGAGTAGGAATCGCAGAAGGTCCAGAGGAGCTGCGGTAACATCGGGGACCGCAGACGTCGCCAAGCGTGGAGGAGGCGATCAACGCAGGAATTCTAAAGTCGTAACCTTTATCCTCGCCAGGAGTCAAACTGCAGAGCGCAACGGCCTTGAAGCGAAGAGCTGAGTTGTTCTCGAGAGGTGCGCCGGCGTGAAATGGCCCAGTTGCTGAGACTCGTTGTACAGCGCACAGTTCAGGATTTGGGAATCAAGGCGTCGTAAGTGGCGCGCGAACCAGTGATCCACGACGTTGGTGTTGAGTAACTGTCAAGAAGACTGGAGAATGTAGATAGGATGCAGGTTTGCGAATTACACGTACTTACGTAGCAGGAGGTAGAGTTGGTGGAGGGACAGGAATGCGGCAGGAATGTAACCATGAAGAATCGGGTGCGTTAGGTGGGTAAGATGTATTCTTTGGTGTAGGTACCAAGTACCAAGGTATCTCACAGGCTACCACAGCAGAAACTTAGAAACTTGCTCATCGCCCACTCACTGAAGAATTGAATAAAGTGGGACCAGACTTACATGGTAGTGTCCTATTCTCTCACAAAAACGGCATCACAACAGGGACAGTCTTGACGCAAATACATATTTCCCATTACGTTATAGATGCTTCTACAAGATGTATCTCATGCCACCTTGTGTTACGGCAATGGCGAGTATGAAACCGAACAGGCCGTACAGATCTCAAGACATGATCAAGCAGTGAATGAGAGCTCAGGCTTGGCGAGAAAGGTAAGACAGCGAGGATCAGAAGGCCAAAGTGCAACGAAGAAAAAAATCAGAGGGTCACACCGAACCATCGGGACAGAGGCGGTATTGGTAGGACATGTATGAGGCACCAGTACCACGGTACGAAGCAATGTGAGGTAAGATGGGTATATGTCAACGTCAACGTCAACCTCCTCCTCATCCTGCCCCTCGGTCGTATGAGCAGGAATCGGATGAGGGGCGTGGGGAGCTGCGGGGTACACCAGGTCCACTACACTACCAATAGACTAGGCTGAACAGGGGCTCTCGACAAGGGGCTCCGGCGGATGCCGAGGCGCCGGATCGACTTAGCGTCTACCACAATTTGCTCAAATCGCCTCAAGACTTCCTAATTGGGCCTGAGATGGTTCCATTAACCAGTCACATCGCTCGAGGACCTAGAGCCGCTGCATTCTATAATTGACCCCTGCGCTATGTCGAACTACCTTCACTGCCTCCTGTCTTGTGAATGCGCCGGCGTCATGAGTGTGTGTGTGTGTAAAAGCACTTTTCCGTCACTACGAAAAAGCTTGTTTCATCACGTCGGTATTAGCAACACTCCTATGCGACCTCGTCTTCGCTCTAATCCTAACTAAAGCTTCCGATGACATGTTTTCAAGCCTCTTTGTAGCTATAATTGGGTACAGGGCAGTAAATGTTATAGGTAGATCCATATAATACGTACCATACCTACAGCTTTGTTATTCAAATAGTTGGTCATGGCTCGTATTTGTATTCCGGGGAGCCATTTGGCTCAGTGTCGTATTAACCTAAATCCTTTCGTAAGTGCTGGCATATATGTGCTGTACTCAGGTCGATCGGTAAGCCGTCCGGGCGGCGACTGTCTTTTGACAGTAAGGAACGTCTAAGTCCCTCGTACAATTATCTTGACTACCTAGGACCTTTCATCTCGCCTCGCCCAAGACAAGGGGCTGGGTTGGTTTTACTCGTCCACTACTTTGTATCACCCTGCCGGATCCCGCTGCGGCTGGCGCTAGTGTAGACAATCTTGCTCATATTCGCCTCATGGCATCTCTACCTGTGTACTTGGTATCACACACCAGTAAGTAGATGTACAGCCGAGTCGGGGAAGAGAAGCCACCTGGCACCTTAGAGGTTGTCTGGTTCCCGTCTCTAGGGTTACCTGGTAGGCATATCATTCCCGGGTACTTGGTTTTCTCGTGAGCATATTGGCCTTATGTATAAGTACTTCATACCTACTACTTTTTCGTATTTACGCAGGCATCGGTGGTCGGTTTGTCCCGTCATCTTGTGTAGGTACCCAGTACGAAGTATGAAAAGTTAGAATGAAAAGAGTACCTGGCAGTCGGTCTTTTTACTAGAAGTACGCTACTTCCTCCCTCCGCGTCAACCCCACGGCGCTACTCGAGTCTACTGTAGGTACCTCTACTACAACTATAAGAGCCACCACGACGAATTCCAAGAACAAGCTATAGATTTAGATTAATACACCCTTCTTTTTCTTCACTTTGACTTCCAGATTCCGTTCCTTGCTACTGCCCACGCTGAGCCTCATTCCTCCCTCCAACCTCTCACGACGTCACCCACTCACACACATACATCATCGACAAT
This sequence comes from Nemania sp. NC0429, assembly GCA_022578495.1. Taxonomy (NCBI): domain Eukaryota; kingdom Fungi; phylum Ascomycota; class Sordariomycetes; order Xylariales; family Xylariaceae; genus Nemania; species Nemania sp. NC0429. The sequence continues at coordinate 734,126 of MU392163.1, read as the reverse complement.
GCTGCGATCCGTCCTCACCGCGACGCTCGTCCTGGCGGCGAGCGCCAATGCCCACTTCACCGTCCAGTACCCGGACACCGTCGGCCCATTCAAGGACGACGACGAGGACAAGGGGCCATGCGGTGGTTACTCGCCCGACCTCGCCAACGTCAAGACGGTCGACTTCCATGTCGGCGGTGATTCTATCGCCACCCTGTCTACGCACCCTCAGACCAACTGGCTGTACCGCATCACCACCGACGACATCGCCAAGAACAATTGGACCCAGATCTACGGGATTGTTCAGCAGAACGGTCCCGGAAACTACTGTACCAAGACTGTAACCGTCCCATCCGAATACGTCGGAAAGAAAGCCATTCTCGGCATTGTGGCCTCTGGTGTGGACGGTGTATTGTTCCAGGTGAGTTGTCATCAGCAGTATTAGGAGACGTGAGAAGGGAACCGAGATGAAGACCAAGAAGGAGAGGGTGACCAGCTCCGCTAACATATCGTCCTTCTTCTTTTTAGTGCTCTGCCGTCCAATTTGTCGCCGGCACTGTCGATACCCCATCAGCTTGCGTCAACGGAAGCGGCTTAACATCATCATTCACCACAGACGATGCGCTGAGCACCCTAGTCAGCAGCAGCACAGTCGGTGACAGCACCGGCAACAGCACCGACAGTGGCGACGGCGACACTACCAGCACAACCCCAACGCCGACACCAACCACAACCCCCAATGCCGCGCCTTCGCTACAGTCGTTCACTGCGGGCGGCTTCGGAGCTTTCTTAACTACCGGCGCCATGGTCTTGGCCGGATTCTCGTTCATGCTATAAATGGATGCATTGCAATGCAATATTTAGGACGTTTCCTAGGGGCCTAACGGGCTTGGTTTGATTTGAGAGGAGTTAATTGAGAGGGCAACATAACGTACTATGCATGAGTGTGTTAAGCACTCCTGGGTAGTGGATGGATGAACTGCTACGAGCATGTATCTACGTTCATCAAAGTGTGCGGGGACGCACACGAGAATTCCGTTCTGGAATCGCTAATCTGATACCCATTCTTGCGATCATGACCTGACAGACCAACCGCTTTCCCATTCGCTACATTAATCTCTCCCATGCAATAGATAAAAAGCCGCCGTTGCATAATTTACCGGCTGCGAAAGATGTGATGATGACGATAATGGTTAACTCGCTACTAGGATAACCACTTGGTCTCTCCCCTCCCGCCTTCGGATCCTTGAAGACTGAACTGATTCCAATCATCCAACAACATGAGAAGAGTGTCAATAACCGAGCACTCGCGCGAAAATACCCGCCCAGGAATATTACAGTCCTAGCCGAAGCCAAGGCTTCAGGGTCAGTCCCAACCACGTCCGCAAAGCCTGAAATAAGTGAATCTTCGTCATCTGAAAATGGACTTACCGGCTCTCCACGCGGAACCTTGGTACCTTGTTCATAGTCTCATACATGATCTTTTTTCTCTCCTTTTTTTTTCCATTTTCCTTTTCACGTTTCAAAGTCAACCACAATCGCCTCCAAACCCTCAGAATGCTAGTTGATGAGCGATTCGTTCATCGAACAATGCTACAAGAGAGAGAGGAAGGGGGGAAAGGGAGAGAGAACTCGAGGAATGAATGAATACAACCACCAAGCCGACGTAAGCGATGAAAGAGAACAATGCTCTTTGTCTCATAGGACACAAAGGCGCTCCACAAACGCATTATCACACGCTCAAATACTCAAGGGTTCACTGGTAAAGGGGCTTGTTGAGGCCACGAGTATAAAGTTAAAACACCAAGACAATTTACGCGGGTACCTACCTACTTACCTAGGTGCACGAGGAATTGGATTCCTGAGAACTACATACTGACTGTTTCTACCATTGTTGTATGAGGTAGTACTCTCACTCACTCATCCTATCTCATCTTATCTCAATGCAACTCAGCTGCAAGTTTCACCGTCAACCCTCAGCCACCCACTCGCCCAACCCCACTTACCGCCAAGCCGAACCGAGCTTGTAGATTACCGGCCCAGCCGCAAAGGTACTTACTCATTTATACCTATAAGCCAAATGGCGTCTCTACAAGCCGAGCTCCTCTACGCCTTCGTCTGGCTAATCGAGCTATACGTCTACGTCGCGTGGCCCGTGTCCCTGGTGCTCGGGATACTCGAGTCTCTCGCGCACGGGATCCGCTGCCGTGTCGGGTCGCGGGCCCCGCGGTACGGGCGCCGCCGCCGGAATCGGCGGTACTGGACTTTGCTCGCGCTCGGCGGCGTCGTCTGGGTTGTCGCGGCGTCGGGCATCGTGGGTTCTTGGGTCTTGGAATCTCACTGGGGTGGTGATGGGGTTCGGGGTGAGTACGAGCTTAGGTAGTGTAAATGACATTCCCAGGTAGAGGCTGGTTTTAGCACAAGGAAAAAGTCACTCCTGATTAGGAATATACCATATAGAGGCGAGTAGATCCAAGGGTAGAAGAAGTGGGTTGTAGTTGTCTAATATATTCATATGCCTACTACCTATACAGTAATGTCATGCCTTATCTAGCTAGACCTACTTAAACTATGTTACCTTTTTCTCGACTTTATAATACCTACCTACATCCATTTTGCTCACACGCTCTATCCCAACGTCTTGTCACATGTGCGCGCCACTTAGGGTGGTACTTCCTAGTGGGAACGTCTTGTTAATTTTCCCCTTCCAACATTCCGCCTTATAAACCCCAGTTAGGTACCGGATATATATGTGCATGTATACATAGATGTATGCAAGTACTTCGCAGGAATTACGATGTTCTATTTTTACAGCATGCTGTAATTATCTAGTGCACCACGGTAGCACAGATGGGGTATGACGATGTTGAAAAAGATGAAGAAGAAGAAGAAAAATCTTCCTCGACACATAGGGGCATCCCTAAGCAATGACAGGGATAAACAAAAAGGGGGGGCCCGGTTAACAACGCTCAAGAGAAAAATGACTCAAGACTATCATAGAAAAATTCGAGACGTGAAGCCCATCCCACCGCCGTCATCAGATGATCCGTAATTTCGTAAACAACAACAAGAAGCTCGTTCGCTCGTAGTCACTTCATCCCGTACCGGAGCTCCGTCTCCTCGACCCGCAACTTATCCATATTCCTCGTCAACACGTCCACGCTAGTAGTCGGGAGTCTGCCCCTGCTGACGGACGGAGACAGCTTGGCCGTCTCCTCTCTCTCTCGGGCGTGGGCGTGCGATTGTTGAAAACTCGCGTCGGCGTACGCGATGTCGTCTTCGGTCCAGGCTTCCGACCCCGAGACCTCGACGATGTCGTTCTCAGGTCTGTTGTTGTCGGCGATCGAGACGACGGATTCCCCGTTGGGCAGCCGCACGTCGGTCGCTTGTAATGCTTCCGCAATGTCGAGGAGGAGCACGTCCATGGGGCATATATACGCGACCTGCTTCCGCTCGCTCCACGCTAGGACATGTCCGCAGAGACGGCCGTAGATCCTGTCGACGACCCAGGCGCCCGAGTCTCCTGGTATGCCAAGTGATACCCCACGTCCCGCCTGGTTGGGAAGGGCAACGGGTTTGGATAGCCCCGGTATTCTTCCGCTGACTTGATACGAATGGCTCGGAGACGTTCGCCCGTATATCTTGACGGTCGTGAGTGCGGGTAAAATCCGGCCAGCCTGGCACAGATCAGCTATTGTTTGGCAGAACGTAATGGGTGGGTGCTGGATCTTCGGGGCTTACCTGTGAACCGCTTGTGCGTGCCATACATTGAACGTCCAGCCCAGGCAAAGATCTTGCCGGAGCCACCTCCACCGGCTGCAAGCTATCGAGAGTCCAAGGCTGGTATTCCCCGCCTACGGTTGACGAGAAGATATTGATATTGTTATCGGGTAGCCTGTCGTCTTGGAACTCAAAGAGAGCCCAATCAATCTCGTGGACAAGGTTGTTCTCTGTTCTCCTTCGAATTCCGGAGGAGGCGAAGACTTCGCCAACTCTGTAGGTATCAATATGATCCTATAAGGCTGTTAGATTAGACTGTTCAACCACCTACGGTATCCAGAAAAGTGTGTAAAGACCAGAATTAGGTTGAAGCCTTACCTCATCTTCCGTTTCTGGGGAAGGATAAAAACCCATAGGAACATCGTCGAGTGCAGGCTGTGTTACAATGTATCCTGCAATTCTTAGATCAGCGGGATGATATGTTGTTTCTAGGTACAATGCCTTGGATCACCTCCGCTCCCTCAGGACAAAGAACATCACCTCAGGTCATGGATATAGAATTCGGGTGTAATTGGTCCCAGTCCTTTACATACCATTTCCGCATCCTGGTTCTATTCCAGGAATATCGCCTGGTTGATCAAATTCTTCATCGTCATCCTCGTCTTCTTCATCACTTGTTATATCTGTTACCGAGTACTCAGACTCCGTGTCAGAGAATTCGCAAGCGAAGTCACTGTTTTCAGACGATGTCTCTCCTTCGGTCAGGTAAGGCATGTCTTGAGCTGCTGCGCTGCTTCGAAACGTAGACTCATGAGATTCCTCTTGGCCTCCTTCGAACTCAGTTGACGCTTGAAAGGGGCGGTCAGGGTCATCAAGCATATGATGTACTGTCATGCCGTAGGGTTTATCGTCCACAAGGATGACACCTCCTAAACTCACTGGGGGGAGATGCTTATCTCCGATCCATGCTCCGATGCTCGCACCATTGTGTGGTCGTTTTTGGTAGTCTGGATTAGCCACGGGGGTTTCATGAGAGTCTTCTTCATCGCCGGTACTATGCTCGCTTGAAGGATTTTGTGTATAACCTTTTGCCATACTGCGTGTAGGGCCTTTCCTTGAGCGCACTACCGATCCTCGACATACTTTAAGCGATATATCGGTTGTTGTCCCGTCGAAAAGGATACCCAACTTCTTATTCAATATGGCGCGCACCTTGTTCACTGAAGTGCAAACCACTAATACCGTAGGCTTGGCCTTTTCTGCAGACTCGCCAATAGACTCGAGCGAGATCTCAACCGATTCCGGATGCTTCCGGTAAAAATGTCGTAGCGCTAGGTTGATTTGTGGCATCAAGATCTCATTCCATTGTTCGACAATCTCATCCGGTAATGGAACCTGAGGATATAGTCGGAGTTTAGGCTGATGCTCTTTTGGCTTCTCAGGTTTGCTATCAACTGGTCGCGCTAAGCTAAGGTCAGCATAATGGAAATCTCAGGAACCTCAAGGGCGGTCTTACATTCAGCAAGGGGTTTGCGTTCGATGAGAAACGATTGCGGCTGTTCCTGAGGGGACGAGCGCTTTGTTCCCTGACTTTGGCTTTTGGCGGAGGCAACGGGAGGCACTGGTAAGGACACAGCAGGGGCTTTTGGCTTCGCACTTTGAGATGAGGGTATTTGCATCAAATCATCGTTCAGGCGATCGTCGAATCCGCTGACGCCATCCAAGATGCAGCAAGCTTCCAGATACCCACTGGCTCGAGTCTGTACTTGCCTAATAATCTCGTCACCATTCCCAGGCCGCGAGAGTTCGACTTCAACCGCGTTCCAGCACGCTTGCACAGCTCTCATATACGGGGTACCGCATCGGATAGCCAGTTGGCCCAGAACAGATTCCGGAACGTTTGGTGAGTCTAGATTCGGTACGAGGTTCTCCAGCGTGGTCCAGAGACCGATCGATACAAGCATCATAGCGAGAGAGTATAGATCCAACGTTTTCGTGTCACCGTTCACTGCGAGCGGGGACTGGCTAGTGGTTCTGGGATCAAGTGGGTGGCGATGTAAGAGGAATGTCGAGGAGGAGTATTTGGGTGAAGGCGAATTGGGGAAGATGTCGAAACATGAAATGAGCGGCCGCCTGATATCCACTTCATTGGCACCTGATATACCAGTGACTGTGTTCCCGAAGGAGATGGTGGATGCATGAAGGTTACCATGGGTGATGCCTCGTGAATGCATGTCAAAAACAGTATTGGCTAAGTTGTAGGCCAGGCGAAACTTGGCCTCGAGGGTGGGTTCGAAATTTGGTCGACTAAGTAAATTGGCCAGCGTGCACAAATTGTCGACAGGGTTCTGTGTCGTGTTTTCAAAAGTGACAGCGTTGAATGTAGAAGGAAATGAATAAATCAAGGCCAGCCTGGAACGTTCCATGTCCTCATAGTAACCTAATAGAAGAGGCAGCCCGATCCATGCACCAGGAGATCTGGAAGACTCCGTCTGGAGTCCCGCACTGAGCTTCTCGAAACGGGTCATTTCTGGCATTATTCCCGTTGCTGAATATATCGGATCAAAATCGGCGTATTCGACCAACAGCGGGGACCATGGTCGCCCAGCTGGGTGCTGCATAAGGTCGGCATAGGCTTGTCTGGTCATAAAGGAGATTTCCTGAGGGCGATCGCGAGAGGGGCCACTGCCTGGCCATGACTGCAGCTGTGTCGATCTGAGGCCGGTGAGGCTGTGGGGGTCGATCTGTCGGGGTGTCTGTATCCGTGTGGAGCCGTAAGGCCGCATGTCTTCCGTCGATGACCTCGATGGGGCTAACTTCCCCGAAGCGGCAACAGCCAGGGCCGCAGACGAGCGAGTGCGAGACAGCTCACAGAGCGTATCAATCGAGGCTGTCAGGTCTTTGACGAGGTCTTCGAATCGGTTCTTATCCCATATTATCAAGGGAGCTTTTCGGTCTCCTGAGGCCTTCTCGGCAGACTTCTCGTTTCCCGTAGGCCGCTTCGAGGCCAGCCAGAGAGGCTCTGCTTCGGCCAATATATCCTTAATAGTGGCCATGATGCTCCCGACAAGGTCCGTCAGACCGGCTTCGTTTAGCGATTCGTCGATCTCGGCAGACTGATTCGGGTCAGACCATTCCAACCCCCAGCTCACAAGCCTGTCCTTCTGAATGCGCAACTTTCGATGTAAGGCCTTGATTTCAGGATCATCGGCAGCTTGTACCGGCTCTTGTACAAAGTCGGACGACTTTTTTGTGTCATTATAGAGCCTACTAAGGCGGCGTTGAACGCCCAGGGTCATCCGACCCCTTGGTAGATAGGATTCCATTGTGGCAGGTCACGGCCGGGAGACCAGAGATGGTTAATTAAGGCCACGGAGAGTGGAGAACTAAGATATATTCCTCGGATAGATGTAGTTTAAGAGTGTATAATTAGACAGCAATGGGCTCTCAAGCTGGCTGCATGAACCTGGCGAGACACGAACAAAACAACATAAGAGGGGGATATGGCGAAGAGATTCAACTAGATTTTCTGAAAGACCATGGCATATAAGAAGGCTTCTGTGGCGGATCTTCTCATTCGGATGGCAGCAGCCGAAATTATCAGTAATTCCGCTGCCTTGAGCAGAAAATCTGACTGTCCGCTTCTAATCTCGGTGCCTGGAGTTGGTGACTAGCTTGATGCCAAGTTGGGTGATGGGTGGATCGGGGAGAAGAAAAGAAGAGCCCATGACGGTCCGTGTGGCAACACTTCCAGCGAATGACCGACCTGGTTCACGACATTATGCGAGCGCAGTTGGTTGCCAGTGGTCGATGGTCAGCGATCTGTGGTCTGTGGCCTGTGGTCGGTGGTGGTCAGTGGTCAGTGGTTAGTAGTTGTGAGTGAAGTTTGCTTTGGGATTGGATCAGCTTGTCAAGATTGGCGGATGATAGGATAGATGTTGTACTTAGGTACCTCGTGTTAATCCTGTTGCCTGATCATGTCTCTTAGCACCCCGCTAGCACAGGTGAGGCTCTTTAAGGTTGCCTCCGCCTGCACGAGAATCATTCGCGCTTGACTTAAGGCGGTTAGCCGCATTCTTCTCCCTTAGCAGCTGTGACACAGCTACGCCAGCTGATCACCAGGCTGTAGGCTGTGTTCTTCGACTTCGTTGGCGCTATCCCCTCTAAGAAGTTCTAAGAGGTACCAGAAAATGCCTACCTCTTGAGATTGATATACCCCTTGCTTCGTAATTGTACACTGAAATCATTTATTTTATACTTCTGCTGGTTTGAGAAAAATACCTGTCTTCTGCGCCCCAACCATGCAACCTAGGCGAATAAGAGTGTAATTAGACAGGTCACAGGCGAGGCGGCCACAGACCCGGAGGCCTGAAATTGAAGAGCGCTGCCAGCTTCCTGTCACTATTAGCCCTTTGATGATGAACAACTACCCCCTCACATTGTCATGCCTTGAATACAGCTATAATAGAAATGATCTTGGTTCCGCCAACAAGGCGCCAGAAATTTTCTCCCTTTGTTCTACATGAAAGTTCAATACCTCCTGAATGTGCTCCTTAGACAATGAACAAAATATAAACAAAATGATTGTTCCCTTACTCACCCCAAAGATCCCCTTCATACGCATATATAATGCTCAGTCATCGTCGTCAGAAAAGGGCGCTATCGACGAACGCAAGCACCCAAAGCAGTCTCAGTCATCCAGGCAGATTCTCTATTACCGATCCCCCTCAGCAAATCTCCAGCCAACATCGAAAGATACGATTCACCCATACATCGGCAGAATGCAATATCCAATTTCGATCCCTGAAAGCAGACCTACAGCCAACATGGAGCCCACTCGTTCGCCATCACGCACAGCTTACCAAACGCAAGTCGGCGACCTCACAATAGACGTCCCTTCGGCAGACCGCTGCTGGGACATAAGAATCATACACGCCTGCGGATGTCCGGCCTCGCGGAGAAGATTTGGCGTCGTCCTCTGCGACCAGGTCATCCGGATCAAGCAGAACAACCACAAATTCCCCTGTGCCATGCTCCGCTGCATCGTGGGTTCACAAATACAGTACATACCCGGGCAATGCGATAATTGTATAAAGAATGAGCCGGAACTGATCCGCCAGTACGTTGAGATGGCGAAGAAGGTGGCCAGGAAGTAGTCGGCCTTTTTCCCACGGGTGCTTTCTTATGATTAAAGGACCGATTCCCCTTCCTCTTCCATCCTACACTCTTACCGCGTTGATGATACCCTACCTGGTAGTCCACCCAGGTATTCCCCAGCATCCCCCCCTTCCCCTTCTACCCCTCGTTCCCAATTCTGCTTCATCCTTCTCCCTCATCCTCAACGGGAGACGAGGATGATGATCAAGGGAGCAATGCAAACAGCCAACCAGCTGTTATGAAGAATGAGACCAGTCGGAAAATCAATATGAAAATAGCTTTAGCAATAAGCAAGACAGCAAAGACAAAAATTGGAGTCCTTCATAGATAATTATCCCGAAGAGCTCGAGAATAAATATCATTAAGCCCATGCCCCTATAATCGAATGTTGCTCACCTAGACCCTATTGACGTAACCTGTCTTTACCTCGGATAATAATTTCCAGGACCCGTATGTCACGGTACCACTCTATAAGCAACTGCAGACAGTCAAGTGTCCGACTTGATAACGTTCTACTTTTGGTAGTCTACCGTCTTGGCGGTGCAGTTCTATTCCGTGACAACGTACGACGTAGGCACACATGTAGTTCTGACACTGAAAACATCTCAGAACAATGGATGTATCCCTTCGCAACCTTCTACAGCGCTTCGTGATTTTTTTATTAATCCTCTCGTTCTCGTCTTGATTATTCAGATAATCACCCCCAAACCACGGACCCCTCCACCTCCCTTTTTGGTTCTTTTCGTCCTTGAGTGGACAGACATCATTCTAGTACACATCCAATCCTCCTTCTAACTACTCTGTTTGCAGATTGTTGATTTATTGAGAACAGTACTGGAGGAACGACGTATGTGACACACATAGGGAGGATAACTAGTCGCTCCCTTGCACCGGTAGAATTCAACAACGATATTATTTTAGGTGATAAATCAAATTTGACATCTTTTTCTCCCTGCGTTAGTCGTCCAAAAGCGTGGACTTCAGTACATGTGATGAGCGCTTTTCACCTGTTTTTAGAGAGAAGTGGAGGACAACGCACGTGCAAGAAAATTGCATGTATAATATAAACATAGGTTTACAACACCGATTCATGATTAGCATGCATGCGGCTGAACGGGCAGTGAGATCTTGAAGTGTGTTGGTATATAGTAACGAAACGCTTAACTATGGTTGGTTTCGCCGGCCTTATAGTAAGTAACTGCTATGCATGCGTGCGAGGATCACTCTATGTGCGCCAAATATTTATCATCTGTCCCATGCAAATGTTGTGTGATGCAGTGCGGGTGAGTTTCGCCAAATGTTCTCGCAACACCTGATTGGTAAAAGGATGCCCATGCCATGCCATGCCATTCCAGAAGTCCACCTCCAAATACAGCATGCTGCCTTGTGCAGAGCCCCTCTCATTATTACGCTACTCTAAAAATGGGGTATCGCTATTGATCAAAGATGCTTATTTGGCGTGCTTGCGGAAGGCGAGCAATTCGGAGAGACTCGGTAATGGACAACCGTGCTTCAAAAAATCGTGCTGGAGAAGTTCGTCGGCGGAAGCACGGCTCTTGACATCCACGCACAAACAGACGGACAGAAAAGCTTTCAGCTCTTTACTGAGCTTCTCAGGCTTCTTGAGGCGGGGTGTGCCATTGGTAGCAATGAGGTAAAGAGCTTTGAGAGGCTCTTCGTTCAGGTAGGGTGGCTCGGACTCGATCATCTCGATTGCCATGATACCCAAGGACCAGATATCCACTTTGGGACCGTACTCTTTCTGCTTGACGACTTCAGGAGCCATCCAGTAAGGCGTGCCAACCATAGTGGCCCGCTTCGATTTAGTCTCGGTGAGCTTGGCGCAGAAACCGAAATCGGCTGTATCTGGTTAGTTCATCGTATCCAGCCAATATCGAATTGATCAAAGACTTACTAATCTTCACGTTGCCTCGAGCGTCCAATAGGACGTTGTCGCTCTTGATATCACGATGAATGATATTCTGAGAGTGAAGATGTTGTAGTCCTCGGCAAGTCTAGGCACGTGGTTAGATCGATAAGGTCGTGGACGCAACATCAAGGACTAGGCTCACCTCAAGGCAAATTGTTGAGATCTGTTCCTCGGTGATAATAGGGTTGTTATCAATAACATCTGTCAGAGCACCACCCTCCATGTATTCCATAACAACCCACAACTCGGAATTATTGTTGCGAAGGAATGCGTCAAGAAAGTTGACGATGTTTCGATGCTTGCTATCCTTCATGACCATGATTTCATTGACGATCAATTCTTTGCGAGGTTGATGCGCCAAGTCCATCTGCTTGATAGCAACCTGGGCTCGGGAGCCAAAGTTGCGCAAAACTTCTCGAGCAACTGATGAAGTAGCGCCTTCCTTGACCTTTGCTACATATACTGACCCAGATGCTCCTTGACCAATTTTCTTTTGCTTTGCATACGACAGGTTGGGGTCGTCTTTGGATACAGCCTCTATCAGCTTCGCCATAACTTCCTTCTCGGACATGGTTGACATCCGAACATCCTGCTTCCGCTCGGCAGGGGGCTTCGCTGTGAGGGCCGCTTCGGCGGCTTTGACGCCATCGCTTTGTTGGGGTTGGGTCGGTTTTGCTGGCACGTTTAATGGTTTAACAGCGGGGCCTGGGAGATGAGACGGAGCTTGATTCTGGCCGTTTGTGCGGGGTTGAGAGGTTCCGTTCATGTTATTGGCATTGGGATATCGTGATGTCGGTGATGGCTGGTCAGGCCGCGTTGGCGCGCGTTGAGCGCCTTGGGCGTCTCGAGCTACAGAGCCTGCACCGGGTTGTGTCATGGGTGGTCTGGAAGATGAGGCGGTAGGCGGTGGAGGCGCAGGCCGTTGTTTTTCACGCATACCATTTACCTGGTTTGCGGGCTTTGGCGCCGGAGGTGCTGCTCGTGACGGATTATATCGCTCTGATGGCGAAGACCCACCGTAGCCGCCGCCGCCAATCTCTTGCTTCGCCATAGGCGTCTTCTTCTGAGGAATCGATGCGTTGTAAGCCTCCAGATCTCGCCTATTCTGCTCTTCTATCTCTCGCTGCCTCTCTGATCTCTGGCGTGACTCCTCTCGAGATGGATCAGGCGGGATATAATTTGGCGCCATGTTTTGCATCTGCTGTCGCTGCTGAAGTGAGTTCTCCGGCGGTGCCGGCCGTGGAGGCGGGGTCTGCTGCTGAGGAGGCATGTTGCCATAGCTGCTCTTTTGCTGTGGCGGAAGAGGCCGAGGGGGCGCAACAGAAGAGCCACCAGCGTTATATCCAAGTTGCTTATTACCTTGGCTTCCTGGAGGCGGGGTTGGTGTTAGACTAGAATACTGCTGGGGATTCTCTGCTCGTTTGGTCAAATCGGAATAGAAGTCGAGAACTTCAAAAACAGCTTGGGGGTTTCGCTCATAGTCCTCTTTCGTAATGGCAGAGGAGTTAAGTAACTTGGACCATTCCGGCGGCAATCCTACAAATTGGCCTGTTTGTGGATCGAAACCGACGTGAACTGCATGCGAAAAGTTGGTGGGATTGCTCACTCCACCCATAGTAGGACATCGACCGTAGAGAAGATCGATCCAGTCGTAGAGGTCGTCGTCCGACTTCACTCTTATATGCAGTGTCCTAATCGAGTTGTCATCGTCACCGGGGCTGTTAGATGATCCATTGGCGTGTCTCTTGATCTCAAACATAGTGCCAGCGGCCTCCACTCTACCAACGTTGACTACGTCTTTGAGATACAAGGTGTAGGACACCTTGCCACTTTCTGTCTTGTGGAAATCAAGATGTTCTTTGCGCAGTACCAGATATTTCTGCTTCCATGGTTGGATGAAGTTACGGCTTTCTTTAACCTGAGCCCAGCCTTCTTTAATCACGGCGACACCACCCATACCATCTGTCTGGTTTGATCGTTCGCGTGCCACGGGAAGTGAAATTGTTGACCCGGTATACGTCGATGTGGCAGTGCGCGTTATGGGCGATCCTACCATATTCGCCATACTTCCGGGCATGTTGGTATTAGGAGTTAAATTAAGCCGCGGCCGATCGCTGGGCGTGCCAGGCGGACGCGGTGCTGGGCCAGGATTCATGAACTGATTGTTCGAATAGATGCTGCTGTCGCGAGTGGGATATGGTCAGCCAGTGCTTGTAATTACATGAGGACTATGTCTTGAGCGGTCGGAAGTTGTGTGCGGGCCCCTTTACAGGCCGTAGTCTAGGGTTGGTATTGGCAACCAACGAACGAAGCAGGGATCAGGCTGTCGGGTCAGGATATCGGGCCAGTGTCCCACCGCCACAAGGAGGCGCCAGTAGACAGACGCCTTGAGGTGCAACATATCAGTTGGTCAAGATAGATATCATACATACCTATTCGGTGCCGACATTGTGAGAAGTGTATATGTATCGACTAACTCAAGGGTTTATTGGGCGGTTTGACTCAGTAACCCACTTGGCTGATTGGGCATCCAGGGAATCGAGTCTCTTGAATTGAGATGGACGAAGGAGAGCAGAGCGCCACTAGGAGTTCTCTCGGTGGCAAGAACCTCGGCAGCCAAGGCGTAATAAGCCTCGAGCCAAGAGGGAGGGTGGTATCGTCTTGGTCGTCTCGCTGGCACGAGAGGAGGATTCTATCATGGAAAGCGAACGACACAGAGGACGAGACTGGAGATGCCCAGGACAGCTCGGTGCAGACTCGGCTTCGAGGGCAGGCAGCGCGCTCTTGAATGGCTCGGGTCGGTAGGCGGCGAGAGACGAACAAAAGGCTAGGCTTGGATCCGAACCCGTGCTGCGTTGAAAAGGACCATGGATGGGTGGGAATGGATCCTGGCGAGCTGAAGAGGCAGACGGGCGATCTGGTTGCTGGTCGCTCGCCGTCTGGGGGCGGGTTCTATTTAACGACCTCGACCGACGACTTGGACGCGCGAACAGGTCTCGATATGGGCTTGTTGAAGGGGTCCAGTCTTGACATGTGTGCGGAGAAGAGAGTTGCGAGATGAACAGTGCAGCTGGGCAATTGGGAGGGTAGGTAGAAAGGGATGCTCCCTAGTAAGTGATATTCCAAAAGGGCAAAAGGGCAAAAGGGCGAAGGGGGGCCACTGTTGGCGGGGGCCGTCGCGGTATTGGCCAGAAGTTGGAAGGGTCACACACACTTGGGACAACGAGTTCCTAGGGAGGTACCTAAGGCTGTCGGGAGCTGTACACTACAGGTACCTACTTCTCAGTTACAGGAGGTGTTGAAGGTGTTAGGTACCTGATGCAGCGCCTTAGGTACAAAACAGCCCCTGCCCCTCTTCCCGACCCCAGCTTATTGCTTGCCTGGTACCGGGGGTTTCAGGGGCACGACATGTACGAAGAAGCAGTAGGCCGGCCAAGCCGTACTTAGTGTACACAAGTTAAGTATACTACCTGAACAAGCTCAACATAGGCATGGTATTCAGCTAGGTAGTGTACCTAATGTTTGCGGATATCTGGACTTGGCGAAGGGAGATATCTTGGAAATCAGCGGATTAGTCATATGTAATACATACAGTCAAGAGGTTGAGGTAAGCAATCATAGCAGGTACTGAGGTACTCGGTTCGTATTCTATGTAGGAGATAGCGATGCTCCTAGGTCGGGAGGTATCTTCACATTTGCGTTGAAGTGGAGTATAGGAGTAGCGCTAACCTAAATAGGCAGTGTACATGTAGCTTAAGCATATTTGAGGTAAGGTTGGCATTCCTAGAGTTACCTAGCTCAAGTGCCCCGTAGCAAACCTTGCTGACGACTCTACATCGGTACGACGACGGGCGCAACACTCGGAAGAAACGATCGAAGGAATTCCCAATACCTAGGAGATATTCATGTTTAACAACGAGCACCGGCGGATATTCTACCTAGGTACACGGCCTTTATAGCTGAAGGATCTACATGTACATTAGGTAGGCTGGGACACCGAATTCGGCGTCGCCAAACCCAAGGCTACATCCAGCTAGGTACCTATCAAGTCAGGGGTGCAATACACGACGCAAGTCCCTACCTGGGTATCGCGACCAAAACTCCACTAACCGGCAGCTAAGACAGCGGAGAGCTGTTCCCGAGGCTTGAGGTAAGGAACTCTCTGGCGAATGCAGACCCAATGCGCCGAGAAAGGGGCCGTCCCACACTCAAAGATGATGCAACACTTCAAGTCCTTATTGTTACCGCACATTACATGCATGCAAGGGACAGGTCAACGCAGAGGAACAAGGGCTGAGGTTTCTTGCTAGCCTTTGTACAGCAGTGAGTTGAACTCGAGAGATGGAGAAACAAACAGCCATTCATTATCACCAAAAGGAAGCCCCTTAATGTAGCGTATCGTACCAATACTTCGCCCACTTACAATTGCAGCTTATTACTTAAGAAAGTAACTACGGCTGCTTCAATATGAGCTAACTTAGGAGTTTGCGCCATATGCATTTTCCTGTATTGGAGTTGCTGTCGATTTAGGAAGGAGGCCTAGGTACTACGTGTAAGTAATTCTATCTACTTTTACCGCCGACATGTTCGACCATGACACGTATATTACAGTATGCACCCGCTGTCCTCTGCGCTGTCTACCTTGGTATTATCCTATTCTCTCATTGGCGACTGCTAACTGTTGTCGATGAGAGTGTACAACCCATCTGAAGCCCGATTTTCTCCTGGTTACGCGCTGGTCCGCTGGTCGGGGAAACACTGGTGCCGGAGACAAAGCTCGCCCGCATATACAAAACTTGGCATCCGTACTACTAGGCGCTCTGCATCGCAGCGCAGCCGGTCGTTTCATGAATAACCTAGCCCTGGCCTCACTTTGCCTCAGCGCTGCGGCGGAAGCGCAAACTTCGCCTGATTCCCTATGTGCGTGCGGAAGAAGTGGCCAATCAGGCACCATCTATCAGCGTCTAGCAAGCTCCTCCCCCCCCCTGGCGGACGCTATGATCAGCGGTAAAAACAAATCGCAATCGTCTCTGGTTCGCAGATCTGTCGCCGTCCCTACCCACAGCTCGCATATCATTCGCTAGGTGGGTTCGCTACAGACCCGCATCCCAGGTTCAGGAACTTTTGATGATGCGAAGCTTTACATGTAAGCAGCGGAAAAGCTTCTGCGGAGAGCTATCATGACAGTACCCATTATTCGTAGTGTAAGTTTAGAGTTGACGCTCTAATATATTCACTACAGTAAATCTGCTTTTCCTCTGTTCAGATTTCGCTCGTCAAGGTATTCTCACTTGACCACGCATCGAAACTGGAGCGTGACTTTAGTGTACCTAGGATGTTAAGGTACATGTACAAGTAGGTAAGGTACCCATCGAGAACCTCTGATAGAGGTACTGAGTACCTCGTAGATTAGATAGTCAGGATAAGGAGATAGTGTCCGCCTAGCTTGAACTCACTTCCCCAAGACCCACTAAAATTTTCGAGATCGCCCAGCCAGCTCATGCGACTATGGTGGGAGATTTTTAAGAGCTTCAACATCTTCGTCTAAGAATACATAATTAACGCTCAAATTCCTCGACTAACTCGCATTAAATACGCCCATTGAAGTCGCCTCACTTCGTTAAAATGGCGTCGCATAGGAATCGCTCGCTGGCCCAAAAGACAGCGCGTGCTAAGGAGAAGAGAGAACGGCGATTTACCATAAAGAGGGAAGAAAAGAAAGACCCGGCTCTGAGGATAGCACGACTCGAGAAGAACAAACCAATTACCCTGGACCAAAAACGAGTCTGGGACGATGTAGACGACGACGATCTAACGAGTAGCGTGGACGTGCAGGCACTCCGACGGCGGCGCATTCAGCAAGCAGAAGACGACGCGCGGAAGGCGATAGAAGCCACCCAACCCGAAAACGACGATGACAAGGACGACGATGCCGACAGCATGTTAGACTCTGAGGAGGACGGCAGTGAACGGGGTCTAGACGACGATGACGACGACGTAGCCGCCCAATCACGCCCTAGAGACAACAGCGTGGCGCCATCAATCGCCTCTACATCCAACATAGAGATCACACCTGAGTCTCTACTCACCAGATTTCCGTCCCTTTTCTCGGCCGACTCTCGCCCTGCCGAGCCTAAAAGTAAGCCTAGAAACTCGATTGAATACACCGTCTTCCCAGTTAAGACGCTGCTCGGTCTCTATATGTCTCCGTGTCTAACTTGTGGTACAGTTTTGATAACTACGGGCTTTGATTCGACATTACACCACGTCGCACGTATCTTTGAAGATATCGTACCTAACTCGAAATACATCCGCCGGTCCGCACATAAATACGTAAGCAAAGGAGATGGTGGATATAACATTGAGTTGTTTTTCGGAAGGCGTCTAGCACAGAAGCTAAAGTCATTCTGTAGGGACATAAATATAGCGTTCGTGAGATTACGAAATTCGCCGAGAATCGAGGGTTTTCCTCGCTCCTGGTGATAAGGGAGGATAACAAGAGACCTACCGGTCTAGATATTATTGATATACCCTCACAAGTTACATTTCACTTCAGTAAGTCACCCTGTTCTAGTACGTGCCTGCTCATGTGAGTGCTTTGACATCCTGCAGACGTCATACAAAATCGTGCAGATCTACTGACCGCTAACACATCATCTCAGGCATAAGCTCTTGGGTCGAAGGTCGAAAGCTTCCTGGGCATGGAAACGCCACAAACCATTATCCTGAATTGTTGCTGAATGGTTTTGCGACACCGCTCGGTTTTGCCACGGCGAAACTCCTTCAGACACTTTTCCCAGTCGCTCCTGAGCTGGTTGGGCGTCAGGTCGTTACGTTTTCTTCAAGCCGAGATTACATATTCTTCCGTCGGCATCGCTACATCTTTCGGGATAGGAGGGCCACAGAGAAGAGTATGGTCGAAGCGGATGGGAAGGAGATGAAGGGCGTTGAAAATGTCCGACTAGGTAAGCTGCTGTCCCCCAACTTCGATTCCCTCACGACACCCCAAAGACATTCCAGAAGGAGCCCTTTACAACACTTATTACCCAACAACTATTGTGTGTCACCAAGCATCTGAGTGGGCACTCTGGTGATTCGGCTCATAGGCCCCCTCTTCTCAAGTTACACCTACCTGTCCTTAGAAATAGGGGTGGCCTGCTTAAAGGGCCTGTTTCCGCTTCCGTCATTCCATAGCGGCACATTGGACGATATGATATAGCCCCAGGCCCTCTCTTACGTACCGCCAGAATTTTCGGGCTCGATCACCCTAACAAGGACTAACTTAATCTACTCTACAGGACTCCAGGAACTCGGGCCCCGATTCACTCTAAAGGTATGGTGTTGCCCCCAGTCCCTCAAGCCAGCTGAATGCTAACTTGACTAGTTACGGCGTATAGACAAGGGAATAGGTAGGGCTGGTAGTAATTCGGCTGATCCCACGCATTGGGAATGGAAAGCGAAGATGGAGAAGAATCGCAAGCGATTTAATCTGTAAACTTAGCAGGCGGGCAGGATCTTGCTCTGGTCAGATACACCAGACTGCGGTTTTTATATAAATCGGGCATCGCAAGGGCTCTTGTCTTTTGCACCACACTGTGTGTTATTATGAAAAGATCAGAGTAGATATAGCTCTGACTTTATACCTTGGCTAAGAAATGCAGGATCCACGATCGCTGCCTTCCAGGCTGACATGACCTACAGATTTGTAACTCCTTGGAGATGCCGTATTAAGGAGGTACTTAGATACCTTGGGTAGCTGACGCGCATAGGGTCTTATGCGGGGCGGGCTAGGCACCGCATGACCGCGGCGTGCCTGGGTTATCTTTAACGGGCTGTCTGGCATTTTGCCTGATGATCGCTTATCTCCCTCTCTCCCTCATAACGCCTTGTGACGAGTTTGAGTGACCACGGGCTCACCACCCATTCCTCTACCTACCATCTTGAATCATGGCACTGTCACAAGCAGCCCTGGGCATGATCTTGAGATAAACCGCGACCCTACCGAGTCTCCTATTAAACATAGCATACTACTTCTCTCAACAACCATACGGCATCCCGCCCACTCCACCACATCCTTGCGACTCACCTTGCTTAGATAGAGCGATATGGATAGATTACGGTCATTGTTTCGGAAGAGAGAGGTGGATGAACAAGAATATAGACCGTTGTACGAAGACACCGTCGCTCTAGGGCCCGAAAGTGACGACGAAAACGATGTGCCCTTCTCGTGGCTCGAGTATGGCATTTTCGTCGTGCTCGGCATCGCAATGCTCTGGGCTTGGTAAATTTGATCTCCCCCATCATGTGCCCGCAGCATCTCGATGGTCTAATCGAAGTAGGAACATGTTTCTCGCCGCCGCGCCGTATTTCCAACATCGTTTCCAGGCAGACGAGTGGGCCCTCCGAAACTTCCAGTCCGCGATTCTCTCCGTCTCGACGCTCACGAACCTCGGCGGCATGACCTTCTTGGCCAACAAGCAACATTCGGCCTCCTACCCTTTCCGCATCAATTCCGCGCTCTACCTCAATGTCATAGTCTTTTTACTGTTGAGTACGCATTCCCGTATCATATAATTTCCCTTCTCGGTACCAGAGCGTTACTGCCACGTGCTCCTGGAAACACCTAAGAACAAGTCACCCCCTTCGCTGTTATTGGTCTTTCCTAACACCATGAAACCTCACAGCCTTATCATCGACGCTATACCTCGACGCGACTCCCTCGACTTACCTCGCGTTTCTGTTGGTCATGGTCGCGTTGACGGCCTGGGCTTCCGGGCTTATGCAAAACGGCGCTTTTGCGTTTGCATCGAGCTTCGGGAGGCCAGAGTACATGCAAGCGATCATGGCTGGCCAGGGCGTCGCCGGTGTTCTGCCGGCTCTTGTCCAGGTTATCTCGGTTCTTATCGCGCCGCCACCAGAAGCTGTCTCGGAGGCAGAAACGGCCGAGCCTGAACAAGAGACAGCAGCGTTCATCTACTTCTTGACCGCTGTAGCAGTATCAGTCATGGCGATCTTTGCATTCATCCCTCTCGTCCGGAGACACAATACCATAATTGAGAACCGAATGGCGGAGACCATGGCGGCGTCCATGACCAGCGTCGAAGAGGCGGAGCGCGCCGCGCGGAAAGTCGTCGGTATGGTAACGCTGTTTAAGAAACTGTACTGGGTCTCTGGTGGTGTATTTCTATGCTTCGTCGTGACCATGTTTTTCCCCGTCTTCACTCCGAAGGTCTTATCCGTAACCCCGCCGGAAAAAGCGAACCTCCTGCTCCAGCCCGCCGTCTTCATTCCTCTCGGGTTCTTCTTCTGGAATCTCGGCGACCTGATAGGACGGTCGATGCCCCTCGTCGTGTCATTTCGGCATCGGCCAGTCCTCTTGTTCAGCTTCAGTATCGCGCGTACGGCATTCCTACCGCTCTATCTCCTCTGCAACATCCACGGCCGCGGTGCTGTGATCAGCAGCGACCTCTTCTACCTCCTGATCGTCCAGCTGCCGTTTGGCTTGACCAACGGCTGGTTGGCCTCCGACTGCATGATGGCCGCAGGCGAGTGGGTTGATGAGCACGAGCGCGAGGCCTCTGGGGGGTTCATGGGCCTCTGCCTTGTGGCTGGACTGTCGGCTGGCAGCTTATTGAGTTTTACCGCCGCTGGCATCTAATGATTCATGACCATAGAGATCTATCTAGAATTCATAGACAGGCAGGCGCTGGCGTTGTGGATTCATTTCGTGTTTGTTATGTGCATGGCATCATGATATATAAGTCTATCTCGTGTAGATTGCTTAGTGGCGGGGCTGTGCGGTCAAAAGCAGCGGCGAGTAATAATAGGTCTGCCCAAACTAACCCAAAGAACACGATTATCTGACTTTGAATCTCTATCGCCCTGCTTCCTTACTTACCTTACACATGTGAGCATGTTAGTACTGCAGCTGAGTCTACAGTGGAAGGGTGTGTCGATTCACGATTCACGCTAAATTACCAGTAACCTTAATAGTGTAGGGTGGTAGTACACGCTAGCACTAGATCACGGCTCCACAGAAGTATCTGGGCCAATGGAAACCCCACAGCTATAATTAGTGTACACTAGGTGGGAGGCGACGCACACGGTGCCAACTCGGTAACCGCACATTACCTGACAATAACCTGACAAGCAAAGTGGCTGTGGTACACTGGCTGTGGTACACTAGGTTAGTCAGTGGATAGCGCAGACGGGACTTTGCATGGACATGGACGAGATGGTCGATAGTCCTGGGAGCGCTCAACATCTGAACAGTACACCTGGAGAAAAAGCCAGCCAGGCCTGTCCATAATAGAACGCGTCATTCTGGACCATCTTCGTGATGTCCCTGAATTCTGCTGTCATGCCCGGTCGCTGCGGGCCACATTCTTGCTTGAACTCCTCCCACGCCGGTATCACCACCATATCCCTCTTTCAAGCCTCAGACTTACCGGCCACACACGACTTAACAACCATTGTCTCTCGTTCCCTCGCACCAGCTTCGCTCGCTGTGCCACGTCTCTCGCTTTGCTCTTCTAGGCTGGGGGCAGTCATAGAGATACCGCTCCGCTCACAAACCACCTGTCCTGGTTAAACACCGCAGCATCGGACGCTCTGCCCTCTGGCTTGACGGTTGCCATTTCTGTGTTAGACGACGTACAATTCTGTACTCCCATCACGTCTCGGGCCTTTTTTTATAATAGTGTAATCCTAATTGTAAACATTATTCCCTGTCGATAATGGAGGCAATATGGAAGCGGCGATCCGGGGCGGCCTCACAGGGCGATCTCCCGTACGACGGACGCTCTGAGACCGATTTGCTCCAAGAGTGCGAGGATCTCGTCAACGATCCTGAGAGGGTACACTTCGAATACGTCGCGGAAGGCCGGGCCAACGTTGTCTTCTCCATCTGGGAGGCGGGCGGCTCAGCAGCTCGAAAAGGGCGGTTCGAGTGCACATTGCTCCGTGTCCCCAAGGCCACATCAGGGGTGACGCCCTGCGATTACAAGACCCTCCAGGACTTTCACGAGAATCAGGTCGAGAAGAACATCGGCCGCCAGCACCTCGTGCCCCAGGTCCTCATCCGGATATCGGTCGAGGTCGCCGACATCCTGCACGAGAAGAGGAGCAAGACGGACGAGAGCGAGATTCGGGCTGGCTATGCGATGCTGATCCAGGACATGAGCGCTTCGCCCGGCTTCCTGGTCCTCGAGTTCAAGCCTAAGTGGCTGGCGCAGTCGCCGATTGCTTCGTCTCGCGCCAAGCGGTGCCGCACGTGCGCGCGCGAGGCATTTCGAAACTACCAAAGGCAGGCCAGCGGGCACTCGGTCTCAGTGCCCATTTGTCCGCTTGGCCTGGTACACGAGAACGTCGCCGTCGTCATGGAGACTATTAGACGGCTCGCTCCAGAGTGGACCGAGCGGGATCAAAAGCGTCTGTTATCTGCTTTTCAGAAGAGCGGCATTCTGAGGAGGCTCCGTGAGCTGCAGACGAAAGGGGATCCCGGCCAGGCGCTCCTCGACGACCCCTCGGACCCTCACTTCGGGTTAGCCATGACGTTGCGGGACTGCTCGTGCTACGTCCGCGTGCCGGCCGACGTCACACAGGACTTAGAGATCAAGCTGGCGGACGTCGACAAGAAGAACTGGGAGGAGAAGCGGACGTATTGGCAGGAGACGCACTGGAATCTGGTCAATAACGGGTGGTACACGTGCGAGGAGCAGGTCGACGAACTCATCGTTACGGCGTGCGTCTTACAACGGTCGACCATTACTACTGCCTGCACGGTTACACAGCAAACGAAGCCTTTACGTCGTCTGGGCCAATAAAACGTAGAGGGGGCTTAAAATGGAACGAACGAATAGTAGCACAAACATCGATCAGCATTATCATCTCGCTACTTATTATTTCCCCAATCAACTAACATGTTGGTATGGGAATAGAAATCTAGTGGGATATCAAAAGATCTAAGGGTCCAGCCAAACAAATGTTAGATGTTAGATGATCCAACTCATTCACACGTTACCCGTCGTTCTTAAGTCCGTCCATCTGAGACCCCTCCTCCTCCTGCTCCCCGCATCCACGTCTCACCGCTATCTACCTATGCAAGAAGCCGCCACTCAGAAGCCTTCTCTCGATCCTCTAGGGTCAACTACCTACGAGTCCACAAATAGTAATGAAAAGAAGCAAATATGTTCTGCACACGGGGCGCCTCCATGGGATGGGGCGGTGGATACGATACGTGATGTGGCAGCATGTATGCTCACGGCCCACGGGAGAGCCGTCCTAAGATCGATTTTCCCCGACATCTGCGTTGGGATCCTTGACGGCGTTTTACTTCACTTGATTTCGCTTTCAATACAATAGTCACGATAGATAAGACGTTTGTGTTATCCAGATACCTACCTACCTACTTTACCTTGGCTCCCATCAGGTGCCACCCACCGACCTACTAGGTATGTCTCATGATGAACGAACGGGCGTGGTGGGATGATGAGCTGACTGGGAGCACTTCACACGACCACCAGGCCACCGAACTCCAGCACACCATGAATGCATAACTTACCTTAGGTAGATTACTGCCCACCTAGGTAAAGTTAGGTATGCATCGTATGCTACACTACTCCATGTCGCCGACGTAGGTAATGGGAGTGGGGTCTCGTCTTGCCCTCACTCGGTGGACCCGATGAGGAGCATTACCTTAGGTCCCTGTACGGTATCTCTTACAGGTAGATATTGTCCGCTAGAGAGGGCACTTAAAACGAGGATAAACCGGCTGCGCCAAATTGGAACGGGACCGCGTTTTTTTCTCCGGGACACGCGATACCCCACTAACCCGTTATGGCTGCATTTAGCTGTCGCCGGCCAATCAGGGCCCCGTCGTCCGCAAAATTATTTCCCGCTAGCCCTTCCCTTCTCCCAAGCAAATCAGCGATCCCCCAACTCAGCGGGCGCGCATTGCTTCTGCACACCGACGGTTCGCTGGAGCTGGGACCTACTAGTACCACCTTAGGTAAGTCACCTACTCCATTGAAGTCCCAGCCCTCTCTCTCCTCCCACTGGCCCCAGCTCGATAGCTTGGTATAGCGTCGTTTTATGCACCAAGCGCAAAATCCATCCCGCATCGCCTCCTTGCCGGTTTTTGCTTGCTGCACCATTCAACCCCCCCCTGCCCTAACCAAGACCCTATTATGCTCCCCCTACGAGATTTGCTCCTATCGATCCGAGATTCTTTCCACTCGGCCGCCGCTCGCCCACCATCAATCCGTCATAATCCATCCTCCCACCCTCTCTCCCCCGTTCCACCTGGAGTGAACTGAACTTGAACCCGACCCAGCTAAACCCCATATCGCCTCGCCACTTTTGATAAACGTACAATTCGAGATCTCGAAAAATTGAGAAGCGCACTCACTCTATTCTACGACTGACGTACATTACACACTTTTTGAGGCGATTTGCTATTGGTTAATTATCCTTCCTCTCGCTTATCTCTGCAGAGCTTCCTCGCCGGAAGGACGGATGATCGACCGCATACCTACCGTCACGACGTCACGATCCGGTCGACTCAGCCTAGCCATGCGCATCTAGAAACGCAAACCCGACGCCTGCCCCGTCCCCGTCCCGACCATGGCCTTCAACTTCAACTGGTCGCCCCTCGCGGCCGACGCCGAGTTCTACAAGCGCGCGCAGGAGCTCCTGACCAACGCCCTCAACAAGTACCCGAAGCCGCCGATCATTGTTGACGACATCATCGTCACCGAGTTCAACCTCGGCTCCGTGCCGCCGGACCTCGAGATCCTCGAGATCGGGGACCTCGCCGAAGATAGGTTCCGCGGCATATTCAAGATGTGCTACTCGGGCGACGCCTTTCTTACCTTGAGGACGAGAGTTCAGGTACGTTTGGGGGAGAAGTTCTTTTCTACGTTCTGATCTCTTTTCTGGTTGTTACGTCACCGTGAAGGGCTTCGAGGGCTGAAGTCTCTACCCTTGTCGACGACCTATTGCTTGACTGTGTATTCCTGTCGAGCAATCATGGCACGTGCCATATCTGCTCTGGAAGCTACAGATACTTCTGGTGGATTTTTGGGGGGGTTCTTTCGGCTCGTCACCATTTATCTCGTCCAGAGCTATTCTGCGTGCTCTTATGAAGCCCAAAACCTTTCACCCCTCCTCGCCCATCGTGTTCATACATCGTGACGGCAGCTAATATGGAACACCATAGGCCAATCCGTTAAACACGTACCTCTCGGCCAAGCCAACATTCACCTCACCACAGCCCTTAGCAGCTTCCGCCGGGTTGACAATACCATTGTCCATCACTCTGTCCGAAATCAAGCTGTCCGCATTCATTATCTTGGTCTTCTCCAAGCAAAAGGGCCTCACCCTGGTCTTTCGCAATGACCCTCTCGAGTCTCTCAAAGTCTCGTCGACCTTCGATTCGATCCAATTCGTTCGCGACTATCTTCAGAGAACCATTGAAGGTCAATTGAGAAATCTTATGATGGACGAACTACCTGCCATAATACATAAGCTCTCAGTTCGACTATGGTGTCCCGACCAAATACCGAGGGAAGAAGAGATAGTAAAAGAAAATGTTGAAGATGAGGCCGTCGTTGATCCTTTTGCAAGTCCGCCCCTTGAAGCAGTAGATTCCCATGGTCATGTTCTTGACGCCAACGATATTACTTCACTATCACTGGACTATGGATCAGGAGCACAGTCATTATTCTCGCAGAAGAATATGCTGAGACTAGCAGCTCTGACCGACTCTCACCGAACGTTATCTCTGTTCACCCCGGGTATTCGTGATGCCATGTTCAGGGCCTGGGCTGGTCCCACCGACCGACACGATGCCGGCGTATCCACCCCCATGGTAGCACCAACCTTGTACCGAATGCCCTCTGCACATGGTAGTTCGACGATCTACACATTTACTGAAACTAGCAGCATGGATCAAGGTTCTCTACCTTCAAGACCCTCGCTGATCAGTATTAATTCAGCCACCGCTGGGCTTTCTCTCGGAGCTGGAAAGCATTCAAGAAATTTTCGGAAGAAGAAGACACGCGTGGTCAACCTACGGCAGCCAAAGACCAGCAGCGAATCAAGTAGCGATATGGGAGATACAGTGTCAGATACGGTCTCGGTTACCGTCCCTATATCGGAACCTATCCTACCCGCATCAATTCCAGAAGAAATAGCGGAAGAGACGACACTACCACAAGCTCCCAATCGTAGCCGATTCCACGGGGACAGGATATCAACGCCAACAAGGGCTACGTTCAACTTGGACAGCTACAATGATACCTACAATGAACCCACCGTAACAGATCGAGCAGCCTCCTCGCTGACCGCAGTTGATAATGTAGTATCGTCAGCCCAGATGGAGAGGGCAAGGCGTTTAGCTGCAGCATTTCGAAAACCAGGTTTCGAACACATGAGACCCGGCAATTCTGAAACCTCTTCCGTGATTTTAGAACAGGCGTGGATCATGAAGATGGCGGATGAGATTGCTCGTCGTGTCTACGACGAGAAACAACGCAAGGACAAGCTATGGGAAGAAGGCGATGACGCACCCCCACCAGCTTACCAACCAACTCAGTGACCAAACACAGAGCACTGCGCCCATCATTAAAGCTGTTTCCTTTATTGATATTCAATATTTCCCGATGGACATCATCATTACAACGCACGGCGTTCTATTTGGCAGACGGGGATATGTCCACATCAATGTCTAATTTCCGACATTGGCTGCATAGCAGCGGCGTTAAAGGGGGGGCGACCCTGGTCGGGGTCGAGTAAAAGAAAAATGGATCGGGTATGGGTAGGAGGGAAACGAACTTGTTCGATCTGGGAGTATCATCATCATGTTGAAAAGCAAAAGCGTGGCCCAATATGTTGAAACCAGACAAGAAGACCGTTTTCTTTTTCTTTTTTTTTTGTTCCGTTGGACTAGTACATCAATCATTCTTTTCTTGACGCACAAGACAACCACTTTCCACAGGACCCGGCAGCTTGGCGTTCCTAGATCCGTGGGGATAGTCCGAGACTAGGGCAGGGAGCCCAACATATAGAGTGGTGGGAAGGAATTGTCAGGGAGACTGGGGATGCCGGATGCCCCAGCTGGTCGTGGTCGTGGTGGTGTGGTCGTGCTGCATTTCTTGGGTTACCTTGGGCGAAAATCCGGTGGCAGCGAGGGTTCTAGAGCATTTCGAGGGGTGTTGTGATCTTCTGGTGGGTGGGAATGGCAACGGAAGGAAACGGACGGATGGACGGGCGGACGGCGCCGGTGAATAGAAAAGTGAAAGACTTGTCGGGAAGAAGGAAGAGGAGGAAGAAAGAAAGAGGGAGAGAAGGAAGAGGAAGGAAGAAGAGAAGGAGAAGAAGGAGAGCCGGGAGAAATTAAAAAAATTATCATCCCAACTCCCTTTTACCTACCTAGCCTACCGTACCAACTATCATATATACTTACTCTTACCGAATTTCAGACGAAATCCAAACTGAGACTTTACCTCTTATATCACTTCGACCACCGATACTTTGAGTACCTTACTTTACTTATCTGTCTCTAGGTTCTCTACCATGGGTAGGGTGTCTCGACCGCTTAACCGACCGACATGACGGGACAGGGAAGGGCACCTCGCTCACCGCATTGAATTTTTTTTTCTCTATCGTGACAGTGACCACTTACACGGTCAGCTAATCTACATGTAGATAGGGAGGTATATATCTACGACGTACATAACTTACTTATGTCCTGCCTAGGTTGTTATCTATCTAGCCAGGTAGGCTAAAGGCTTGTCCTGGCACAGCACCCATTACCTAGACAAGTTCGAGAGATCGTCTTTGCTTTCTATCTCTATCTACGGGATAGCTGCAGCTCCGGGGAAGCTAGGGCTTCACCTCCGGTGAAAGGTCAGGCCAAAGGTGAGAGGTGGAAAGGTGGAGGGGAGCGAGCGAGCGGGCGAGCTGCCGGCCCGGTTGGGTTAAGGAGAGCGAATGAGCGAATGAGGGGTCCAGCTAATCCCCTCCAATACTCTCACACAAACCGGGTTCTGTTAGGCTTCACCTATCTACCAATAAAAATAACAATAGAAGAAATTCTTCCTATCTATCCCTCTTCGCTCACCTCTTCATTCCCTTCTGGCTGAATTTTTAATTTTTTTTATGTTTACTTTCTTTCTATTCTGTCTCCCGATCATTTCTCTCTTCTCTTCTCTTCAGTTTACGTCAACTTTTTAGTTCCCTTGACGAAGTACACGGACACTCCACTTCTCCGCCCCTCTTCCGCCGCCCCCGCCGCTCGCTCTCCCCTCTCTTCCTCTTCCTCCTCCTCCCTCAACGAGCGTGAAACTACTTACTGACTTATACTACCAACCTATACTGTACTAATTTACAACGCAGTATAATGCCGGAGTCCATGTTCATTTCACCAACTTCCATACAACCCGCTTTAGATAAGTCAGTTGATAAGTAAGTAAGTATCTATTAGATATCTAATTCAACACTGCCTGCACACCACGTACGGCAGGCAGCAAGGAGTAAGTAAGAGTACCTATAGGTAAATCAGGAGGTTCTCCCTCACCGCCTCAAAAGTTCCAAGTTGTAATCAGAAGGAAACGAACCTGCATAAGTGTAAAGCACCTTATCTACTACCTTACCTTACATCATGCGGCAGGCAGGCAGTTGATAAGCAAAAAAGGCACGCATATAAATAGCCCACTGGGCGGTTCGGACCCTACTCAAGTATGAATGTAACCCCGGATACCTACCTAGATTGATAGATCATGTAGGTACTGTGTAGGTCGAGGTGGTCAAGGAGATTAATGCAACCTTAGCTGTGTTGTTACATGTTCTTCAAGGTTAGTAGGTATCTTATTTATCATTTACCATAATCTAGGCTTTGGAAGTGGTTTACCTCTTAGGTCTGAGGATCTTAGGTAGGGTTACATAAAGGTATGCATGCACATGTCATGTAGGTAGACGCGGGGGATCCGTTGTTGTCAACTTAGAGCTCGGCTATTTCATGGGCTTACTACATGGAGGTTTTGTTGATAAGGGCACAGAAATAAAAATGATTATCATCACGCCAATGGCAGGACAGCATAGACTTAATAGAAAGAGAGAAAAAAAAAGGCATGGGCAGGTCCAAAAGATCATGCAAACCTTAAGGTTTTTTGTTTTCTCCATTTCTCTCTCTCATTTGTTTGATCTCTGCAATGTTCTCTCTATCTGAGCGTGAGTGGAACCAGCCAACCCCATTGCAATGAGCTAACCACCTAACCTACTGCATCCTCTATCTACCCGTCCTCCGAGCATGTTTTTGTGCAAGCACATAGTGAAACTAGACCCTGCATCTATCAGCTGAGAGGGGTCTAGTGGCGGTCTAAGTGATAGGCAGTAGGTAGATAGCTATCGAACCTGAATTCATGCCCCAGACATAGTTGGCGCATGCTCCCTACCTCACTGAGGTAGCAAGCAAGAGCTCCATAAGACACACCATTTGTAGCAACCATATGCTCCATCAATGCATGGCTACCCGGCCCCAATGCGCGTGTAAAACAACGTTGCCAATCCCGTGATAATGAGATTCAACCCAAGTAGCTACAATTGCCCTGGACTCTCCAGGGACATATAGAGCAAAGGCTTAATCTGTGTACTTGAATCGATTCTTTGAACCTCCCCGTATGCCATGCCTTGTAGTCAGGCCGTTTCGTGCTCTTCGTCCGTTCTCCTAGTATGGTCGAACGATCCTTGCTAGCGCCCCTGGCGTAACACGCAGTGTGACAGTATAGGATGGCGCACTGCTTCTCGGTGGAGTGACAGGGGTGGGAGGTGAGGTGTCAGAAGCTAAAGATGCATCGTCCGACGACTCCTCGTCAGTGCTGTCTTCCTGTTGGCTCCCATCAGCGTAGTTGTTGTAGGTCAAGTCTCGGCCACCTCCCATGAAGCCACTTCCGCAGCTACTTCTCCAGCTGCTTTCGACATTGTTGCTCTCGTGATCGTCCTCGGCATGGCTAGGACCCTCTTGGGAATCAACACTAGCTTGTTGTCCTGCGAGCCCAATAGTGTCCGCGTCTGCTGACCAGGAGAGCTGAGGTATGCTCAACGTCGGAGGCGGGTTCGGGGGAGCGTAGCGGGACTCAGTTAGGCGTAAAACCAAATCTGCATAACTGCTGCTATAACTCGGTTCGCCGGCAGATAAAGTGCCCAAACCTTCATCCGCAACCTAGGCGGCGGAGCTACTAGCAAGAGCCTTATTGCTTGCTTTCAGAGCAGCCAACTCTTCCTCCTTGGCCTTGACAGTCTTGTTGAGTTCGGCGACTATCTGCTGCACTTTCTGCTCAGCGTCGCGCAGGCGCTTGAGCTCGGCCTCCTCCGTCTCTCGGCTGAAGGGCTGGCCCGGGCGAGTGTTGAGAGGGATCATAGCACTGCGTTCCTTGACGTCACCTTCTTTGCCGGCGGCCGCCGAGGTGAATGCGTTCTTGCCCTTCCCCTTGCCCTTGCCGCCGGCGCCGGGGGCGGGAGTACCCTTGTCTCGGGCGCCCGAGGTCAATATTTTATAAAATTCCTCAAAGGGCTCGTTGAACACCTGCTCCTCGTACGTCCAGGCCATGACCTCTCCGCCGGTGCGCATGGCCTCTTTCTCGGCCTCGTTCCGTCCGTAGGGATGCAGCCGTAGATGGTGATATAGTGTCTGGGGCTTCTCGCCGCTCTTGCTGTCGTAGTATAGCTTGATGGTGATCTCGAACTCGCCCCAGCCGGTCTCGTTGACGACGAAGGCCTTTTGTGGCTTTTTGCCCGACTTGCCACCAGCCGAGGCCTCGTTCTCCTTAATGATGGTTTCGGCGTCGATGGTGCGGAGGTGGTTGGGGATGGACTCGTGGAGCTTGAACTGTACGCGACGCAGCCAGTAGAAGATGTCGGTATCCTCGACTCCCTTGACGAAGACCTGCCAGGAGTGGGTGTGGTCGGGCGAGACGCCGGCGGGGCGTGGATTATCCGTGTCGTTGAAAGGACGCGCTGTAGTGCCGTATATGAATGGTCGGAAGACCTGGACGCCTTTGACGCGTTTGCCCGCTGGCGGTGCCATCGTAGGCGCCCTGGCTGCCTCTCCGTCTTGCCGGGGGGAGATGGGGGTGCCGTACGCGTGGTTGGGATAATGCGACACTCCACGAGAGTGCTGGAGATGTTGAGCTTGCAGGTAGCAAGTTGAAGGTTTCTGCTACTGGATAAAGGTTTCGGGTACTTGGTATGTCGTGAGAGGGTGGAAAAGTGACAAGACTTGTATGAGTACTGGTACTTACCTAGAGGAGAGGTGGGCAGTAGTGTAGATGTACGTGTACATGCAGATGAAGCTGTCAGCGTCGCTCCTTCACCGCAGCCTTATGTACCTGCCGGAAACTTTATAGTGGAACCCCAGGACTGATGGTCCAATGAAAAGCCGTCGAAACTTTAAACTCAAGCTAAGAATTTTAGCGACTGTTTTACAGCCTTACACATGCATGCTTTATGAGACCAGAGGATGGCACGATGATGTCGTCGATAAGAGGTGAGAAGTAAGTCGTCAAGCAATTATTTCACCGTGATAGGAAATCGTGTGCCCTACAATAGACAAACAAAACCACCCCTTGCATCTTGAGGTCTACGCGTCATTTCGGCCGTCATCAATAAGAAATATCTACCTGCTACAAGTAATCATCTCGAGTGAAAATCCCAATATTACCATACCCATCCACCAGGCTGCTCACTCACTACCCCCTCTAATTCTCATACCCCCTGCCCCATCGAGCTCGCAACTTTCCTCGCCTCGCCAATGTCGGCCACAAAGCGGCTCGTGGTATGCGGAGGCAACGGGTTTCTAGGGTCGAGGATATGCAAGAACGCAGTACAGAGGGGATGGGACGTCACATCGATTAGGTAAGGTACAAGCAAGCTTCCGCGAGGTCGAACCCCCTTTCCCCTACCCCTTACCCCTTTTAGAGACTAGGTAGATACCGAACGCGCAGTCGATTGACAATATCCTCCCGCAGCCGCTCGGGGGCGCCGAGGTGGGACGCCGTGACGTCGTCCGCGACGCCACCGCCGTGGTCTCACAAGGTGACCTGGGAGCGCGGCGACATCCTGCGGCCGGCGACGTACGCGCCGCTGCTCAGGGGCGCCGACTTCGTGGTGCACAGCATGGGCATCCTGCTCGAGGCCGACTACAAGGGCGTGCTGCGCGGGCAGGAGTCGCCCATCGCGGGGCTGCGCAAGGCCTTCGCGTCCGGGCCGCGCCCGGGGAACCCGCTCCAGCGCGGCGTCGACAAATCAGGGGGCGAGGATGAGGACATACGGCCGCCCGAGACCCGCGAGCAGCTGACGTACGAGAACATGAACCGCGACAGCGCCATCACGCTGGCCCAGGAGGCCGCGCGGGAGCACGCGTCGGCCTTCGTCTACGTCTCCGCCGCCGGGGGCGCGCCCGTCTTGCCGGCCCGCTACATCTCCACCAAGCGCGAGGCCGAGGCCACCATTGCGGCCGAGTTCCCGGGCATGCGGAGCATATTCGTGCGCCCGCCCTTCCTGTACGACAGCTCGCGGCCCATCACGATGCCTTTGGCTGCCGTGACGGGGCTGGGCGCCGTCTTCAACGGCGTCACCAGAGGCATGTTCAGTAACCTGATGGGCGCGGGGGGCGTCAAGCCCCTGAAGGTGGACGTCGTGGCGGAGGCTATCGTACAGGCACTGAGCGACGAGACGGTGAAGGGGCCCGTCGAGGTACCCCAGATCGAGGAGCTGGCTAATAAGGCTTGGAGGAGCACGATGCTCTAATTGACACCGTTTTGGGGGCTTGTAATATTATGTAATGTTTAGACTATGCCATCGACGCCTCCATACGCGACGGGTATGCTAGGTGTTCACGACTGTATCATGTAATGTATCATATGCCATATTGCCGCTCGAAAAATACAAACACCACTTGCCGTGCCATGCCATTCTGAACCGAGCTGAGCCAGTCCTCCGCCCTGCCTCAGATCCTCGTGCCACGCTCGAAACTATCCCGGATCTCCGCCGTGTACTTGTTGTAGAAGCGCGACAGCTTCTGGTTGAACTGCTTGTTCTTCTCGTTGATGTACGTGACGTCGCCGTCGTCGCCGTTCTGCGCCATGCGCTCCCTCCTCTTGCGCATGCGCGTCTCCTCGGCCTTCCTCAGGTCCTCGACGAGGCGGTCGACGGCGGCGCGGTCGGGCCTGTTCTCGTGGAAGCCGGTCGAGTCGGCGGTCGAGTAGAAGCTGCCGTCCCTGTCGACGGCGACGAGCTCGCCGTCCTCCATCTCGAGGATCTCGAGCCCGCCCGACGCCGCGGCCCGCTCGACGGCCCGCATCTTGTCCCTCTCGTACCGCTCCATGTCCGGCGGCGCCATGTGGCGCAGCTTCTGCTTGTAATGCTTGCTGCCCTCGGCGTGGTCGCTCTGGAACGCGTTGTTGTCGCGGTGCGCCGCCTTCTTCCTCATCCGCTTGTCCCACCGCTCGCTCTCCTCCGCCGTCCAGTCCCACGCCCGCTTGCGCTCGAAGTCCTCGCCCGCCTCCTCCGTCTCCGCCTTCAGCAGCTTGTGCGCCGCGATGTCGCGCCGCCGGTGCAGCGCCGTCAGCGCCGACGGGTCCGTCGCCAGCCGCTGGGATTCCCTGGCGGCTTCCTTGAGGTTCTGGTCGGAGGACGTCTTCGCGCGGGCCTGCAGCGCGCGGAACCGGGCTAATCTGTCATTTGCCTTGGCCGCCGCGTCATTCGTGCTTGACGATGATGCCTCGGCATCGACGGGTGTGGTTTCTGCTGGCTCATCGGCCTTTTGGTTGGGTGTTTTTGTTTCGTCGTCGGCGGGCGTCTGGTCTGAGGTCTCGGTTATTGATTGCGTCTCCTCTACGCCGACCGTCTCCTCTGAGGTTGCCCTTATTTTCCTCTTCTTAGCTAGCGGCATGCTTCTTAAGAGCCGGAAAGGAAGGCCTGTCGGAAATCAAGAGGGATTTGGCAGTCGGCAAACCGAGAGATGTCGCCCTGGAGCTTAATGACTTTGTGTGTTAGATGATGTCGATGGTTAAAAGTAAAGTCGACTGTAGGGGAACTTGGGTAAGGTAGGTAGGTTAAATGCAATGATGTCCACAGCGAGGTGGTACAGGGTGGATGCCCTGCCAGGTGGTTACCTTATACAGACGGTTAAGTTCGATTCCTATCAGCTCTAGATAGCTGTAGCTTGTGTAGCTTATTTTATTGGTGCCTCAGGTACCTAAGTACCTACATACATCCATGCCCTGTCATGTTCTAGCGGTACTGAGGTCAGATAGGTATGTACCTAGTACCTACGAGGTGCCTCTCAACTGCGCCACAAACGGGACAGATTAGGTACTTACCTATCAATAAGCCAAAAACATGTAGGTATTTGCCAGAGAGGTGTACCTACTAGGTACTTAGGTACCTTACTACCTACCACCTACATGCACTTATCTAGGTACCTAAGGTACCTACCAAGGCACTTACGGTATGAATAAGGTTGGCTTAGTGTGCACTAAGTTGATCCTCAGGCCTTAACATGACAATGCTTTGTTCACAAGGCGTGTGGATATGGGTCAAGCGATCTTGAATATATATAAGTACCTAGGTACTCTATTTCTCTAGAATGGACAAATTTCAAAGGCCAAGACTTGTTCAAATTAAGCCTGGGCTAGGTTCTGCACAGCAAGTAACAGGCTGTCTCTAGGAGATTGTTAGAAAGTTAGGTCTGCAACAGTAAGCACAATTTGAGCAAATAATCTAAGGCTAATTAAGGATAAGGAAAACGATTTGGGTAGCAGCGTCAATCCAAGAAAGCAAAGAAAATAAAAACAGATCTCTAGTGTCAGCATGGAGTATTGGTAGCATTAAAGCCAGGAGCAATAAAGACCACCTAATTGGTAAGGGCATTTATATGTTGTATCAGGCCAAACTGTCGGCCAACTCCCGAAGCTCAACGATATCCTCACCACCCGAACAGCTAATGACCTCCAGGCATCTATTACAAATACCACAAAAGCTACCAGCACAATTCAGGTGCAATCGAAACTAACGGGGGTCAGCACAGATGATGTACGGCATATCATCTACGACATATCATGACCAAGGATAAAAGGATGCTACAACAGTCAAGCCGATGGCCCAAATGGCAACAATCTTCCTGTGCAGCGTCTCTTGTAGCTATAAGCACATTCAAAAGCCATCATTATCATGATAACTGACATACGTTAAATCTCTCTTTAAAAAGGCCAGGCTTATCTGAATTAGCTATTCACAATCTTGTATTACCTAAGGCACTGGCTACCTATTCCCACCAGAACTCCCCACACTTCCGTCAGACTATCTGCTGCCGCAAAGGCTTTCTACAGAGAATTTCTGTCAAGCAATCACCCCCTAGTTTGGCCTAAGTCACGTAAAAATCGAACAGCCTGTTAAAGTGAGCATTGTTCTCGTTCCGAGCAGCCTGCTATAGCAACGCCTGTTCATCCCTATCTTTAAAATCAGCACTAACTTTGCCAAAATTAAGCAGCATTGTTACAATAGCTTTGTGCCCGTTTCGAATGGCCCACGATAGCGCCGTCTGTCCATCTATATCCTTTAACTCAGCATCAACTTTGTTAGAATCGAGCAGTATTTTAACGACAGCTTCGTGCCCATACCGAGCTGCCTGCCATAGCGGCGTCTGTCCGTCCTGATTTTTTGAGTCGGCATCAACTTTGCCAGAATCAATCAGTACCTTAACAATGGCTTCGTGCCCATACCCAGCGGCCCACCATAACAGCGTCTGCCCATGCCCATCTTTTAAGTCGGCATCAACTTTGCCAGAATCAATTAGTACTTTAACAATAGCTTCGTGCCCGTGCATCACAGCCCACCACAGCGGCGTCTGTCCATCCTCATCTCTTGGGTTGGCGTCGACTTTGCCAGAATCAATCAGTAATTTCGCAATAGCTTCGTGCCCGTACCGAACGGCCCACCACA
Organism: Nemania sp. NC0429; assembly: GCA_022578495.1. Classification (NCBI taxonomy): domain Eukaryota; kingdom Fungi; phylum Ascomycota; class Sordariomycetes; order Xylariales; family Xylariaceae; genus Nemania; species Nemania sp. NC0429. Next base: position 698,338 of record MU392163.1, on the reverse strand, counting down.
GTGGCGTTTGTCCATTACTATCTTTTAACTCAGCATTAACTTTGCCGGATTCAAGCAGCATTGTAATAATAGCTTCGTGCCTGTTTTTAATAGCCCACAATAAAGGCGTTTGTCCACTGTTATCTGCTAAGTCAGCATCGACTTTGCCGGAATTAAGCAGCATTTCAACAGCAGCTTTGTACCCGTACCCGGCGGCCCACGACAGCGGTGTCCGGCCATCTTCACTTATTGCATGAGTGTCCACTTGCTTCTCTTCGATTAGTCTGAGCAGTAGGTTATATATAACAACTGACTCTGTCCCCGAGGAACCCAAGGTGTGTTGGAGCCAATATGAAGTCGCATAGGAGAAAAAGCGAAACTCATGCTTCTCACGATAAGTATAAAGCGTACTTGTTTCCGCAAGAGTCCTGCCAATATCATGGTCACGCCCTTTCCCGAGCTTCAAGAGCTTTAAGGCAACACTTTGGGTACTCTTTGAGGACTTGAATACTGATCGAATGATCGTAGACGGCGCTGATCCGGCCATTATTTGCGGAACTACCAAAGTGGATAGCTGGGTTGCGAAGACGCCGTAACTAAGGTAGGTGATAATAATATCTGCCATTTTCCTCTCCGCGTCCTCGGTAAAACCCATGTCGGTTGAGCCCCTGAGCCCACTAAGGAGGAATTGCTTTACACTGTGATGCACGAATCGTACGGTCAGCTCCTCTTCGTCGACAATGATGAGGCTTCCACAACAGGTCAATGTCGAGAATATGTCGTTAGGAAGCCTTGCCGGATTCCAGATAGCGTCACCAGGAACTACACTCAAGGCTTCTCGAAGTTCTTCCGTCGTTAACGGACGGCGAGCCACGGTGACGAGTTCCAATATCCGGCTCTGATAAGATTGTCCTAATATTTCTGACCTCCGTAGAATACGCGAAAATGTTGCTGGGAGATCCTTTGGAAGATCCGCCAAACCCTGGCGAATGGAGTCATCAGTTTTCATGGCGCACAGGGATTCAATTTGAAGAGCCACCCAGAGAAACATTCCTTGAGAGCCATTTAGAAGAGCATCCTGTATTTCCAGGATAAGGGTAGGGTCTCCTATCACCAGCTTTCTGCACTGTAGGCAACTCTCTAACTCCGCCTCTATGAATGCCACAATATCAGGATTATCATCAGGTATCGAAGCAATGCTAGCGGCAGTGAATCGTTCAGGGCTCATTTCCAAAGCGTTACTGGGCTCTACTCTGAACGAAACACAGACCAATAGTGCAAATGTCTCCTGAAGCGTTCGGAGTTGTTCAACCAGTTTGTCTCTCTCCGGACGGTCACATTCATCCAACCCGTCAAGGACGAAGTACGCTTTAGAATCAGGTGGAAGGGCGCGAAGGAGCAAACTGAGTATTTTCTCGAAATCCGGGGCTGAACTAGTGGTGTCGCATAACTCTTCGACGATAGCAAGGTCTGGTATTGTGCGTAACATTTGTCGCGCTAGAGAACCAATGACTGTCTGCGCATTCAAGCTCTCAGGAATGTCGTGCCTGCAAAAGAAGTAGGCTACTGCAACATTCTTGCTTTGGATGTAAACATGCAGGTCATCAACAATATTCGCTAGCAAAACAGACTTGCCCGATCCTAGCTTGCCTGTATATATGAGGGTTCTGGAGTTGGCTCGGCTTTTCCACCACTGGTATTCGGCGGCCTGACTGAATAGGGTTGTATTTCCAACCTTTCGAGTCTGTTTCCACGTTGTCTCGTAATCGTACTTGGAGCAAAAGTCGAGGACTCGTAGATTTGTGGCAAGCTTTTGCTGGTGCGACGCGGATACAGAAAGCTTGCTCGATAGAGCTCTGGTACGGGAGTTCTCTTGAGCTTCTTCCTCGATCCTCTTGACCATCTGTAGACCTGTCTCCTCTTTGATCAACTTCGCCCAGAGATCAAGGTCCGATTGAAATCTCTTTACATCTGAGTCGCTTAGAGTAGATGCAACTTGCCAAAGGGCCGACTTCTGTGCAAACTTGAGAGCCTGATGGCAAAGATGAACTACCACAATGAAGTATTCAAAGAGGTGAGATTGTAGACTCTTGGATCGGGGATAGATCAAGGCCATTGTTTGGTAACGTGGTGCTGATAGGCCAACGTGCATTAAGAGGGTCGACAGCTTTTCAAGATAGGACGAGTAGTTTACGATTGACTACAAGGATATCAGCAGAGGAAGAAACCACTCAATAAGATAAATCCACTAACGAGCAATGACATGCGCACAAGCGACCAGACGCCACATGCAATTATATTCTGGGAGCTTCCTACTACGACGTCCCCTATCGCCGCAAATTGCTGGACTCCCTGCAAGAAATTTGTGAAACGGGGTCCGAAACAACGGCCCCCGACCTTTGCAGATGCTCGGCGGTCAATTTCGGCTGTAAGTCGCATGACATCGCTGGGGCTAGGAGAGGAAGCGAGCGATTGGGACTTATAGGTATTGAGTGTAGTTTTCTGCTCGGTCGAGAGATCGGCTTCGAATTGTGAAATAGCTTGAGCTAGGCGAATTTCGGGCTTCAGGCGCCAAGCAACTGCTAGAAGGCTAGACATGGAGGTAACTTGCCGAAAGGCAACAAGTAACGAAAGGCAACAAAACAAGTAACGGAGCGCGTAAAGACTTATGAAGTTATGAGAGACTGTCCATACGAAGTACGCGGATTGATATCAACGGGTCAAGACGGAGGCGAAGGATAAAGTGGTGTGAAGAGGGGAGATTCCACTGACCATCTTACAGAAGCGTACCACTGTACGCCTTTTCAGGCTGCTGTCCTAAGAATTTGCTGGTCCAATTGGAACGAACAACGTGAGAAATGATCATGCCTAGCATACTCGCTTCTCCAATGATTGAGGCTGAGTCTGATAGTGATTGGAATTCTCGTTTTGGTACCTAAGGTACCTACTCCTTACTTGGTCTCGGCGTTTAGGTACACTCGGTACATACTTTAGGTAAGTAGGTATGTATATACTGTACTTAGGACGTAGATAGGATCTACCTACATGTATCTTTCTAACGCAAGTTACTTACGTGAATCTAGCTGTGCAATTGATAGAGGTCTGAATGATGATATATTTCCTACGAATATCTACCTTACCCATGTACTGCCCATGTCGTAACGTGTAAAGTGGGGGTTTGGCCCTGTATATGACAGGCACTGTGGGCTCAGGCCCGGCTTGGGGTAAAAGCGGCATGGCTCAGGTGAGATTCCCATCCCGAAGGTACAACCTATCTTTAGTGTAAGGTTCAAGCGGGCTATCTCACGATCCATCCTCATCCACGGCAGGAAAAGTCGATACTTACAGAGCCAGACATTCGCTGCGCAATGACTTACACTCTCGTTCGGCCGCAGCTTCTTTCCTACTGATTCATTGCTATTTTATTTTGTTTATATTCTTGAATCCTATACAGTTGCAAAATCAACTCCTACTCCCGAAATGCAGCGGCTGGGTGGTCCTTTTGTCATCCCGAAACTCCAAGCCAACATCAACACGCGACTATGGCAGTGTCAGACACGCCACGCCCGCAACGACGCCGGACGGCCGAAGAAAGGCTCTTCGCGAAAGAAAACTCCCACCTTCGAATTCTCGAACCTCCTTCTGGACCTCGACGCCTACGACGTTCAGGGCGTGCGCCCCCATGACTCGATGATTGATGGCGTGCCCGAAACTTCGTCTGCCAAAAAGGCGCGCGATTTAGTCCCCATCAGAGAGCGCGTTGCCGAATTTGAAAAGGCCTATAAAGAATCCAATGCCAATTTCAAATTCATAACCGCCGACAAATTCCATCCGCTGCATATCACCGACTTCGACCTCCTCGCCGTAGCCATGTTGGATGCCCCCAATATTTCAAACCTGGCTCAACACCCGAAGTCCCATCTCGACAACCCAGTCTCATATCCCGACGTCATTGATTCTGTTCTTCGTCAGAACGGAGTCCCCGGTCTTGCGCGGAGGAGCACATCAAACACGATTGCATATATGCTACGACGTCGTCATCTTGTATCCCGTTCCCTCCCTCTCCAATCTCAGGACCGCCGCCGCGACCGCGACGACGACGAAGAGCTGATCCGCCAAGCTCTTCGAAAATACCCAAACTTTTCCGACATTGATCGGCTCGTTGCAATGGTGGCCAAAAGCTCAACAGGTTGTCAGACGTTGTTGAGAACAAGCGACGAGCTCTACGCGTCTCTCGTCCAAGCCCCTGACGTCGAGCCCCTGCAATTACTATCACTCTTAAACAACTTAGCGATTAATTTGGACCGATACAAACTTGATTTACCGGCGGAACTATACGAGTTAGGCATTTCAACCTCACTTGAATGTCAAGCCATCGTAACAGCCCAGCATTATATCAAGAGAAGGCTCGAGCATGGATCTTATGACCACGACTTTATCAACGCCATCCTCAACAAACTCTTACAAACCTCGATAGTCTCGTCTTCCCCCGAGCTAGTTTCCTATCAATTTCAAATGGACGCCTCGGACCGGCTCACAGCCGTGTTCTCCCTTCTCACGGGTTATGTCCCTGGTGAAACCCAGCCAGCGGCCTCTCTTCGATCTGTCGTAAAGCCCGAGAGACCCGACAGTTTTCATCTATATATTCAGTGCTTAGCACGCCTGGGCGCCTTTCGAACAATATGGCACGAGTGGCACAACAGCAATTCCGCCTCGCGTAGTGTGGAGTCTGGTGCGCCAGAGGAACTCGCTTCCGCGGAAAACAACTATTTTGTGACCGCAATACTAGATGCCTTAGCCAAGAACCGTCGCATAGGGGAGCTAGCTGAATCGCCTTATTTCACGACTTTGTCTGGGCAGTTCCAAGAAGATTGCCAGCTCGATATGATAGCCATCTCAAGGTCGGCCAACCTTCTCGCTTTACCAGAGGAAGGAAATGTAGAGTACAATTCTACTCCTAACCATGCGGAAATACGGGAACAATTATACCACATACTGAGGGAAAAGCATATAGAAGAAGCGTTCTCCGCTCTACAGAAATTCTTAAATCATATGACTTCTTCCTCATGACCAATTCTGAGTTTACATTGGTATCCGTCACCCACTCAATATCCTGCCGTCGTGCCACGTATATTTTCCATGATGAAATTGGGATTTGGCCAAGTCAATTGTAAAACAATATTTTTCTCGGGCTACTAGGAAAAGTTCACGCGTCTAGCACTAGACGTCAACCTCAAAAGTACTGATACCGGTAGAATGCTAACAACCTAGGTCATCACATAGAGATATCGAGCAACGAGGCTATACGGAGCATCCAAGTGACCTCTACTTCTTCGGCTATTCGGCTTCGGGCTTTCAAATATATAGAATCCAGCGACTGTTAGGATTTCCACTAGGATGGCCTTACACCTACCTCATCACACCCTACGCCACCTCGGCCATCACATCTATCACGTTCCAGTACTATATTGATAGACCACCTCGAAAGCGGACGCGACTTTACAGGACGCCCTAGTTTCGATTACCAATCTTATCTTGAGACCAGTTAAACCCAAGGAGATCACGACCTTCTACCCCTCTCCTGGCCTTTTCGGTCTCAAATACGGAATTCACGTTCAAAGCTCGTCTTATCGGAGTCTAGGATCCGAACCCCTTTAGGTCGCCCACGAGACGCAAGTAGACTAGGCGGACATACGCTCCAAGGCTGCATTGGCGTTCTATACTACGTATCGATTACCTACTAGCAAGACGGTCGCAAAGAGAAATACCTAGGTAGCGCGTCTATCGAGAAAATCCAGGCGGCGCAGTCGTCACAGGGAGTGATATCCCCCACGTTTAGGTGTACGGCACCGGTCCCTGGTGCCGGTCGTCTTCTTTTGATGTTGGATTTGGCGTGACTTACTCCGAGTCCGCGATTTCCGACCACGTAGCCGTCGCAATTATATAGGAGATGATCTCGACGTGAGGTGCCGCTCCTGCCGCTTCCCCCTCCCCCTATTTTTTACCGTCAATAGTATCGATGAACCCTGTCGGCTGAGGACGCGAATAGACTAACACGACGACCGATCTATATCGAGGCCAGCCGACCAGGTAGAGAGCGAAGTAACCCACATGATTATGGTGAAGAAGATGAAGTTGAAAGCTGAAATCGGCAGGTAGAAGCCCGAAAGGGAGATCGTGAGAGAGGACCTCCGTGCCACGTCTACCCTGACGGCAGCAACACTACTCGTGGCAGTAAACAGAGGGCTTGATTCGGGGTCTTTTCTGGATGCTATATCGTGATTGTGCCCTAAGACGCAGTGTGCTGCCCTTTGCCATCGGCGTTAAGTCTGACTGGCTAAGTAAAGGCCCCTATCAAGCTGGCCAGTCTGGACGCGAGCCCATACAAAGCGGTGAAACTGTCTGTTATCTCGGACTTCGACCTCCCGTGACAGCCACGCTACTGTGAACAGAGAATCGATCCTTCGACCAATCATGTCTGCCTTCCTTTGATTGTTACTGGTCTGCCTCGTCGACTTTATCTGCTATATCCAGAGCGACTGCAAAACCGACAAGAAATGAAAGGGCAAATTCTTGCTTGCCGTAACGGCCCAATCACCTTTCTGGATATCATATGTTCCTCTCTATATCTCATAACGGCCCACATTACCTAACAATTCCAGCTTCACGCAACCCATCTCTATTCATGCCCATCTACTTTCTTGTCGTTGCCAATCTATGTCTCCAGGGGCTTAGCCGCTATTATAGTCCTTCACCGACAAGTCTGAGACTTCCAAGGCGACAACTCGACCGAGGCCCGCACCTTACCAGGTCTTTTTACACAGCTAAACATTTTGCTCTCGTGACCAAAGCAAGCCAGCCGCCGATCGCACAATTATCCCCCTTCCACATATAGGATCGCCTAAACCAACTAGGTGACACAGACACGATATCAAACAAGACTAACAACAGCAGATCGATCGAGAAGATGCCCTGTATCATTCCAAATTGATCGTCATAACCATGGTTACCTACCAGCTCGGGGCCGATCACGCACCCCATTCCCGTCCCCGTCCCCATCTCAGCGCTTAAAAAAAGGAGAGAAAGTTAACAAGTCCCTTTTATCTGACGGATACACTCAGCGAGACGTAGGGGGTCGCGCAACTCGTCCACTTCTCCATCTATCTCTCCCTATCTGTCAATCAGTCTACCTGTCTACCGGTCTGTCTGTATGTCTACCACTCTCCACTGTCTCGTGACCTCGAAAACGAAAAGCCGGGTACTAGATAGGTAACTAGATAGATAGATAGGCAAGGACACGTAGGATCTTCTTAGATAAGGTTAACTAAGCAGCCCTCGTGACAGCTACCTACCTAGAGCTATCTATGCAGCTACAACTAAGGTGCCGGCCGATGTCGGAGCTCCCGCCCTCGGTCCTCGGAGACAGGAGACGGACCTGAGATAATTAATCAATTAATCGATCGCCTGCTTGCGTACTTGCTGGGTTTAGATGCTTGATTGAGTAATTACCTATCTGCCTACCTACCTAGGTAGGAATATTCCGGCAGGTAAGGTAAGGTTAGGTTGGATTAGGTTTAAGTTGCTTCATGTATGCGCAATCCATGTCAGGCGTGCTCTGCGCGCTCTGCGTGTGGGCTTGATCGATCAAGGATGTTAAATATAAGCTTCTTCTTCCCTTTTTCTTCTACTCTTTCTTTTTCTTCCTGTTTTGGTAACTATATTCTGGGAATCCCTGTATTAAGTGAGCTCGGTTGACTGATTGATTGATTGATTGACTGATGAATTGTGGACTGATTGATGAATTGACTGGTCGAATTAATTCTTTTCGCCTGCCGCGAGTAAGACTAAGGCAGGGCCGGCCAGTCAGCCAGCCCATCGGTTGCTAAGTTGCTTATATGTGCACGTGCATCGGCCGGGTCGCTACCTATTGTTAGAACAAGACGGAGGCGAGGCTTATTATAGGCAGTGGCGAGAATGTATCGGTATTGATTGTCAGGTAGGTATGTAGACGTGTACCCGCAGGGTTGGGTCGGGTATCGGAAACGATGAAATGCGAGCAAGCATCAGGTGCTCTTCGACGGAGCAGAGCAGAAGAATCAATCACTTCCGTTGCCATGACATGACATGACATGACATGACGAGATAGCTCCGAGACCGAGATTTCCAGATACCTATCAGGGTCCGTCAAACACTATCACTACCTGCTCGCCTAACCTAGGTAAGTTAAAGAGATCGTCTAGTTCTCTCTTCGATACCAGAGCTCCGGATCCGGTACTTATCGAAGCAAGGACGAGAATAGAAACAACCGTATTGACTCGTATCCACCCAGCAACAGCAGCGGTAGCAGCAAGCAGTAGACTGGTAGATAACTCCGCTTGCCAAGTCCAAGATCTGCACGCAACGCTCGGCTCGGCCCTTTTCGTCTCTAGGTATACTATTTCCTCCTCTCGCCTTCCTATAATAACGGAGGTAAGACCTGTCTCCGTCTTGTCATATTTGCTTCCGATGAGGTAATATGACGTCGAAGAATGATTCCAGCTCCGGCGGCGATCGCGCCTTATTCATCTACGAGCTTGTGTATCTCCCGCTCGTCATGATCTGCCGATCTGGAAAGGTGTGAGGGTTGTCTGTCACGTCTGCTCAATGCACACGCACACAGATATGCACGCAACCGGTTTCACGAAACCACAGCGATGGCGAACAGCTAGATAGATGAGCGAGCCCGGTTAGCCCACCCCCAGAAACGCTTACGATTGGGCATGAGGTCATCCGCGGCGATCGGTCGTAAAGTGGTGCATATATATGCACGTGTGCATCTTATGTGCGTTTCTTTTTATTTATCTTTCTCGTTATTATTTCCCTTTCGGGCCATTGGGTACGACGGGCACGCAACAGGTCAGGTCGAACAGGTCATTTGTTGCCGGGTTTGGAAGGGCAAGGCTCAGGATAGGACGGGATGGGATGGGATGGAGAGCAGTTTGTGTGCGTCGTGGTCAATAATATTTGGTACGGGCGGTGACACGGCAGCTCGAGTGTGTGAGGTGCGATGTTACCCAAGTGCGAGAAGAGATGCGATGATTTGTTTAGCTTAGGATCGCAGAGCATCGATATTGAATAGTATTTTCCGATCTAGCCTACTCAAGACTCGACGACGCCATGAGTAACTTGTGTAGTTGTATGTGCATGTAGGTCTGTATGTAGGTCTGTATGTCTGCATGTACGTGTGCGCCAAAAGGGTCGATCGCGAACTGTCGCCTTAGCCGAATCCGGTCATCATCCAATATAACCCACCTATCCCGAGCCACGGGATTTTCGAAAATTTCCCGGGAGTCCGGCTGAAATCGTTTACTACGACGACACGCTCGCTCGCTCCCGTGCTAGTCAGCCAGTTGTAGACCGGCCACCTATGCGAAACCGGAGTCTGGCATGTCTCCTGACTCTTACCTTCCGGCCGGGTAGCGAGTGAGCTGTCACAAAGCTCGAAGGACATCACAGCAGCTCAAGAAACGGGGATATACTCTGCGACATGGACGCCGAGGCTGCTGAGTCACCTTGTGGTAGCCCACCGGCCGAATCGGCCAACAGACCAATCGACCAATCAGCCAATCCTGCCTCTCTCTCCACTAGGGTAACGAGACCGAGGATCCCATTTTCTCGGCTCATCCTCCGAAAAAACCGCCGAGTCGCGATAAACATCTTGAAATAAAAAGAGAAAAGAGAGACAGAGAGGGGGAAAGTAAGGCCACAGTACCGGGCTGACTGTCGGATCGCACACGTCTGGACTGGGTTCCTACCGACAAATCCGCACGATTGGCTCGCTTATGTGCCGCGCGAAAAAAAAAACTGATATAGTCAAATTTCACACCCAGGACCAGGACGAGGTGTAAATCCGGTATACCGGTACCTGTGTTGATGCGAATTTTGTGGGATGTTACCCCCACGACCTCGGGGTTCATCGAAGCTTATTTATTCCCTCGCCTAGTGTAGGCCTAGTTTCGGCCGGGAGCGGAGATAGGCATGCTCTGAAGGCTTCATCGATATTAGGCCGCCATGCAACCTGATCCATAGATAGCTATGGTACCCAGGCATGACCTCTCGAGATGTGCAGGGCCGGTAAGCGCTGTCAGGTCATGATAAGCATTGGATCCCTGGGCTCGAGGGACTAGGGTACCTGCAGGATCTCAGAAGTCGGGGTTTGATGGACGGCTCGCCAACATCATCTTGCATGCCGTTATATTGCATACATAAGGCGCTGCCGATATCCATACGTGATAGGTAGGCACTTCGTAGTTCAGCAGCAATGGCATTGATTGGGTGGGGGTAGTTGGCTTGTCTTTCTCCCGCTTTTGGACCTTTGGGAGCTTGCCATCCTGTCGACGCCAGCCTGGAACTTGCGGACAACATTGCCAAGGGACTAAGTGTCCTTATCTCAAGTGCCTAGCCTTAGACTCGATCGTTTCTCGGCTGCCCCTCTTCATCCACTGCTTCGGAACCCTTGTAGGCGGTTGAAATCTCTTGGTCCTCGAAGTGTAGCATCGAGTCGACTCGTATCGTGGTGGTCGGTGAAGGTAAGCGAGGGACGGGACAATGCTGCCTCGTTTTGTGCTCCTTAACCTGATCATTGTGATGCCTGCCGGCTTAAAGGTGCCGATGACAAGGTCATACACACAGGACCAACATTCTCCCAGATCAAGCCCTGACGATCGTGTCCATTGCTACGACGCAATCTAGGAGGGTGATCAGCGCTGTCAGTACACCCTCAGGCCTTGAGAAACCGAAGATCTATCTAACCAAGAGGGGTTGCGATTGGAGTCGTGCCATTTTATCCATATCCGCGAAGGCTCCAGTGAAGAGGGGGGAAAAGTGACATCCGACAAATTTCTTCAGCTTCAGTGTCAGATCAGGATAGCGCACAGTTTTAGAGCATTCGTCGCAAGCTGCTGCCTCATGTTTCATGAACACTTGACCGAACGGCGTAGCCACGGATACCGGCCAGTCTCATGTCAGCCGTTCGCACCAAGCCCCCTTAGCCTCCCAGACCTCGCCCCGACCTGGGGAGAAGAGCAAGGTCAGGCAGGCCAGCCGCTACCATAATGGGATTATAGTGCGGCCGCTCATTTTCGTATCCCCTTTCGCCTGAACGCATCATTCATCAGAAATAGACAGGCCACCAATCTGATCTCCTGTCAAACGACTCGTGTATCATCACGCTAGCGTCAGCCTCAGTCTAGGCTAAAATGGAATATGACAATAGTGCATTTTGCGAAGGATAAGCGAGGAATAGAGAAGTGAGGCACGACTGCGTCCCCAAGGAGCAGAAGGAACTTGCCGGTCCAAATTTGCAGCGCGCGGCAATTTGCTCGGGAAAGTCGTCTGGTGTTACGCAGGCTTCTCATACCCAGGTAGCACCATATATACCTTGCTGGGAAATTAGCTGGGGTAAGTAGATATTAGGAATCAAACACAGGGGCGTGCGTCGGCTCGGCTCTATAGACTTACTAGCCTCTGCACGACCCAGTATAGACGGGGGCAGGGGTTCGGAGCAAAACGTGGGGATGGAGGGACCTTTTGCGTCAAAAAGAGGAATGCCGAACGACCCAAGGAGGAGTTCGTCACCTACATAGCCGACCAGGTGCTCAAATTTGACCTACCGCACACTAGGTGCATATCGAACCGGTCACCTATGCCAATACCTACCTGGAGGAGGCATGGATTCTCGGCGGATTGAGCATGTAAAATCGACCATGTATGTACCATGCCCAGTCGGCGCAGCACGCACCACACTTTGCACGATAGCGTCGACAGTGCCCCATCCATGCGAGCTGGTATATCATATATGTATGAGCACGCTAGTGGTCGCGGCAGCTTTATCAATCATGACCGGAAGCCCCTTACTAGGGAGTTCCCCCCACGATTTGTTTACGAGCCCCCCCAGCCTAGGACATGAGCAGCCCCATGCAGACGGAGACGGAAGAGGCAACGATTCTCATCCTGGGGAGGAGCTGTGGAACGCTGCCAATACCTACCTGTGAGGCATTCCAGAAAGGGGATCAGAGAGGAGTTGCCTTATCAAAAGTGATGGGTGGTCAGGAGGGACGCTGTGGTCTGATCAGGTCGGATGAACCCATTGCAGGCAAACATTGGATTTCTCTTGGAACATGAGGCTTAGAGGTTTGCATAGGAGAATGGGATGGCATGGCCACACCAGCTTGGGACCGTAACTGGTTAGATTCTCAATAAATTAGTCATCTGATGCCCTCTCTGCTGCTGAGTCACGAGAAATCCAGAAAACCTAAGACAATGTCGTGTAAGTTTGGAGGAGCAAGACCGAGGAGCTGGAGAAACAGGTGAGGGGGGGTTTGTGACGGATAAACCAATCAGAACTCATATTCCACGCAAGCTCGGCACACCATTTAGCGCCCACCCCTCCCAAGAAAGTAGGTAACAAAACGCCAGTGGGCTGGGGTAGGTTTTAGTGCACGCTAAGTAGTGTAACTACGCCAAACTAAATAGGATAGGTGAGGTCCTTGATGGTCCTCAGGCAGGTAACCGCGCCGCCGAGGTAAGTACTTACATTAGCCAGGGGGGAGTACTTTGGACTTTATACACAGTATCTACTGTAGGTAGGGACTTAATTGGCCTTGGCTGGGTATATTCTGTTCAGATAAAATAGACTAGGTGGGGCTTGGTATAACATGCAAAACTTCCTCAAGGCATGCCAGGCATTATAAAGAACGTGCGCGAACGTGCTCTAACTGGTGGATGAGGTGATGTGTTGATGCAATGGTGAGATGACTACACAAGTAACCGCGCGTAAGCGGCCAAGAGGAGAAGATACCAATTATGGCCCAAAGCAAACAGAACAAAGCACAGAGATACACTTTGGGCCTAATCTGTTTTTGACGTCGCCATTATCACTAAAACGCACGTATCTGCAGGGGCTGCAGGTCTCAGATGCTTCGACCTTCTTCCTTTTTCTGCCGTGCCTTTAAACTTTTTATGCTCTGTGACTTTGCCCTGGGCTTGACCAATCTGCGACAAGGAACTGCATGGGTACATGAGGTACCTCTTGAGTGCTTTGAAATACTAATTGGATCTCATACTTCTGCACTCTACACTCAAGTTCCTCTTTGATAGCAAAATCAATCCACATCTTCACAAGATTAGTGTTGTTTCTCTCCTGACAAGAAGACGTGCTTTTTGCATACATAGTCTTCAGGTTTAGCAGATATTGATTGTGCAACACCTGGATCGGGCTCTGGCCTCCATATCCTTGTACTCTAGGTCCTGTCCAAGTGAACCTGTTTAGCGTCGAGTAACCAAGCTGCCAAACCTATGACAAGGTAGATGCTGAATACAGTGTCCCGCAGTATACCTATGCCAACAACAGGAAGAATCTCATGATGGCATTGAAAAATTTACAAGACATATTGGCCGAGTGGTGTAGCATTTGTGTTGATCATATGCAACTGGGGCCCTGCTAACAAAAGGACCGGATGCATGTCAACTTACCCGCAACCAAGACTTCTCTCCGAGGTGCAGAGCTATGTGAGGCTCCTAGTGGATGTGAAGCGGAGAGAATGCGAGCCTCATCATGCTGTGACATGTGGTATTGAGGAGCATTCCTATAAGTGTATTGGAATACTAACTAAGGTGTGATACGGGAATAAAGTGGGCAGGTCCCTACAACAAATGAGGAACAAGACCTAGGGCACAGAACTCGCTTGACAATACCAACAATACTGTGCACATGTGTGCCTTGTGCAAAGCTCAAACATGTGAATGGGTTTCCTGCTGATGCTAAGAGGAGAGTAGGCACAGCAGGTCTGCTGGTGAGGATCAATGTGACTACGGAGGAATGACAGAAGAGGACTAAAGCGAACAGTTGGTTGCAAACAATGGTCTTTGGTTAGACAACCAACGCAATATATTGTCACAATTTTTTAATTTTAATTTTATGTCTCTATAAAAATTTTCATCTTTTTTGCCACCTAGACTCTTTAGGCAGAGGTGACCCGTTGAGACTATGGGAGGGTAAGGTATTAAAGTTGTGCTAGGCCCAGACAGAGCTGTAACGTCAGCCAACGAGCATCTTTAAACTAACCCGTGCACAAGGCATGTCTATTTGAACCAGCATCCATTACCATGGCCCACTGCCTGGGGGTCCCAAAAAGCCATCATGATACAAAGTACAGAGAGGAAAATTTTTTCATGCCATCTCCTTCTATCAGAACTACTACATCTTACTCATCTGAGACCCAGAAATTTCTGTCTGTCCCAAAGTGAAGAGACTTCGGCACTGCACAATTCGTCATTGGCTGATGGTATGCTGTGTAGAGTAGGTTGTATAAGGCGTGACCAAATTCATCCCACCCAGCTCCGTTTTCGGCTCTCTTTATAGCACAAACACCTTGCTGGGCAGCTGAGATAGTAGCAGACAGGACCACATATTGTCTTAATAATCTCTATTTTTTTTTCTTCAGAAGGGAGTCATTGCTAGGATAGTCTACTGAGTAGCTCCTAGATAGGGCTTCCAATTACCTTGATGACATTCCAAGTACCTTACTTCCCTTCCTCCAGGACTGTACTTATATACACTAATAGGTACCTGATAGATTAGTCTCTATGATCTCCGCCTCCATGCAACATAGCAGTGCATAAGTGCTATCTTAGCATACTAATTAATTACAAGTTGTAGCAGATTGTAGCATTGAAGTATGTATACCCGCCTGGACCGGTATCCCCGTGCTCGTAGTTTGGTTGATCTTAGGGGTAAGGGGAGGGAGTGTAGGTACAACTTAAGGTACCTACCACTATCAAGAAGTACATAAAGTATCTACAACACAAGTAACACCCACCCGCTACAGGCGTACTACCTGCCTACTGTACCGCACCACATGCTGCCATTGCATGGATTAACTGCAACCTGCACTACGACTTGCACCCACCATCTCCTCCTCTCCCACAACACCAACCAATCTAGCTATCTACATGTAGGTAGTCTAACAACAAGGTGGGCAGAGGGTGGGTGACAAGGTACCCTCCTTTCTTGTGTAGGGGTCTCATTAGTCCAGATGCTATGGTTGTAGGTACATAATCTCGGTCGGTAGGAAGGTGGTATATTATTGTTTCATGCCCTCTCTTCTTGGCTTCGCTTCCCTCTTTCTCGTCTCCCAACTCAACATCGACACCACCACCTCAACTCTGCCTAGTCGTCCACGATCCAGTACAATACCTACACCTTCATATTGCTTCAAGACGTCTATGACGCAGACCTCGTCACCAGCGCCCTAGTGCAAGTGTACCACGACGCCGTTTCTCTTAGCAATCGTACCGTCGAGTCGAGTCGCTCTGCTGGCACGACGACGGGATTCCGCCTCCATCGCCGCATATATATCGGAGACAGCCCGAAGCCTAAGCTTCAACTAACAAGTGCCGCCTGCGAGCTACTGTCTCATCACGACAGATCACTCCGGGGTTTTGTTTTCCATCCTACATGACCGTTTGATTCAGAAAAATCCACGTGCCCAGTGTCCGCTGCCCCCAGTGTCCAGTGCCACTTAGTCTTGGTTCCGGCAACGTGAGCGGGGCCGCATACCGCCCATCCATATCGTCATATCACGGAATTACGTGGTGCTTGACCCTCATATCGCGGCATACTACGCTATATAGCCCACGCTCGGCGCTTCTCTTTCATATGATACACCTTGACGCCGAGAGAAATCCACATTGTCGTCGCCTATACGATCTTGCGTCCCCCGGACTCCATTCGAAGTTCAAGTTGTCGACATCGTCTTCTTGATATCGATCGTCTAGTTTACCATCTGCTACAATCTTGCCAATTAAGCAACACCTTAGGGTATCATCCAACCCAGTCTCAAGAGGCAACAATTCTAGGGTCCGTGATCGTTGCTACGTAGGAAAGCGAGACAGCGGTGCACCATTGGGGTCAATCATTCCGCTACGTCTTTGGCGTCCTTGTTATCAGCCTAGCTTGAGATTGAACCTTCAAGATCGCAATTGGGTCTCGAAGCCTCGTAGCTAGGCCCCTCCTCGGATCTTTTCGACATCTCGGCTCGGCGAGGATCCTGACCAACCCAGCCAGCCAGGCCCCACGCATCTCTTCTGCAGGGTCGTTACGGAGACGAATCGCAGACACCCTCAATGCATCACCATCGCAGAAAATCCGGCCATACGTCGACCAACTCCTCCATGACTGATGTCCGCAAAGCCGGTGGCGCCGTAGAAGCCTCCCGGACACGACGGCCACAGACTTTGGTGAGAAAGTCAACGCCCCAGGCACTACACAAGCTAGGCAAGAACCCCAAGGATCGTGAGAGGGAGTGGGAAGCGGATCAGTGGTCGGACGATGAGCGTGAGAGTTTCCCGCAATACTGGTAGGTCTCCTCCGCCCATCTCGTTTCACATCTCGTTTCTCAGCTTGTATTCCTCTGCTATCCATCTTGTCCTCCCCGAACCCCAGACGGATAATTGCTTCTTTCGGCGCCACTTGGGTGCGCGAATGCGCTTACGCTTGGGTATCACACCCCAAGAAAACCCATGCATGGTTGGAACGCCCCAGGTGTAAGCTGCGTCATCACATGATGTGTGACCGATGGGCTGGTCCACGTTCTGACGTGGATAGCTTAGTTCTTACCCCGAGAACTCCCCTTTTTCCTTGGTTCCGTTCCTGCATTCCCACACGCCCACGACTCAGTTACCAATTATGCTTACTAACTGGGCTATAGCATGACCTGCGAGAAACAATTCATCGTGCAGGACGAGAGGTGCTTATATTGCTCTGAGGCGTAAGCTCCTCCCTGACTGGCCAATAAAGTAGTGCAATTTATTGACTTGCTTGTCAGCTGTCGCAGGCATGACCAGAGTGTGCCGACATTGACACACGCGCCGTTTCGGTCCTATACCAGCTATCAGAACCCGAACTCATTTTTCCCCGCCGAGAACCCAGAGCCTCGGGACATCATCCCTCGGGCGTCACCATCCCGTCCCACCTCGAACTATTTCTCACCTCCCACTACCCCGACTAACTCCCAGTACACTACCGCCATCTCAGCATTGAGGTCCCTGAGCCGACGCCCTCCCAGTCCGCCATCTCCAGTGTCCACGAACGCCTCGATTTGGCCCTTTACTCGCAGCGCTGCCACGAGCCCTAGTTCCTCGTATACGCATCCTCATAGCGTCTATCCTTCCACGTATGACGGAGGCTACCCGACGACTACGTATAGTCACGTTGGCGGTGGTACAATGACATCAGACCGGCCACTTCCCACGAGGAATCCCCCAACCTATTCTCGGCCCAACAGTATTGAGCTCGTGACTCCTATGGTTGGCCGCTATTAGACGACAGCGTGCCTTGATGGCGAGACCTAAGGCAGCTCGACTGGGGGCAATAGCGTTGTGGCATATTCATCACAGCGCTGTATTGACCTGCGCTAGACCTGGCTGGGCATTTCTTGGGCTCGATGCATACCTTCCTAGTCTAGCCTAAGTTGGGAGCTGGGCTCGAGTTCTTATCGTTGGTCCCAATTCACGATCCTTTGTGACATTAGCCGATGCGGGGTGTCGCTTCGATGTCCGGAAATGGACTGTCTGGGCTTCTCTCCTCACGCTATCCTTGCTAGCAGAGCGAAGATGCGGGATTGATAGCTATATGAGCGCGACCTCGACACCAAGAAATTGGAGACAGAGGAGTCTGCATAGCGATTGACGTGGCCCTCCCGCCCGACGCACCCTGTTTTACTACTATCGCCTTACTCTATTCATGTCACGGCAACCGACACCGAGGCTAGTCCATCCCCCCGATGCATGACCTGTGTGGTCTTATACACTACGATGCTTTTTGGTTGTTTTTCTGCATTACATTGGCCATGGGGTTGTTTGCAACAGAGATACCTAATAACGTCTTTTTTTCCCTGCTTTTATGACAAAAGAAAACGTACGAGATGCATTATAGAAAGCGTGGATATCAACAAACGGATCCCGGTGGCGCGAAAAGGATCGGATCTGGGAGTCGCATCAACGGGTCGGAGGATATTGGCCCGCTGCTCATTTTGGGAGAGAGCTACCCAACCAGCGCATTGCATTTGAACAATTAATTGGTGGGCTGCTATCTGATTTTTCTATTATCATTATCACTATTATTCTTGTTTTTTTTACCTCAACTCGCCTCTCGAACACGGGATTTCATCTGCATTTACGAAATACGAACGGTGGCCTGGCTAGCGAGAATCATTTTTCATATACATGAAACGAACAACTCTTCTCTAGTCTAGATAAGAAGCAGAAAGAAAGAAAGTAAACAATAAACATGAACTGCTCTGTTTTATCTATGCCTTGAAATTTCTCTACGATTGATGACCACAGCGCGTGTATGATATTGCCAATTAGGTATTGTCTCATACGAGTGAAATCGGAGTCTTTGTCTTTATCTTTATCTTCCCAGGACGATCGAGCACGTAAGTTGCCTGTCTTTCTTTTGCCATATGACGTGATCCGCCCCTTAAGCTCACGGGCGAACCTGCATACTCTGCGCCTGCAGACAGACGGGCGTGGGTCCCACGGAGCAGGGCAGTCATCTGGGGGAGGGGGGAGGTAGACTAGGCCCGGGCCCGATCCCGGAGGAGGAGAGGGGTCCGGCGATTTTCGCGGTGCGGTGCGGTGCGGGTGCGGTAGGTACTTACTTACTTACTTACTTACTTACTTCAATTACTTGCTTTGGTACCTGAGTTATTTAAGTACCTACTTATATCTATGGGATGTAGCAGACTGAGCAGATGATACCTACATGCGCTATGTAACACCAGGCAGCAGTGCTTCGTAAATAATGCCTGCCTAGACGTCCGACTCGGAGTTGAGAAGTTCCATCTATAACACTGCCTAGACTCGGTACCCAATCACACAGCGAATACCTATATACCGCGTACTTCCATGGAAGCAAAGCCGTGCGGGGAAAGGAACGGGAATGGGAAACACGGCACCCGACGGAGGGTTGGCAAGGTATTATTGGGCCTCAGCGTCTCCTTTACTGTATACATGTATAAAGTAAGTACATATCATGATTTGATATCTTTATGCTATGCTATATGCTATGCTATGCCATGCTACGTTGTTCGTATTATACTGTTCAATGTTGAAATATTGAAAGCAGTGCATACGGACAGGGAGCTGGTCCCTACGATGTATGGTCGGGTTTTCGGGTTATTGACCAACCCCGTCCGTCCTGATCTAGGCACCACTCAGGCTTCCCTATCTGTAGTGTAGTGTAGTGTATAATTACCTAAGTAGTATCGAAGATAGGAGGTAGGCTTGACTTGGCTCGGCTTGGCTTGACTTTGAGTTGAATTGACTCGACTCGTTTCTACTCGCCTCGTCGCCGCCTTACTCGCAAGGTCCCATGCAGCACGTCTGCCTATAAGGTATTACGTATTAGATGATAGGTAGCCACTTAAAACCTGGAAGATAAGTTAGGGGCCTGCGACCTATCGGACGAACACGTGCGTTGAAACCGTCTAAGTGCTAAGGGGAAAAGGTTCACTCCGCTCCCCGTTCCCCGTTCCCCGTCCCGGCCGCATCGTCCGTCCCTCCGTCCGTCTACGTCCGTCATGTCATGTCATGTCATGGCTACGTCAGCGACGCAAGATACGGATCGATCGGTCGGCTCGCTCGGTCGGCTCGGTCGGTCGCTCGGATCTTCTGGGGAAACTTTAATAGTGTACGATGTACTTCATAACCGGCCGGCAAAGCTGCCCTACCCTACCCTACCTATTTAAGGTAGGTACGGGACACATTGTTTGGCTCCCGTTGGTTTCAGGTTTTCTTTCTTCAGTTGATACGACGTCATGTCACGTCAACTCGTGTCACAGATCACTCCGCCGCGCATGGATAAAACTATCCGGTGCTTGCATGTGCGACAGTAAGACGCAGGCAAAATACTTGTTATTACTATGATCGTTTCGTCTTCTCTTGGTGGATATAGGGTGGTGTTTGTTCGAATGAAACCTGGAAGACAAGCGTTGTAAAGGGGGAATCGTAGATACGCTAGATCTGGGTAGATAGAGAT
The DNA here is from genome assembly GCA_022578495.1 of Nemania sp. NC0429. Classification (NCBI taxonomy): domain Eukaryota; kingdom Fungi; phylum Ascomycota; class Sordariomycetes; order Xylariales; family Xylariaceae; genus Nemania; species Nemania sp. NC0429. The sequence goes on along the minus strand of MU392163.1, from coordinate 678,279 downwards.
ACCCGGGCTTATATCCGTACCCGACCTCTGCAAAGCGGTGACCCCCTGCTGCCTAGGTTAGGTTAGGTACTTAACCTTTATAGTCCGCGGGACACGCGTCTTGACGACGTCCTGGGATCCTCGGATCCCCGGATTTTGTGACACCGCGTTACGTAAACCGATTCGACGGGCCGGCTGACTATTGCTTCCTAGCTTACTGTGCTTGTTTCCTTGTATTATAACTTCTACTCCTACCTAATTATCTGCTACCTGCTGCCAACTGGATATATTGGTGCGTAATCACGAAGCCGGCTGCAGAGCTGACTCTGCCTGTGCCATCGTCGATGGCACGCTGAATGAAAAACTCCTATATACGATCTGTGTCGGTTATAATGAGTGGTGAAACGGAGATACGTAATTGACAAGAGAGTACTTCGTAGTTGCTAGCGTAGGTAGATCTATAACGTAACACGTGGCCGGATGTGCCGTGACTATTTGACGAAAGGAGTATGCCGTAGGTCGAGACTAAGTCGACGACTAGCCTCCCGAGTCATGTTCGGCGGCCCGCTCTAGTACACTACCCCCGTCCGGGCGCGTCCCACATGTTGGCCGGCCCTTCCGTACCGATCATCAAGGTCTGCCGCACTCCATATGTATCAGGAATGTTGCGTTAGGATGTGCCTCTACCTATTATTGTATCATGATAATTATCAGAATTTCTATGCGGTCGTACTTAGTAGGTAAGATTATATCCATCCCCCCTATTGTCAGGGTCTTGGAGCTCTCATGGCTGTCCTCAATTGGCGTTATGATGTCGCCATAGATATGTTGTCGGAGTTCTTCTCGGCCTAGGTCGAGGTTCGGATAACTGAATGCAAGGTTAAGACAGCTTTCCACAGCACTACAGTAGTCTTGGCCCCCGACCATAGCCACCTTTCTCAACAGGCTTCGTACTATCCCGAACCCGCGTTCCGTCGTGTAGTCGAATATCTCCTTCGGAGATGCTCCTGCGATGTTGGTGATGGAAATTTCAGAAAGAATGTCGTCCATGACCCGCTAGAGAACTACCTCGATAAGGAGCACGAATAATGCCCACATGAGTTCTTTTCCATATCCCTCGAATCGTACTATGATACCCGTTCTGACAGCGCACGAGCCAGGGCAGGGGGGGGGCTGTGGTAACACGCATCTTCGGGCGCTGCCCTTGATATGTATACCCTGTTGAAACCAACGTCCTCGTCGAACCTGGGAAGATGTAGTGTCTGAGCTGTGGTGATGATCGACAGCCACGGCGTGTTCTGAAGCTGCAAAATACCCGACGCGATTGAAGAAGCTAGGGCTAGTTTCAGAGACAGCGACTGAATTCGCCTTTGACCGCTATAATCCGGTGCTCTCATCATGTCTTGGATAGTAATGAGGGTGAGCCGACATCCGTCGCAAATATCATCAATGTGGGAAACGGTAAATCGACCGTACTTTGGAACTGATGGGCCTGTCACGTATGCGCAAGTCTTCGATCTAAAGCCGTTCATGCTGAAGGCTTGGCATAACTTGTCTGCCACCAGCTTTGGAGCTGGTATAAGAAGCAGGGGATTCCTAGCTCTGGAAGCCCGTCACTTATCGCCTGAACTGGCTTTCCGGCGAGCAATCTCGCATTCGGTTCATCGATTCAGCTAGGAAGGTCTCCCAGCCAGGAGAACAATATGATGGCACGAACGCGGTGGCATGAGCTAAACAGCGATTCACAACTACTCAAAGACATTATTTGACCCCCTTCTCAATTCGCGTTGTGATTTTCCGGCTCGAGATTATCAGAATCTATGCGGTAGGGCGCAGGTAGCAACGACAGGAGCTGTTCGTTCTTAAGCCGAGATCTTGTCCGTGTCTTGAGGAGTCGGTTAGAAAACGGCGACGACTGTTATGCGACAAGTCCATCATTTGTGCAAGCTACGGTTGTTGTAGATAACGGCTTGAATTATTTCTCTCGCCATTCTCCCCTAATCTTGCATATGTGAGTAGCATCGGAGACAAGAAAGCCCCGGAACTTCACGCCACAACATGGGTGTTGGCAAGTATCTCGTCAGATTGCACAGCCCGTAACAACAGTTACATTAGATGGCCACCGGCTGATAAATCATGCTGGAACGATCAATGCCACAGAAACCCCTGTTTAGAGCCCTTGGGGCCTGCCTTTGGGGGTTCGTCACATGCAGTCCTGATGCCCAATCAAGCCCTACCATGTCAGCCAGCTGAGCTGCGCCGCGCTGCAACCTTTTCTATCTACCTATCTCTCTTTCCCTCTTTCCGCCTGGTTTCTCTTCCGTCCCCCTCTCGACTGACCTTTTCGGTTGGGGTTCATTTGTTTGCGTCAGAACATCTCAAATGTTTCTGCCACCCGCAACACCCTGTCTGTTTTTAACGTCAAGACCAAACTTCGACAATAACAAATCCTCGTTCGAGAGGACAGGCGAAAAATGACCTGCACCAAGGACACGGTCAAGAAGAATGGCCTAAATATCTGGAGCCTGCCTGAAGCTGGAAGCTCTTCGAAAGTAGAGTATGTCAATATCAAAATAAAAGAATAGATAAATGAAGCTAATGTTCCGGAGCATCATTGCTGTCCAGGGACTGGGCTCGCATCCGTATTATACTTGGGTCAGGAAAGTACCAAGAGCTGATGTTTCTACGTCGGAGAAGCGAAAACATCGGTGGCGGCTCTCGCGCAAGTCCCGAGACGGGGGCGACGGAAGCGATGAGGACGAGGTGATGTGGCTCCGCGATCTACTTCCATCAAAATTGAAGAATGCACGAATTGCCACATACAGTTATCAGTCCGACTGGAGGGACCGCGACATTAAGACTACATTGAGACAGTGCTCTGAGCAATTTTTGAATGTTTTGCGTCAGAATAGGAGCAACGATGAGGTGAGTGAGTCAGTTGGGGTCGTGGAGGTCATTTTTACTGAGTCCAGCGAATAGGAACGCCAGCGACCGCTTATTCTGATTGGGCACAGCCTTGGAGGCCTGGTTATTCAGCAGGTCTGGCTGGCTTGCTCCCAGATGTGCACAGAATGCGTGCTAATTGATAATATAGGCGCTTGACATTGCTGTTCATGGGGACCTTTATTCTGACATACGCGATTCTGTGACGGGCATGATATTCCTCGGAGCACCTTTCCAGGGGAGTGAGCTGGCGGTGTACGGCACGTGGATTGCCCAGGTAGCTGGGCTCGATGAATCGCTACTGTGCATACTTGAGAAGGACAACCTACACCTTCATGGGATCTCTCGTGACTTCTGGGCTAGCTATGGGAAGCGGGATATTGTGTGCTTTTATGAAACCAAAGACGCCGAGTACGGGCCGTGGAGGCAACGGGTTAGTTTGCCTTCAAACTATTCGCTTCTTGATTATCGCTTAACAAGGTGTAGGTCGTGGACCCTCAGTCGGCTACCATTCAGGGAAAGCGAATGATATACTTGGACACTGACCATTCCGGGTTGGGAAAATTTCACGGAACCGACGACGAGAACTACATGCTGCTGTTGCCGGAGATTCGAAGCATGGTTGAGCGTGCGCCATCTGCGATGGCCAGTCGGCAGAGTACGACTGTACCGACTGGAACAGATATACCACAGGACCAAGTCAAGCAAAATGGTCATTGGGTCGTTCCTTTCGGACGGAATAGGCAATTCGTCGGGCGTGAACCGATCCTAGAGCAGCTTCTCGCGATGGTTCCGCCGAGCGTAGAAGAGGACAATTGCCAACGGACCGCTATCGAAGGCCTCGGAGGGATAGGGAAGACGCAAATCGCCCTCGAAGTAGCTTTCCAGGTCCGTCACATGCACCCAGACTGCTCTATCTTCTGGGTTCCTGCCGTGGACATCTCTAGTTTTGAGAACGCTTACCGCAAAATCGGCCAGGAACTGGGAGTTCAAGGAATCAACGAAGACAAGGCCGATGTCAAAGTACTTGTGAGGGAAGCCCTGAACTGTGGAAGGGCTGGTCAATGGCTCCTGATCATCGACAATGCTGATGACATAGAGCTGTTTTTTGGCGACGCAAACCTCTCTAAGTATCTTCCATCTAGCCACAAGGGCTCCATTGTGTTCACAACACGAGATCATAAAGCAACAGTGGAACTCTCCGCTGCTCCTATCACTGTTGGGAAATTGGACAGAAGCGAATCGCAGAAGCTCTTGGAGAAGAACTTGAAAAAGGCTCAGCTTCGAAATACAGAGGACACAACCAAATTGCTAGACTTCTTGGAGGACTTGGCGCTTGCTATCAAGCAGGCATCGACATTCATGGCAAAAGAGGGTGTTTCAACCGCAGAGTACCTCGAATTCTGTCAGTCAAGTGAAACCAGCGCAATGAACTTACTAAGCGAAGACTTCAGAGATCTCTATCGCTATGACGGGATTCCAAATCCAGTTGTTAAGACTTTCTGCATCTCCTTTGAGAAGATCTCAACACATCACCCGTTAGCAGCCAATTATATGAGATTCATGTCTTTTCTGTCAGATAAAGATATACCAAGGTCGCTTCTGCCACCGGCTGAGAAACTCGAAGAGGCAAAAGCAATTGGTACTCTAAAAGGATACGCATTCATCACCGAACAGGAGGAAGGTGGCATATATGACATTCACCGATTGGTTCGATTATCAATGTTAAATTGGTTGACAAACACTGGATGCCGCCAAGAATGGGCCACCAAGGTGTCTCAGAGGCTTGTAGAAGTGTTTCCTTGGCCGGATGACAAGAACATAATTTTACGGATGAGATATTTTCCACACGTCCAAAATCTAAGAAACTTCTTGGTGGATACTAACGATACTACGACCAAAGTGACACTGCTCTGGAAGTTGAGTCAGAGTTTCTCTGATCTTGGGAGATATACAGAGGCAGAAGATATGTTAAGGAAAGCACTTGACCTAAGAAAAAATGCTCAAGGAGAAGAGGGCGTTGGCAAACTGGGCATAATGAGCGCGCTCGCATCCGTGCTCTATAATCAGTTGAGGGCCAAAGAAGCAGAAGAGATACTGAGGCATACAACGCTTGCACAGAGAAAGGCAATGCATGAAACAGATATCTATGATATAGTGAGGGAAATGCGATTGCTTGCACTTACGCTTGATCTTCAGGGAAATTTTGAAGAGTCGGAGAGTATACAATGGCAAGCACTAAAGCATATGAAAGAGATGCTTGCTAAAAAGCAACCCGGCAACAACGCTGTTGATACACATTCTATTCACATGGATACCAGTAACTCTTTTGCGTTTTACAAGGAAGCAGAGGAATTACACCAGCGAGCACACGAAACAGACAGGGTCTTAGAGAAGGAGGCCTTGTACCTTCTGGCTGACTTTGTGCACGGAAGATATATCCAGAATAGGTATGAAGAGTCTGAGCAGATGCTACGACAGTTATTACCACTAGTGAGAATGTCGCTAGGTAACAGCTGTTCTTTAGCTATCAGCATCATGGTTAGCCTTGGGCAATCGATTTTTCTGCAAAAGGCTAAGACTAAGGAGGCAGTGGAAATATTGCGTCATGCGCTTGTTCTAGGACAACAGATGCGAGGTGAAGCACATCCTTTTACACAACATACTAAGGAAATACTTGGCATTGCGCTCAGCCTTGATGGCAACTCAAAAGAGGCCGTGAAGGTGTTACATCAAGTACTTGTTCTGCAACAGAAATTACAAGGTGAAGCGCATCTCGATACACTACATACTATGTACAGCCTTGGAGATGTGCTCTACAGAGAAGGTGACCACAAAGAGGCAGTGAAAATTCTTCATCAAGCACTTGGTTTGGCACAAAAAGAACATGGCAAAGCACACCCTGCTACACTTGACATTAGTGCAAGGCTTGAATTTGTACTTGCAAATGCAAACCATGATGCGGAGGACCAATTAGATAATGTTGTCACCGGTAATTAGTCACAGGAAGCAACAGCTGAGGCAGAGTTGCGCTTTGGCTTAGCGTATGTGAATAAAATTCTAACAAGCAATTCTGTTAAGTACTTTGGACATCTATTAAGGTGCTGCTATGATGATATGATGGTTAAAGGCGCAGGGGTTGCAGAGGCTCCTGGGAGGGTACCGTTCCCTTTGAGCAATCCAAGCGATGGATTAGAACTCCAGCTCTCTCAATATCAGCCCCTTCGCGTTGCAAAAAAGGACTTTCTTTAGACAGTGAGGCCAGGATAACTGGCCCTTGAGGCTTTCATGGGGGTACTTCCTTACTGTCTGTCCTTTAATCATTTCTGGCCAACACCAACAACGATCATGACTCCCAGAGCAGTCGATGGCCCCTACAACGTCTTCCTTGATATTTTGTGCCAGCACTTGCTTTGCCAATGCAGGCAAAGCTAACTGCAGAGCAGTGACCGGGCTGTGATCTAGCTCTTGGAAGTGAGAAACCACTGCTATGCATGTAGAATTGATATTGACCTGGGGGCTAGCAACAACAGAGATGCAGAGACGCAGTTGGATACTAGAAGGCACAGCAGACCAAAATGGAAATGGAATTCCAACATTCTGTTCAACCTTTCAATGCATTAGTGGCTATCAAAACACTTCATTCGAGAAGTATCCTTGGTTCCCCATGGTTGCCCTGTTTTGTCTGTCGGACTGGGCATTGACAAAGACCATTTGGGCCCCCAAACGGTCGAGAAAACGGAGTCAGTACCTACGATGAACAATGTTCATCTATGCTCGGCTGCAAAGAGCACCCAAGGCCTATCCTTCAAGAGGTCTGTATAGGCCTAAACTTACCACCTGTTAAAGAAAACTCTCAGACGTAAAGCTACAATGAACTACATATGATCAACCCAAGCTGCCTTGTTATTTTGTAGCAATTGGAGGGGGAGAGAAAATGCTATCTAGGTACTGCAATGTAGTTGGATCTGTACTTAGGTACAGAGATAGAAATATTGAATGCCAGAGCATTGAAGGAAAGGCGGGGAGGGCGCTAAGCCTAATATGTTGTGCGCTACAAAGTACCGAAGTACCTTAAGTGTCATTACGTTTGCTCTACATACAGCATGGCCAGCCTGACCCGGAATCCCCCCCAAAAAAGCTGCGACGCGATAACATCTGGCCAACAGCAGCAACTGATGCGCCTTCTCTTCTGTCATCCTGGCGCCTGCAGTCATGTCTACATGTCAAGCAAGGCCTGTCTAACGCGATAGATTGATCTCACATGTTGATGCCTTCGGAATTTTCCCGTCCCCGCTCAGCAGTACGGCATGACGACTCGCGATGAGGAAGAGCGGCGAACGAGAGGTGATGCGGATGAGAATGATCCCCTGTCATCGGACTTAAGCGACAGCGAGGATGATTTATCCGATAACGAAGGACCGCCCTCGAAAATCGAGTGGCTGGCGACGGGTCGAGAAAAACGATCTACCGCCGGGAATCGGATGAAGTCGATGATCGCAGCAGAGGAGCCCGACGACGAACTTGAACTCCTCTTTGCCGAAGACGCCGACGATGCAGGGTTTACCGAAATCGAGGATGACGGATCCGATGCACAGATGTCATCGTCCGAAGACGAGGAAGCGCAGGACAACGCCGACGAGCTGGAGGGGGAGAAGGAGTTGGAGAAACGAGCGCATGAGAGCAGGCAGGCGGCTCGCAAACGCAAGGCACAAGAGGCGATACCGCTCAAATTCCGCAAGAAGGTCAGAATCGACACCTCGCAGAGACCAAGCGCAAGTGCCACGCCGGCACCCAAGCCCAGACCGAGGAAAAAGTCGGAGCGACTGAGCTGGCTTCCGTCCCCCGCCGATATGCCTACGAGGGCTTCGAAGCGAGAAACTACGATGGCAGGCAAAGAACAGCTCCACAAGCAGATGGCCGAGAGAGAGGTGAAGCGACTCCAACAGATAGAGGCCATGGAGCGGAAGGCGAAGAAGATGGCGGCTCTCAAGAAACCGCCGATGACACAGGCGGAACGTCTGGCCGAGGCAGCACTGGTGGAGAAAAGAAATGCCAAGAGCCTGAATCGCTGGGAAGAAGCCGAGAAGCAGCGGGAAGAGGAGCGAAAAGCCAAGCTGGCTGCCTTGAACAATCGTACCCTAGAGGGACCCGTTGTCACGTTCTGGAGCGGCGTTGGAGAATGGATAGGCGGGAAGCTGAAGCATGTCGGCAAGATCGTTACTATCGAGGAAAAACCAGCCAAGAAGAAACGGCATTCTACTTTGGGGCATGACGCGACCGCAGAGAGCCCTCGCGAAGATAAAGACAGTCCAGCTAGCATGCACGCTCCTGAGCAGACGTTTGCTGTAGACTACGGCCCTTCGTCCTCAAAAGGGGCCAACTCGAAACCTGAGCCAGCGCAAAACGCTGCTGGCTCCAGTGGCACGGGGATTGTAAATCATGTGCCATTATCTACGAGCGTCGAGCAAAAAATACAGATGCCGCAGAATAATGCTATAGAGATGGCATCGACTGCACCTCACGATTCTCTTGCTCTCCTTAAAATACAGGAGAGGGAACCTCCCCCTATTGCTCTGAACCTCCGTGGCCCTGATCCGATACAGAGTGCACCCCACTCTCATATATCACCACCAACAGATATTCGGCCGCCGGATCTCAAGCCGCCTGACCTTCAGCCACCCAGTGCAGGATTATACACTTCTAGCATGTTTGCGCCACCTACACAGTCATCTTTGATGCTACCCTCAGAGTTGAAGCCGCCTTCGAATAGTTTCTTGGCGCCACCGATGGGTGTCGCTCAGAATGGCTTGTCAATGCCCATGATTGGGTACCACCCTTCACTCACTTCAACCTCCAACGTCCTTGCACCGCCCAACCCGGCTCAAAGACAATCACCACTATCGATGCCTCAACCCAACATCCACCCGCCCCCATCACTACCACTAGTCCGACCTATGCCGGTTGCATCGACACCAAAGCCCGCCGCACTAGTTATACCGTCAACCAGCCCTTCCCTCCCCTACACCCGACCACCATTGAAGGCATCTTCGAGCACCCCAAAACCTAGCAAAGCCAATGCTCAAAGACATCAATCTAAAGAGAGTGTGCTACCGCGGCCGCCGTCACCACCTGCTGATGGCAAAGCTACACGAAATTGTATCATATTACAGAACTTCAACGAGAGCGCAGTCAAAGACAAGTCGGTACAGACTCGGATCCTGTTCAATCGCGAGATGAACAAGCTGCCAAGTAAGTTCTTGTTACTATCCCCCTTGCCACACGATACATTCGCTTACTTTAAAATAGAACAAGGACCGGCCGTTCGTTGCGTGATCACAAGCCACCCGGCACGGTACAAGGACCCGAAAACTGGATTGCCATACTACAACGCTTATGCTTTCAAACAAATCCAGAAGCTCTATAGTGGCGAGTATAAATGGAGCAGCTTGATAGGCGCGTGGATTGGCACCGGAACAACTGCTGCCACAGGTGTCCCTGCGAGATTCATGGACCCGGATGCACCTGGGCTTCCTAAAGAGCAAGCCCTTCCCGATTCACCCCCAAACGATACTACAATAACAGAACATTCAAATAAGGATACGACCCCCCAGACAGCTTATCCAGACCCCGCGTTAGTCTCGGTACTGCGCACTCCGCAACCTAGCCAGATTGCTGCTCCGGCTACAGCTAGTCAATTAAACAGTACTAGTCCAGCGACGACGGATGGGCCAAGCATAGGACCTGGAAAGGCCGATGCTTCGTTCATCGCAAACGAGCCGAGTAGTACGGCCCAGCCTTTTATCCCGACAACGGAAGCCACATTTGCACTGAACCCAGCTTATGCTACCGCCTCAGACATTCCCATCGCTGGCACTGCCGAATCAGGGGCCGGAGACCATATAGACGAAGCTCGGTCGACAAACGTGGTGAGCATATTCCCAGACTTCTCGGGGCCGCCCGCAACAAATGTAGTTGAGCCAGCCACGTCGTCTTCAGCCCATCCCATAGTGGCGAAGCAAGAGGAGGCAAATTCATAAAGGACAGGGTGAAAACGCCCGAAAACTCGGTACGGGGTATCATTGTATAACGTCTGTATAGAACTAGATGTACCAGAAATCCCAAAATAATAAAGAAAGGGTGGGAAAAGTAGGGGCAACCCGAACGCCTATGCGATGCTTTTTAACCTATTTACCAGATTTTTCACGTCCCAATGTGTGTGTATGCGCGCGCACCCCAGCGCTGAAAGCTAAAGAAGAAAAGAACAAAGCCCGGTCCCGTGAATGCCTACTTAGTTTTTCCTCTTCTTCTTGTTCTTGTCTCCGTACTTGGGGAACACGATCTTGTTGCTCGTCTTCTTCCGCTTCTCGACGCGGCCCTTCTTGCTAGACGACTTGCTCCGTACCGCGGCGGCGGCGGCGGCCTTACCACCATCGATCTCCATAGCAACACCTATTTCGCGATCCAATGGAATCAAATTAGACGTCTTTGGTCTTTTCTCTCCGCATGTCTTGTCTCTCCTCGCCAGACGGGAGGGGGGGAGGGAGGGAGGAAAGCACTTACTCTCAGCAGCGACACCAGCGTCCTCTCCCGCCGCAGCGGCCGCGCTCGCGTCCTCCTCCTCTTCGACTATGTTCATGGACCCGTCGTTGTTGTCGTCGTCGGCGCGCGGGGGCTTGGGGGCGGCGGCCAGCTCGAGGAGTTTCGCGGAGAGCCGCGCGTTGCGCTGCAGCTCGACGGGGCCGAAAACGTTGGCTTTGAGGCGCTGGTTGTTCGCCTTGCGCGTGCTGGCGCGGGAGGACTTCGCCATTGTTGGTGGTGTAGTGTATCGGTTCGTCGGTTCGCTGGGTAGGTAATTGAGTATCGTTGGGTTTATGGACTGTGGAGATTTTGGATGTAGAACAATGGCCTGTCTACAGAAATGAAGGTGGAAAAGGTAAGTGGGACATACCTAATAGTGGTGGTATTGTAATGCGTTTTGCGCAGGTGGTGTACGAAGTACGAAGTTACACTATCTTGAAAAGATTGAAAGTTTTAGCGGGGCAAGGGTGCTTAACTTTTAGTGTACACTATCTGACAGGGGTGGGTGGTTAAAGTGGTTGGCGCGGGGCTCAAGCGCGGCAAAGCAATGTACACAGAGATACTCAAGTTGTACTTCGTTCCCAGCTAGCTCCAGAATTGGAAGGCGGTCAAGATTCCCTACCAACGACGAGGAATGGAACGGGCGTAACCTTTAGTTAGTACTACTATCTAGGACCAGCAGCCTGATGAGCAGGTAGGTATGCAGAATTGCGCTCCTTCCTTGATGACGCACCTTCTTTGGAAGAACAAGCAAACACGTCCTCTCAGTAGTACTTTTATATAGGGCCTTGTCTGCTGAAAGTAGCTGCCTATATTTAACCTCGCCCTTATTTCGCTTCCTGCTGTAGGTGGTACTTTAATCTTGACAAACGAAAAGAGTTGCGTGTATGTATGCACTTATGTAAGTATACATTTTGTCTGATATCGTGTTTTCTGCCTCATGCGAGCTTTATCTAAACCTTCTAACTACCTAGGTAACCATCCGACTTCCTAGAACACGACCTCGACACGCCGTTATCCTCCGACAACTTCACCCTTCTCTGGACCGCGGCCTTGCCTGTATTACGAAGCTGTGGTAGTAGCCCTGTCGGTTTTTGTTCGATCAAACGAAGCTTGTCACGCCGTGTACACACGTATCGCGCGCCGCCGAAGCCTTCCGCGAATAAGGCGAGACCGAAACGTCGCGATATCATTTCGAGGCACATAGCAGGCACAATCAGCCTCTCTTGGCCGACTCGGTGCTCGTGTGTGCGAGCGGCGGCTCACGCTTCGAGAGGGAAGTACCGCCGACCGGAGAGCGGGAGGCGGAGGCGCAACCTTGGATCTTTCCTGTGCCTTCGCTCTCTTGCTGTTGTTCTCCATGAGGCTTAGACGGGCAGCACCTGCCTCGTTCTCCTCCCGCACCTGCCCCGACCGGTATCGGTAGCCAGGGCGAACTGCCCGCTCCCTGCGGCAGCGACTGCCCGACCCGGTAGCCTCCGTCATGGCTTCCTCGAATAGCGAAATCCGTCAACTAGAGCGCTCCCTTCAGAACCTGCTCAACAAGCAGCTGCAACAGATATGCGTCACTTATAAGCTGAGGACCAGCGGCGTCAAGGCTGAACTACAGAACCGTATCAAAAACGGTGAGTCCACATAATAGCATACCTTACCTAGTACCTACCTTACCTACCTACCTACTTTACCCAACACTTCTGTCTCTCTCTCTCTCTCTCTCCTCGTCAACATCAGATCCTGGTGCCGAGTACCCAGCTACGAGGTGTATCTGGGGCAGTCGAATCCAACCAGGCAACCACATCTCCAAATCTATTCATTTCTCTGTCTATCTACATCCATCCATCTATCTATCTATCTACCTACATTGTATTCATGGGCCTCCTCGTGACTGCCCTTCTCGCTTTTGTAGGTAGACTTGATCCAGATGCGGATAAAGCACGGGGCCTTCTCTTACTACCACTTGCTGGCGAGATCTGGATTATGATAGGCAACCAATCGTCCTGGTCCCTCTCCTCCCCCTCCCTTCCTGCTCTCTTACTGCTAGCCTCATATAATCTTCAGTCCTTCCCACACAGCACCGTTGTAGCCTGGCACACTCACACGCAACCTCGTTGTCTACATCATCAACCCGATTAAGTCCTACTCTCTCACACGCAGACTATCTTCCCCTTATCCTTCTTCTGCACTTTCATGTCCCGTCATTTTGGATCACCTTGGCATGCGCAACGTGTGTTCTGACTCCCCTCATCTCTTGACAGCTCTCATCGAGAATTACACGGCAGATCCCGTTCGTTTCCGGGAAATCCAAGCTACCATTCAGGGCATCCTCCGTAGCCATTCAAGTCATACTCCACAGCCGACCATGCCTAGCTCTTCTACAAATGGTGGTGGCCACGGCCACAGTAACTATGCGCCCGGCAAGAGCGGACACTACGCGCCACCCACGTTCCAATATAATGGACCCGGGCATACGACTCAACCGCTCTATAGCAGCGGTAGCACGCCAGCTGCTAGTAATAGCACTTTGAATTTTTATAAGAATGCCCACACAGGTCTACGTGACTTGCAGTTCAAGCCGTCGCCTTTTTACGGCATATCCATGAGGATCGGCGAGATCCGCCCGTGTGATGGTAAGAAGGCTGCTATCATTCTCTCACGACCGCCCCAACTAACACAGCTCGCAGTTATGTCGCAGCACCGAAACACCGTCAGCTTACCTATACGGGTCAGCGACCATCCGAGTCTAGCCAATCTTGCAATCGACAAGTCATTCCGTGTCATGCTGTTTTGCGCCGCCGATAATAACAGCGTCCAAGACATCGCATTTCCGCACCAGAGCGAATTCAAAGTGAACGGCGGGGAAATCAAAGCCAATCTTCGAGGTCTTAAAGGGAAACCCGGAACCACACGACCGGTTGACATCACGGAGTCGCTGCGTCTGAAGCCCGCCAACTACAACAACAATGTCGAATTCACATATGCACTAACGGATAAGGTGAAGAAATACAACCCGTCTCCCGCAGCAACAGTGAGCAAAATAGCATTGGTGTTTGGCGGCGAGCACTCCTTGCGTGCCTAGTTACTAACGTCCTGTGGAGCAGAAGTACTACCTGGCGGCCTATCTCTGCAAAATGGTTTCCGTTGAGGAACTCGTCCAGAAGATCAGGGGCAAAAAAATTACCAAAGCCACAGTCATTCAAGAGAGTACGTCATCCAGCTTAACTGTTCTTTTCTTTCTCCCCTCTCACTCAGGGGATCCTAACTCTTCACAGTAACTAAGAAGGCAAACGATCCCGATGTCGTGACTACATCGACAACATTATCTCTGAAGTGTCCCCTCAGTTTCACAAGACTTAGGACACCATGCCGTGGCATACGATGCAACCACATACAGTGTTTCGATGCGACCAGTTACCTGCAGCTACAGGAACAAGGCCCGCAGTGGATTTGTCCGATTTGCAACCTCCCTGCTACTTTCGAAAACCTGGCCATTGACGAGTATGTTAGAAACATACTTGAGTCTACAGACTCTGTGGAGCAGGTCAAAATTGAACCCGACGGTCAATGGACGACTGAAACAATGGAAGCTCCGCTCAAGAAATCCCGAGTGTCGAACGTCAACCCCAGCGTCGACCTCGAAGACGACGTATCTGTCGTCACCGATAACCACAGTCACAACAACGAAGGATTTGGTGGCAGGTCGCACGCCTACAGTACGCCCAGCCGGTCCTTCATGAACGACAGGACTCCTAGCTCGGGCTCGAGAGAGCCTTCGAGCGCACCAAGGTCTACGGGGAGGAAACGGCCGGCTCCCGAGGTCATCGATCTCACTCTTAGTAGCGACGAGGACGATGCGCCGATTGTCAGGCCGTTCAAGAAACAGAACGTTGGGCCAAGCCCTGGGTTATACCCTCATAGTTCAGCTTCGCACTACTGAAAAAAAGCAGTGCAACAAAGGCAAAAGAACTTACACTACCAGATAGCGAGATTGCGACCCTACTGATGTCGACTTCGTCTCGGCCGGGTTGGATAGTGACGCGTGCGGAAGGGGGGAGATGTAGGAATGATTAGATGATTATGTCAATGGGGTGGTCAGCTAAGGAGGTCCTTATCTGCATCCTATTTTGTTTTCTCTCGACAACGGCGTTAAGGCTACCTAGGGTCCGAGAAAGCACAGACACAAGGCAGGGAGGAATGATTGATTGCCTTGATGTGATATACTACTCGTTGCATCTGCGCTCGCCGATGCTTTGGCGCTGTCCTCGGACAATTAGATTCCCTCGTGACGTTTAATTTGATATCCGAATGCCCAGTCGTGATTAAGTCTCAGGGGTTCTGAGGCATGGTGATTCCGCTTGTGAATGAGCTGATATATTCGAGGACATCTGAGAAGTTACTCTGTAGATTATACTCATGCAGTGCCCCACTCTATTGGCGATTTGCTACAAGCAGCGGTACCTCTTCGAGGATGACCAAGTACCGATGTACTGAGTCTGCAGGTTACTTCCAATGTACACCACCTCAGCTAACCCACTTCCACGAGCTTCACTTCTTAGAGTCTTGTGCCAACTTTCAAGATAACAGCTTTCTCCCAACATTCGTCAGAACCCTTCCGTAGCCAGGGCGACACGCGCAGAGAACAAGGTCACGGGCATTATCTACGGCTCTCACGAACAACTGGGGAACCACTTCCTCTCGCTTTATCACCAGCCAAGCTGCGCAATTGCTTCCTTCCATCCTACCATCGAGGCAACGCAACCAGCCATACCGAGCCCATAAGAGACAAACTCTCCCACGTCAGCAGTCGAGTCGCAACAGGGCAAGAACAAATCGCCAATTTCGAGAATATTGAGGAGAGGAAGGGACCTGCAAGAGGGAAAGGAGGATCAGAATAACTAGCTACGGCGCGGGGGGCGAGTCGGAGATAAAGTCAGATCTCCCAAGAGAGAGGGAACCGCCAGCCAACACAACACAACGCAACATTCATTCATTTATTCATTCATCAAGATGTCGTCCTTCGACCAGCCATCACCGCCTTACAACTCTTCCGACCCGACGGCGACGTTCGTGGGGACGTCGTGCCTCGACTTCCTGCTCATCGAGCTCGTGCCCATGGCGTACCGGATCGCGAACGAGCTCGAGGAGGCGAGCGACGACGGCAGCGGCAGTAGTAATAGTAGGAACAACGAAGAGGGCGGGTCCGGGTCCGTGGGCGCGTCGGCTGGCACCACAACGACGACGACGACAAGTGCGGCGGCGCCATCTACGGCGAGGAAAAGCAAGCTCGACGAGGACGAGGAGAGGGAGGCCGTGTTCTTCCGCCTCGAGGGCCTGGGGTATCGCGTTGGGCTGGGTCTTGTCGAGCGGTATGGTCTTGTCTCTAAATCCAATTCATTTCTCTTGCCCATGAACGAAATGAAATCCCCATCCCCCTTTCCCCAAATCCTGACATCGAGTCGCTAAACCCCCCTCCCTTTTTAGCTTCTCCCGCGATCGCCCACGGTTCACGGACACGCTGGACGCCATCAAGTTCGTCTGCAAGGACCTCTGGATGCTCGTCTTCAAGAAGCAGGTCGACAACCTCAAGACGAACCACCGCGGCGTCTACGTGCTGACGGACCACGCGTTCCGGCCGCTGTCGCGCATGAGCTCCGACGCCGGTGGGCAGGCCGTCGCGCGGGCGCAGCCCGTACGTATATCCTTGCTTACTTACTTACTTACTTGCTCTCCCTCTCTCTAATAAGTTTATATAAGCGCTACTTTTTTTCATGACATAAATGCTAACGAGAGAAACCAGTTCCTCTGGTTCCCTTGCGGAGTCCTCCGCGGCGCCCTGGCGGCCATGGGCATCAACGCGACGGTGCAGGCCGAGTCAAGCGAGTTGCCCGGCGCCGTCTTCCAGATAAAGACTATGCCGACAGCCGCCAAGTAAGCGCCCAGCCACTGTTGCATAGAAAAACAGTAGAAAGGGGGGGCAGGGGAGGAGAAAATCAAGAGAGCGAGCAGTAGAGCCAAACAACGATATGCTCTATGGGGTGGCCATCCTCGACGCAGATTCGACCGAATGAAGTCCCCCGCTTCCCCCCTCCCCTTTCGTAAACCAGCGCAGCCGAGGCCGGGTCACGCAACACTCCTGGGAAAGGAGATAAGAAACAAGGCGATCCGAGGCGAAGAAGCAAGCCATTGTCATCAGAGCGAATTTATCAGCGCGGCAAAAGGGACGATTCGGCGCAAAGCTCCGTCAACATCGAAATCAGTCAAACTAGGGGAATGCTTTTGCTCTTCCCGCGAACTTACTACGCAACGCAACGCACCCAGGAACCCCCCTTCACCCCCCTTCCCCTCCTCTTTGGGATCTCCCTCCCTTCACCTGTCTCTCCTCGGAAATAAATGGCGAAGCCATAGAGGACAAATTAGATCGGATCGGATCGGATCGAGTTGAAAACCCAGTTGCAGCAGGTCGACAGGACAAATGACCACAGATGGAGAGGGGTGCGGATGGATCCTTCCTCCGTGAACAGATGATCCGTGTATCTCCGATTTACTCGATTAATCGATAGCTGTCTCTCAACCAACCAACCGACCGACCTAACTACCTACACCTGAGTACATCCCATCTGTCCAGTCTAAGTCCGGTATGAATTGGTTGACGCAAGCGACTCTCAAAGAAAGAAGGGAAGCAAGCAAGCCGAGCGAGACGGAGAGGAAGAGAGAGAGTGAGCGAGCGAGGGGGGAGAGACAGAGAGAGAGAAGCTAGATAACGCTAAATAAATGATAAAAGAAGAACATGAAATGATAAAATTATTTATTCATATACCACCTAATATTTATCACGGGTGATCGAGATACCTACCTACGTATTCTACCACCAGCAACAGGTTCGGATACTTAGATTTGACATAATGATGTCTCTCTCACCTGGTTCCGTACTTGAGAGGACGGTGAGGAGGTAGGCATCGGTCAAACTTCCGTTCCCTTGACCCTTGAACCCTACACTTACATACCCATATACCTACTTCTACATACGAAGTACCTGGTTTACATACCTACAAACTATAACCATCACCAATCGGCGCATAGGTTGCATACCTACCCGCATCGCATAGCCGTCCGTATGCAGGCATACCATAAAAGGATGATGTACGTACGTACGTACGCAACGCACGTAACGTAATTCGATTTGATTTTCTTTTTCGATATTTATTTATTTATTTATATATGCAGATGTGATATCTATGTTCCTGTTATTTCCTAGCCGTTGGATGTTCCTATTATTTCCCAGTCGTTTGTCCTATCCTCGCAATACCACCTAACGGAACCTAGCGAAAGAAGTATTCATAGCCGTCCCACGAGAAATATTGGAAGCCGTAGGAATGAATGGTCGTGGGAGAAAGGACCGGATTTAGGATCGGGAGCGATCGGCAGGCAGGGATAGCAGGAAAGAAAAGCCTAAATGAGGAAGAAGGCATGGAATTTGTCGGGACATTCGATCAGGTAGGTAGGCAGGTAGGCAGGGAATGCAACGGTCATTGGACGGGATGAGTTTCACCTCTTCACAACCTATAAGCGGAAACGCAAACGAATCAGTCAGTTATGCCCGATCACTTCATTGTACGTGATAATCTACAATCGCGCGACCAACTGTTTCTTCCTCTTGGTCTGGTCTTGGGCCCCCCCTGTGTCTTTCTGTTTTTTTTGGGTCATCTTTTCTACAGACCACACCAGAAAGGAATCGTGGCCGAAAACGCAGATGACTCGCGATGTATGTAGATCAGATGCAGGTCCCCCATCTAAACACGGGCAAAAAGACAAATGGAACACATGCGCATAAGCAAAGACCTGTATCGTATGTCGTGCAGCAGCCCGACAATCCAATTCATTTCTCATTGCATCGAAGGGAGGGGTGATTTACTTCTGAGGGGGGTTGTGGGCGAAGTTGATGCCCTTCTCGATGTTGTCCTTTAGTCCCTTCACGGCGGCATCCACTAGGGTCTTCTCCTTTTCGGTGATGCCAGCGAGAGGGTTGGTGGCTTTCTCAGCACCGTTGGGCTAAGGCAACAATGTCAGCTAGAGAATAGTATGAGAGAGTCAAATAGGATCGGTAACTCACGCCAAGCTCGATGGGAACAGAGAAGAAGTCCAGGCCAGTGGCCTTCTTCACCTCCTCGCCGCCGGGAACACCAGACAGGTAGACGAAGCTGGGCTCAACCAGGCCCTTCTCACCCTTGGCCGCCTTGAGAACCTTCTCAGCAAAGCTATGTAAAGTTAGCTACAGTGGTGCCAAAGGAAAAGTGTTTGACCTTACCGGAAGCCAGCGAAGGCCATGGATAGAGTGGCAGAGCCTAGACCATCCTTGGCCTTGACGACCTCATCACCACCAAACTGGACACGGTTGACGAGAGCGTCATACTTGTCATCGGGAATGGTAACGCTGGGGCTGGCCTTGCTGAAGATAGGGACGATGGTCTCTCCAGAGTGACCGCCGATAACAGGGACGGTCAGGTCGGAACCGGTCTTGGTACCAGAGATCTCGGCGACGAAAGTCTCGGCACGGACAATGTCGAGGGTGGTAACACCGAAGAGCTTCTGGGGGTTGAAGACGCCCTTGGCCTTGAGAACCTCAGCGGCAATAGGCACAGTGGAGTTGACGGGGTTCGAGATGACGAGGATGAAAGCATTGGGTGCGACCTCGGCGGCGATCTCGATCAGTCCCTTGACGATACCGGCATTGATGTTGAACAGGTCGTCACGGGTCATGCCAGGCTTTCCTAAATATGTATGAGCGAATTCGTAGGTCTAGCAGTACCGAAAGACGGACGATTGAGACTTACGGGGAATGCCAGCGGGAATGACAATAATGTCAGCATCCTTGAATGCGGTCTTTCCGCCGTCATCCTTGGGGAGGTAGCCAGTCACTTTCTGCGGGGTAGTTTAGATATCGTCATTCAGATAGCTGGTTAACGAGGGATTATTTGCTTACAGCAGTGGAGGAAATGTGAGAGAGATCGGTAGCGACACCCGGCGTGTTGACGACATCGTAGAGAGCGAGCTCATCGACGTAGGGGCTCAGCTTGAGGAGGAGAGAGAGCGGCTGGCGATATCGCACGTTAGCTCTCTTCGCATGTTGCTTTTTGTTTGTCTGTTTCAATTGAACAACTCCGAGAGGATTCACGAACCTGGCCAATACCGCCAGAGGCGCCGGCAACAACTATTCGAACGCAATGTTAGCTAATCTCGTTGCCAGGCCGCGTATAGCGCTGATCCGGAGCATCCCTCACCAGCTTTAACCATATTGGCTATTTTGTTGAGGTGGGGTTGTTGAGCTCTGAGATAGACAGACTATGGCGGGGTCAGCGATCAGTCAGTTCTGGCCGGAGCTGCTTGGGTAAGTTAGCTGGCTTGGTGTTTTCTGCTGCAAAGAAGGCGTGAAAGACGTTGATGATGTTGAGATGAGAAGGAAGAGATAGGGGAAAGAAGAGAATCTCTGGGATATCAATGCAAGAAAGGACGCGAATGCCAAGGAGAGATTACGAACCTTCCTTCGTTTATGCTTTCGATGGGTCAAGGAAGCTTGAGTGGAAATCAGGTCGTAAGAGGTAGAGGTAGGTAGATGGAAAGGGAGTAGTGTAAGTGATGCGCGAAATGTTGCGGGGTTATTAAATGCTCGCTCTCATCTTCCCCTCCCCCCACCAGCAAGATCACGTCCAGGTACCGGTACTTAGCTCAACCTGTATTCCTCCATGTACCAGGTATACCTACGCCAACTTACATGTAGGGAGGTACAGCTAAGTACACGAGCCCCTCCATGTCAAGCATGTCTTGCAGCCAGCCCGGCCCCCACCGTCTTGAGGCTTCAGGGCTAAGGTGCATGCAGGTATTGTGGACCAGGGATGTATATACCTTAAAGGGTGAAACCGTGTAAGCTGTTTCTGTCTCATAAACCACCTACATGTATATCGCCGGGTACTTATATACCTGGATGGGATGTAGCCTGGAGGTAAAGTACTTTTATAACTCAATATTATATATAGTACGTGTAGACAAGTATGATGTGATCGAGTTGTGGGCTATCTGTTCCTGTTCTAGACTGACACTGCCAACTGCTTTGATTGCGCTGGTAGCGGCAGTTCAACTAAACCAAGGCATGATGATCCCCATTCAAAGTAGGCTACGTACTTACTGAATGGGTACTCCACGATATTATCCAGGGCTTCATTTCGGTATCCAGCCGAGCCCATGTAAAGAGCCAGCTACCCGTTCCGAGTGTCGCCGATGCCAATCTCCGGCTATCTTTCTCACTTCCCGAGGCTCATCCACAGCGTCGGGCCGGCTCGGATTACTTACCTACTCAACACCTATAGCCTATTTCTACACCATCGAGCAGAACCAGAAGCAGTTCTCCAACTCAACAGCTTCTCGTCTGTGAGTGGTTGTAGCCTGCCGGTGAACGCGGGATATTGGCGCACTCAAATCACTCATCCCGTCGACTCGGAATGATTATCCCCACATCGAGGATCCCAACTACTGATTGGACTGACGTCTCTCTTGGATTTCCCTCAACTTCCGGCTATCCACTCATTCTGAAGACGCGGACAGGGGAAGGCAGAAAGGGTGGCAATGAAGGGCCCATGATATGTAGTCTTTGAATCTTTTTGTGTGATTGTGACTACCAGTTGGCACAAAAGCAAATATATAAAATACCTGCTACCCGGCTGGCTGACCTGACCTAGCTTAGCCTAGCTTCAATACCCATGCTTTGTGGTGCCTTGTACACTGGAATCCCATGTTGTTTTTTCTCCCACTATCTTCACCTCGACTTGTCCATTTATTCGGCAGCCTTCTTGGCCTTGTTGCCACGGAGCTTGGGCTCAGGCGTGGGCTTGGTGTCCTTGTATGAGTGGCGGAGGGCGGAGGCACGGGCGACAGCAGCCTCGCGGAGGTCAGCACGGTAGCCGTGCTTGGCGGCCTGGTTGGCAACGGCAACGTAGGTCCTAGACAGTAGCAATGGCATCAACACGTCGTGCTCTCCATATACGGCGGCTCTCGGGGGACACTGACTTCCGTGTGGACTTGCCACCGTTGTAAGTGGTCTGGGTGATACCCTTGGCGGGCTGATGCGAGGCCGAGGGCTTCTTGCTCAAAACCGTAACACCACCCTTCTCGGCGGGAACAACACCAATGGCCTATTCCATTTCTTCAGCGTAAGTCTCAAGTTCACCATCCATCATATCGCATCGCATCGCATCGCTTGTGGTGGCTCTCCTATTCGTACCTTGTCGTTCACGAAACCGGCCCACTAGTCATATGTATTAGCCACTACCCACACCAGGAGAGGTCCTTAGAACTCTCACCTTCCGCGAGTTCTTGTTGGTCAGGTTCAGGGGATCCCGGGACAGCTGGACACCACCACCAGCCTTGCGCTTGACGAGGAAGGAGTTGTTACCACCTGTGAAAAATTGTGAGGATTAGTGTTTAAGTCCCTTTGAAGACGAGAACGCCAGAGTTGAGAGACCAGCAAAAACTCACGAACAATCTCCCAGACCAAGTCTGAGGAAACCTGAGAGGTAGCCATTATAATATAAGGGAATTTGGGGGCTTTGGGAGGTGATGTCGACAGAATTGGGCAGTCTGCTTGTTGCTGTTGCTTCTGATTTCGTCTTCCTACGTTGATCGAGAGATGGTGCGGATATCGCTTAATTAGCTTAATTCAGACTAGCGTAATCTTGATTACTTTGATTGCAGGGACAACGAGAGGCCAAGGGTGCACAGACCACTCTATGTACAGATGTACCTTGTTGGCTGTTTGCAGGTACGTACCTCAGAACTCATGGTACAGTGTCCCCTACGCTAAAAGATACTGTGCGTCATTGACAATGAGGCCTCATCATGGTTTCAGCTGGCAGTCGTCATCTCATCCCCTCTGCTTCTCAGGCTTCAGACTTCAGTCCACCATACAAACAAAACAACACGCAAATGGCCTGAGGAACAGCAGGCCTCTCTCTTCCATAGCACGCTGCATTTTCTGTCCCTCTAGTTTTTTCGTCTTCTTCACTTTTCTCTTTTGTCCAATACCTCTCGTCATAATACCCCCGGCCCATCCCTCGTCGTCTTTCCAAATCCGAGCAACGCCGACCGGCCCATCCGCCACCACCTGATCCGCAATCCGACCGCTTAAATAAGCAACGCATCCGCACAGCGCAATCCGCCATTCATCTCACATCCCCAACCCCAGACCTCTCGCGCATAGCATATAGGACGAAGAAACCGCCTATAAAAAACGCAAGAGACAGGGAGAGAGACATTAGACAAGAGTAGAGGACAAAAGAGGATAAAAAGAGAGAGAAAGAAAGGACAGAAAGAGCCATGTATTACCTCGTCTCAGGCCTGACGTTCATAGTCCTCGTCCTCGGCACGGCGCTCTACCTGACGCGGAACGCCTGGCTGCACCTCCTGCCCGACCTCCCGGGCTCCTCGTACCTGTACTCCCGGCTGCCCAACAGCGGTAACGGAAGGGGGAGCTTCTCGGACGACATCGAGGCGGGCCTGTCGAGCAGCACCTTCGACCTCGGCGCCAACAACCTCGACGCGGGCGACTCCCGCGCCGGCCTCGACGACGCCGCGCGCTCCGAGATCCTCCGCATCATGAAGAGGCGGCGCCTGCGCTTCGACGAGGCCCGCCGCGTGTACATGGAGCAGCGCTTCAGCGCCAACGGCATCGCGCCCGACGGTCGGCCGCGGGACCCCAAGTTCGTCAGCTTCTCGTGAGGTGGCGGTTGGCGGGTAGGTGAGGTGAGGTGAGACGGGAACAGGGGGGGTGTCGCATCGCATCGCATCGCATCGCCTATGGGGGTGGGCGTGTGGCGAGCGAGGCGAGGATATTGCGGATTTGATGAGGGATGAGGGGGCAGAGGGGACGCGAAGGTGATATTCTCGGTGGGCGAAACTCCGGGGAGGAGGATCGATGTCACGAGGATCACATTCCACTCACTCACGCGAGGGCATTTCGCGCTTTCATTATCGTTTGGCTCAGGCGTTGGTTTGGTTGGCTGTTATTGGGTTCATCAAGCGCATTTCTATTTGGCATCCAGAGACCAGGTACCGAGAGGTAGGTACCGGACCGGTCTGGTAGTAGCAAGGAAGGTCATGCATGGCGAGGAACACGTTGTTTTGTTCCAATGGTAATTCATCATCCGCGATTCCGTCGCAGCCTCATTCATGATTACAGAGGGTGCCGTGTATCTTCATCACACGACGACGGAGTCGGGCTCGAGTTTTTTTTTTTTTTTTTTCTTTTTTTGAGAGGGCTTTTTCGACACATTACATAGGCCCAGTTACAAACAGTGTCAGTTGAGAGAAGGTGAAGAAACCTTTCTTGTCACGACCGCGCAGATCCATATAGCATATATTCCCTGGATCTCGCTTTTACTTTGTTAATGCAGCAGAAGATCATAAACGAGATGATATCATCTCGTTCATAACCCCGAAGTTTCAAGGTTCCAGTCTTCCGCTCTGCTTCTTGTCGCACATAACGATCCTCGCTGACCAATGATTTGAGCGATTTCCTAGTCGCCTGCCCTATGATATATCTGCAGGCCACGCGGCCGAATTAAAAACCAGCAAGACGCAGATCCGCATTGATCTCCACACGATATTCTATTCTCTCCACTACATGCCAGCGAGTGAATGTTCAAGTCATCAATATCTATTCCGTCGGATTAACGCGCTATCGTGGTATCGTCCTTCCAGCGCATCGCCATGCTTTTCTATCGTTGTCAACTCAATCCCCCCCCGCACTCCTATTTACGGAGCGCGGGGACGACCGAGTGCGTGAGACTCTGCTCTCTGCTCTCTATCTATCTCCAGACTATGCGTACAATTCTCTCATCTCTCCCTCCCGCGCGCGCACTGGCTTAGGCGAGGATGCTCATTAATGATTGTATGGTGACCGGGACTTCCGGTCCCGGTCATTCTATGATATATAATATAATAATTAGATCGTTTCGGGTTTCGTCCCACCTTTCTCTCTATTGGTGGAGTCAGTCCACGCATTCATTCGACCGTGCTTTTTGGTAGGTATGCATTCACATCTCCATCACTGACCCCCTCCCATCATCATTCTAATGCTGTGTCCTTGATGAGGATAGGATGAGGTAGTGACTTTCTAGACGACTAGGCGGTGCGGTCGTTTATTTGCTCTTCTTAGATTCGCTCCCCTCGTATACGCGGTCATCGTTGCCCTCGACCTGCTTCGTCATCTTCTCGACGCCCTGCGCCTGGAGCTTCCACTGGGCCGCGCTCATCTTCTTCTCCTTGTCGAAGAGGTCGGCGTCGGGCTGGCGGTAGGAGCCGCCGATGCGGTCCCAGAGGGTGGTGTACTGGCCGTAGTTGTAGTTGAAGTAGAGGTGGTGCATGGTGTGGCAGGCGGCGCCGTTGATAACGGGGCTGTCGGCCACGTACTCGCCGTCGTGGATCATGATGGTCCAGAAGTTGACGAAGACGAACAGCGCCACGGACGCGTACTTGTTCAGCGGGAACAGAATCGGGTACAGGTGGTAGGGGAACGACTGCGAGAACCCGTCGATGGGGTGGAAGGCGTGCGAGGCGAAGGGCGTCGGCATGATCCACTTGTGGTGAGGCTTGTGCAGGTGCTTGTAGATCAGGGGGTGGTGCAGGCCGCGGTGGATCAGGTAGATCAGGGCGTCGGTGAAGATGAGGAAGCAGGGGAACTGCAGGAACTCGTACCACATGCCGGGGCCGTCGGCAGGCGTATCATACAGCTTCGTGTGTCCGCGGACCTCGAGGAGCCAGAAGACGGTGGTGAGCAGCGCCATGCCGGGGAAGGACTCGACGGATTGCCTGATCTCCATCGAGATCTGGTTCTTGAGGTACTTGGGGTGGGCCTTGTTGTCCTTGTTGAACACGAAGTAGTAGGAGAGGGAAGCGAAGATGAAGTACAACAAGCAGCCGAAAATGCTGGACCCGAGTTAGCGAGAGAACACCTTCCGGGGAATTGACGCGCATGGGAGGGTGTGAGCATACACTGTGATGGACCACAGCGATATGGCCTGGCGGACAATGTTGTCCCTGTCCCACGCACTCATGAATGCGTATTTACTCGGCTCGAGCTCTATATATGCGGAGGCGGGCTTGTACTGCCATGACGAGGCGGTCATGTTGTACGCGTCTAGATAGCTGGATGCAGTCGACCTCGCAGGGTGCGCGTGGGCGAAGACATAGTCGGCCAGATAAGTGTCCCAGATCTCGAGAATGACGTCCATGGTTGGATGCAGGTGTCGAAGCTCGACGAGGCACAGGTAGACGAACGCGACAATTTACTGCTGGACAAAAACAGGACGCGCGAAGAAGATGGGAAAAAATAAGGAGAAGACTCTCAATTCGAGGCGAGAGGGTCCAGAAGCGCGGCTAACCCAGTCGAGTAAAGTAAAAATGAAATAAATGGTGGAGCTGATGTTTCTGACTGACACTTGTTCGGGTCCGGATCTGATAACCAAACAGCGCCTTTGAGTGTATGTGTATACCTGGTAGGGAAACAGTGATTGAAGATGCAATCTTCTTAAGGGCGACGACGAGGCAGGCTGAGCGAGGGGGTATTAGTATTATAGCAAATTCCTCCTTCTGTAACTCATGCGGCAAATCGATTAATTGACCGAGCTTCCTTCGGTTGGGCGCAAACAAAACACAGGAGATGCGAGCTCGGGGAATTCGGGGACCCCTGAAAGACCGTCTGTATAAGTGTGGGAGTGCAGCTAGTACTTAGGCCGGAAGCTTAGATACAAGCACCCAGCCAAATATAGTACATGTACCACGCAGTATGGGTGCAGAGTACAAAGTAGGTACCAGCCGCACTTCCTTCGAGGTGTTTGTTTAGTAATCGATGCTGAATGGCGAATGTAGCAAATTCGATCGCAACTCTAAACATCGTTCAAAGACGTCGAAGCTGTCTTATTTTATACTTACCCACTGCTGGCTTACTGTCAGTGTACTGTACACTTCCCCTTATGAGAGTAATTGCATCAAGCTATCATACACTAGCTGGGCTTTAAAAGTTGATAATGAAATACGAACACGAACGTACGATCAAAAACGCCAGAAACATACTGATGTGGCACCATCAAACTTTTTGGAATATCGATTGATTATTTGAATATCTTCCGTACCTCAAATTTCGGGGCAAAAGGGACTAGGTACACTCCCGCACCCATGGTACTTGAATCAGATAAGGCGTGGTGGGCACACTAGTGTAGATCCACAATGAGGGAAAGTACCCGCAGCTTACCGTATGGCTAGGCACCTCGACAGGTACCTGAGCAGCATATGACTGTTGCAGCACTTGGAGCAATTGGAGCTTCTCATTGGCCCTGAAGCACGTCACGCCACTGGGAATTGAAGGTTCCGGCCGATTGTCACTTACTGTCAAACTATAATATTGTACCGAGCCAGCACGCTAGTTAAACAGACAGTCGCATCCATCAACAGGTGGCCGTTTTCGTATTCGTATCGAAGCTCGCAAGAGTTCTATCAGGAAGGCAACCTTACCTCTTAACTTACATAAGGATCAACACAACGTCAAAGACTTAATCGCCTTCTCCATCATAATACTAGCTCCCTTTCCTCTCTCGTCTGCTGACCATCTCGCTCGATGATGTTTAGATATGCGTAAAGACTTGACATCAATATCCCTTTCGATCTCGATCTTGATACTCGCCACGCGCCACCAAGCGAACCAGTGAACAGGCGAACAAGGGAACAAGGGAGGCGTTTGATCTACCTATCTACGGACTGTCCAGATAAACGCACCGTTCTCCAGGCAAACATGGCGAAACTGCTTATTTCATGACCAGTTCCCTTCCGAATAAGCTATCCGGTCGCTCAAGTATCTATATCACTTTTTTGACAGGTTAAACGACGTCCAGAACTCATCGTTTCTTTATGGACGGGCCCAATGGGCGTATTGTTCATATATAGCAGCCCCTCGTCATTGCCGTCCGTGGATCAAGGCTCTGATCGAAGATACCGCCCACGCTGACGGGAGAAGAGAATCAGTGTTCAGGCTCGTCCGGGCCCCTCGGTACCGTGTGGTCAACACCCCATTGCCGTATGCTCTCGAAGTTCCTGCAGGTATGCGGCGTGCTATAGTTCGGCCATGGATCACCGTCGTTGAAAGGGTAGTTGAAGCTGAACACCCCAATGTCGCCCTGACACATGACGAACTGCCGCAGCGCGTCGATGCAATGGTCCAGGTGCCCTCTCAAGTCCATCAAGGGCGCCGAAGTATCGCCTCCGAGAGGAGCATAATAGTCTTTGTACACGTTCTGTCGCAGCAAGTTGAGACAGTGAAGTTGGTGAAAGACCTCGACGGCCACGCGATAACCCGGTTTTCCGCTGCGCGGATCCGTAATCTTCAGCGATGTCGCTGGATTGAGCCCTAGCTTGATCATCTCTTCATGAGATATCATGGTGTCGCCGACTGAAAGGCAATGTTAGGACGTCTCATGCAGCATGGGTATAAGTAGGTTGATGCGACAAGGCTACCTACTTGCTGATATGTAATCCCACTGTGCGTCCACATCGTCCCCCATTCCAATGAAAGGTCCTTCTGCGATTGGGGGTAAATTGAAATGCTGTGTTTCATACTTCACGGCACCTGCGGCTGGCGCTGTAGAGGTCGTCAGAATATGAATATCAGGTTTTCTATCAAGATACCTACACCATGCCGAGTACTTTTGTGTATATTCAAAATCAGATGTCTTCGCTAGTTTCATCCAAAAGCCAAGGGCGAAGAAAATGACTGATGCTGACAACAAAACAGCATGTGCTAACCATATCCACCGTGGGCTTAGATTCTGAGGCATGCGACCTAAGAATCTACTCTCGTCTCTCCATATAAGCTCGTCGTTGATTTCTCTACATTCGCCCTTATCCAAGAATGTTTCCTCATCTAGAGCCATAGGATGATATCTTTGCGCCATCATAAGGAACAGGAAAACCGCAATGCACACCTGGCGCAAAGAAGATGTAAATAGAGTAGATTTGAAAAGAATATCTAGTTGCATAAAGCTGAACCAGCAGCAAGGCAAAAGTAAGAAGAAATGACCCCTTAGCGAAAGGATGAATGTGAGCCTCTTGAGAGCCAAACATTGTAGAGTTAAGAATCAAGACTAATTCTCCCTCGCCAAAATCTGCATACCCAAGGCGATCACCTGAACGGCCGAACCACGGCGCATGGCAGCGAAACCTGGTGGGTGGAGAACCGCATCGCGAGTCCTCGCGAAGCTGTGACATTGACGTCTCAAGTTTGAGTCGGAACGGACGAGGCCAAGCGCTAAGCGCCAAGCCGAAACATAGGTACCTAGAGTGTAGGACTCGTTGCGCATTTCCCTTTTGGGTAGGCAGGTCACGATGCCGCGACAGGGGTTTCATGGAGCGTGAAACACTGAAAGTAACGTGAGCAATGACGGCGGGGTAACCCGAATACCAGTACCTAGGCTTCACAAACGTCATGATAATACCTACATACTATCTAGATGTCTTTAAAAAAAGGGTGATCTTGAGGGTGGGCCCGCGAATCTTATACAAGATCCTCGGCTTGGCCATCATTAAAAAAGTAAATTGGTAGATATGCTGTAACGGCGAATCGAACGCCGGTCTCAAGCTTGGAAGGCTAGAATGATAACCACTACACTATTACAGCGTTGATGATTGACATGCTGCTTTAGGCACCATAATCACCGAATCCTCAACCGCCTGACGGACAACACCAGCTACCTCTCCCTGCCACGGGCATGCGAATACTCCCCGAAGATAGAAATAGGACCAGATGAGTACCTGGAGGAGAAAATCTTATTCAATCATGATTGTTAGTAAATCTTAGATAGCATCTAGTAAGCGAGTCACATGTTAACAGCACGTATACCTAACCCGAATATCTCGCTCGCCTGGAATCTAAACTTCACTCCTACTAGTCTATTCCAAGAAGACGAGGATTATAAGATCAGATCAGATCAAATCACCACCGCGGTTAGCCTGCATCAAAATCACACCACCTCCTACTATCTTAGTCTACCTCTTCGATTCCTACGGTATCGGCCTTGCAGCGAAGACCACTATCGGTCGCAGTCACATTGCAGAAGCCGAGTTAGAAATAATCTGTAAAGGTTTTAAATCTCCAAGTGTTGTTATGGCCCATGTGCCCACAGTCTCTCTGGAATTAACATAAATCCGACGCCAGGCTATGCGCTGAATGTAAGGAGTCTTGTACGAGTCATCCGTAGGTCATTGGAGAGCCTTGAGATTATGGTCTTGGCCCTTCGTAGGGGAGCTAGCGATACGCAGGATATCTGTATGTACAATCGACGATACTAGACGTGAACCCGATCCGCACCTCACAGACGATTCTTAAGTACTGCATACGCTAGACCGTCCCGGTCCCCACCCGTCAAATAGCCCTCTGCAAAGTCTACGGATATGTCGTAAGTGCTCGCCTCGTCAATCTTTTTCATCGCGTCCTTGTGGGCGGAGTAGTCCTTGTCCCAGCACGCCTTTCCAACAACAGAAACGACAAATCCAAGCTCCACCCCATGCAACGCGGTGCTCAGGACAGCACCGCTAGTACCGGTCCCGGCTATGATCAGGCTGCGCACTCCAAGCGTATCAAGTAGACGCGTCACACCCTCATCGTCCAGAACCGACAGGCGGTCCGGGGGCCTCGTGTGTACGGTTTCGCGCTCAGTGTTCTTCGTATTGGGAGCTAGGGACTTGTACTCGGCCACCGGAGAGGGAGACGACCCAGGGTGTGATTCTAAGCAGTGGAGGATGGCGACATTTTTAAAACGGGCGGCTCTGAGGAGGCTCTCCGCCTCATCGACAAAGTCGTAGTCGTCGTCGTCTTCTTCCAACTTTTCGATTATGCTTTCGTAGTAGTCGATTAATATGAGAGCGGTCTGAGAGGGCGGGTAGGTCGATGGCTCGGGAGGGTCGTTGAGTGGCATTGTCGCGTATGCAGTTGCTCTTGACACGAGGGTTAGTGTAGATAGGGTGAGAAAAGTAGAACAAGTTTAAGCACCACGTGCTAATGTCACAACACTGACTAGAAGCGCTACTGGTGACTCCAGTGTAGACGTATTGTTATTGCACAAGGAGGGAAGTTCTATCTGCTATACTCAGGTTCTGCCTGTAGGTTTATATAGACCGTCCGGCCCCCTTTAGTACCGTGACAGCTAGGCTTGCTTTTCATGATTACTTGAGGGGGGATGTAAATAGAATTGCCTGGCGAGGGAGAGACGAGGCGCGAGGCGCAGGCATCCCTTCGAACCTAGCCAACCCGAAGAGCTTGTTGGACCTCCACGGGCACTAGAAATTCCCTCTCTAGTGGTAAGAGCCCCTTGCGTACCAGCTCGTCATCAGCCACCCCTTCATTCTCCCTTAACTCTTGTTCCAACGCACGCGCCCTTTCTGTGACATCCTCAATACCCACAATCCATTCTTTCGTCCAAGTTTCCGCCAGTGAGCTAGGAATACCGATTTGAATGCTGCGATAGCCCAGCTTGTCCAGCCGAGGCGTACGTTCCGGGTCCCACTGTACCCTGACGACGGACGGCTTCTCCCTGGCAGGCTTATCGGGGCTTGCGGCGTCGTCACCCGGCGTATCCTCTCTGCCGGGCTCCGTTGTCAACGCCGCGTTCTGGAGCAGGGCGATAAAGTGCTCGTGCTTCATTTTTATCGCCAGGATCCGCGCTTGGTTCTTGTCTTTGTACGAATAGCCCGCACGGTACATCATCCAGCACCAGCTGGGCTTGATCCACGTCATGCGGGTGAGCCGGAACTGTGGTGAGGCGTGGAGCTTCTGCTCGCGGACGGCCACGGAGGCGATCTCGCTGTTATATGCTTGATAAACGGTAATCGTTTCCTCGTCGTAAAAAGCGCGAATCTGGTGATATTTGAAACTCGCTTCATCTCTAATGTCGCCCGCCAGTTCTTTCTGATTAGGGGTATGAGTAGTCATTATTTAAGTATCTAAGTAAGTAGTATGTTGTGTGTCGCAGTAAACCACGAGTTAAAAAGTGTCAGTGACGATTTGGTCTCAATTCTTCGTCTGGCTGTTATTGCCAGTAGATTCGCACCAGGAGAAAATGAGAGGATATTAGTATGCATGAATGAATTTATTTACTACTTGTCAATATTGAGTGACTCCTGAGGAGAGCTTTTGGAATGCGTGTGCCTAGACTTGCGAAGTTCTCGCTACCTATCATATCAGAGTGGAGCTGACTATTTTAGTCGATCGCGGGGTGACTAATGGTCGGGTCGAGTAGTAGTAGTAGTACGAAGGAAATGCAGTGTAGATGCAATTTACGGCCTGACTACATGTCGGGCTTCAGCTGGATCTTACGTTATCTTCAACCAAAGCAGAGTTAGAAAACCCGACTGCGGACATAATAGATCAGTCATCGCCTCATAGGTACCTAGAAGAGGTAGTTAGGCTGCCTTCTCCGCACTTGGCTTTGAGCCTTATCTTTGGTATGAAATGAAACCTAGGTAGCTATTCAAATCCTTAACATTCTAAGCTACTCATGTTATTTTAACTGCTTGGCCTACATTTTTTATAGCAACAGAGCGGAATATACTATCTATTCAACCCGAGATGCATGAATCTTAAGCTTGCTAATGGCATTTGGAGACAAACATTCGGAAAGGAGATGACTGGTATTTGAATCTATTTGTCAGAGGATAAACCATGTTTCAGACCACTAGAAAATGTACAATGCTAAGCTCGTGGGTACGGTTACAAAATATGAATGGTCATTTAGGACTTATGCTCGCAATTTGATGCCATTGGCTAATAGGTCTTGCAGGGGACAAGGGGACAAGCTAGATGTTCATTGGACAGGAACGTGGAAGATTCTACCCGATAGAAACAGTCCAAGATAGGAATAGCATCTATATGTATTTAGCAATGAAATTTTTTCTCACTTTACCTAATGGGTACTGCAGTTGTTGAGCCCAGTGAGGCCGATCAGAAATCAGAAGGGGAAAGATTTAATCTCCGTTTTGTGGGGCACCGATTATTCCTGTTTGGGAATCGGAACTTTTGAACAGATGTCGGCTGGCAAGCTATTACATGAACGGCGGGGTGTTTGAAAGGACATAGCTTAACCCCGATACCGAGCTCTGGCCGCTCGACCTACCTATTTGAACAAGTATGAATGATCCTCCTCAGACCGCTTCCCTTATTTACTCGGGCCCCAACTTTTGTCTTATGGGGGTGCTTGGAGAGACTGTCTTATCATCTAACTCACTCAACTCCTCCCAGCAGGTAGTTCAGACATCGTGATATGTACTTGTCGCCATTACTTGAGTGATTGGTCTAAGAAGCTGCATCTCCTCTCATGATAGTGCGACACAATACCGATCCATCATGAGCAAGCAAGCGGATTCTGAGACATACCAAACAGGATGGATCGTGCTCAATATCCCTTGATGGCGGTAAAGACTATTTATTATTACCGCAACGGTGATGACAAAACGAATCTATCCTCTTACTATCAAACTATCAGTCGCGCGAATTCAAGCAAAGCAGCCGATGGAGTTAGAAATCCCCTCTTTAGATTAGCACATGGTTTTCATTGCCCATATAAAATATGACAAAGTATGCTCATGTATATGATACCACATGATGCACACGGCACGGAATACCTACAGGCAGCAGGGTTCCGAGAGGAGGAGGTGGTGGTGTAAGGGCTTACTGACAGCACACCGGTGAGGGCCAGGACTGGGGGTTCGGAACCCAGGTCTCTTTTTGTACTGTGCAGGAATGCTGGACAAGCAAGATGCCAGTGTTGAGATCATCAGAATTGCCAAACCGTTATCCCGGACGGTGGGGGGATGATGGGGGAACGGAGACCCGGGGGGGCTAGGCACTTGGCAGGGAAGAGGTGTACACCGTACACGACGGGACATACACGACGTACACGCGAGCAGGTACTCGCTACTTCCTACCTAGTACGTAAGTCCCCTTCCACCTAGGGCGTTGTCTTGGCCCTACCTAAGTACCTAACCCATCGCGTGTTGGCCTTTTCGGTGGAGCAACTAAATGGGTCCTTTCAGTCTGTAGCGCAACCACCCGCGTCCTGTAGGCTGTAGTGTGGGTTGCGTTTTGACATCAACACTGTTAATTGTTTTCTAGTTTTCGGCACAGGAGCTGAACAAATTACACTAACACCTATATAGTGCCTTCGTGGGAAATATCCGGCCTGCCTCATCGGGTAACATAATGTATCAACAACTCTGCTGCTCAGTGTCTCGGTATACCCTAATACTCAGATACCAGCCTGCATGTACTGCCATGTGCACTCCATATATCTATGGGTATTACTAACCCCCACTTCAAGAAAGCCATTCCGCAACTTACCATGAGCATGTATTCCTAACTGACCACCTGTTTAATACCGCAGCCTTTAACATGTTTCTAAGTTTGTTCAGGCCACATGCTTGAAACACTGTCTGATGAGCAGAAGAGGGACATTGTTAAGTTAACAGCACAAGCCACTGTCTTAATAGCATGTAGAAGTGGTAAGTAAGTAGCTTTAGGTTGTCTCTAGGTTGTAGGGTACAACGGAGATGTGGGTTTCTCCAAGGCGATTTTTGCAAGCATACCCTGAGGTGGGGTCGACTTAGATCAAAAGCGTTGTAACATCAATTTGGAGGGTTTATCAGACCGAACTAGAACCAAACACACATGAAGTAATGAAGAGAATAAAAAACCCGAGGTGACTAGATGATAACATATAAGACATGTAGGACTTATTACAGCTTTGTCTATGTACGAGAATGTAAAAGTAAGTTTGGACGAGTAAGTAAGATTAGCATAAGCGACGGGAATTACCTGATCAAGTAGCACGTTGTAATATTGTTGGTAAGGTGGCATCTAGATGTTTGAATTATATACCGTGCTACTATACAGTGCACTGCAGTGTACATATGTTTACCGAACTAAGTGTACCTAAGGGAAGTGTATGTTGGCTGACGAGCCCCCTCTTCTCACTTCCCCCGAATGCCTTGACTACTAGAAAGTACCTGCCTACTTAAGGTACTTAGGTATTTGCATACACACGATGTATGTAGGTTTTTGTTCTGCGCGCCTGCAGCAGGGCTCCCCCCTGTAAACCCGCGCATGCAGCAGCGAGCGCTCGCCCGAACCGGCCATGATAAAGTGCAGTTGCAAGGCTTTTTCTTACACCACACAACCTGCACGCCTGCAAGCCTGCAGGAGCTCGAAGTGGGGCCCTTGGCTCTCGGGTCTTGGCTCCCTTGAGCCTTCGCCTGCAGGTCGAGTAACCCAACGCACGCTAGCCTAGGAGCCGTCGGCCGCCAGTATTAGTAGTGGAGCCCCAGAACACCAGTGACAGCCTGCAGTGGCGATACATGGGGGTACATGGCCAGATGAGTGGCTGTGTAGCGCTGTGCGACCTGGGAGTGGCATAGGTACGAAGAGGTACCCGTACAGATTGTGTGATGCAGGGGGTGTTGCCGTGTATTATATGTAGGCAGTATGTAGGTAGCGTAGAGCAGTATGGATGTAGGTTTACCAAGTACAACATATACGTAATGCCTGTGTACATACAAATACATCTATGATGTATGTAGGCAGGTATCCGCAAGCCACTTATCTCACGGTACTAAGCAGTATACATGAGCCGACCTTACTCCCTGCACCCGGTACGAAGCCGGGTGCAGGTAGTGTATACATCATCGTGCCTGCTGTACACTAGGTACTGTGGTCCCCACCACAAACTTGTACAGTGGTGTAGACAGGCAGACCCGCAAATCGGACGTGGGTAGTGTGTTAGCGCGGCACACTAGCGCCCAGATGTGCTACCTGGCGCGGCATGGGGCAGCTGCAGTAGTCCAACAAAATCTAGGTGATCTGAGTACATAATACCGAAGCGGACACTCACACACACGGCCGCGCTGACCCTGGCCCTTCCAGCTCCTCTTCCTTTTCCATCCACCCTTCTCCGTACTTCGTACCGCTGTTTTGTCCCTCGACACCAGCAGCCCAGCCTCAATTTCTTCCCCTTTCCCATCCCATTGAACCCACCCGTCCGCCCACCCGGCTTTCTGCCAACAACTTATCACTATCGCGACAACGATACCCCGTCGAGCCGATCACCACGCCCTGGCCGATCTCGACCTACCGTGACGCCGAGTTGCCTCGACTATGCTCATCGCTGTCTGACGAGGCTTGACGCTGCCATCACCAAAGTCTTGGAGTCTCGAAGCCTCGAAGCCTTCGGGTCTCGCCCTGCCTCGCCGCTCACTATTCTCGGCTGATCGCCGCAAGTTTTTCTGCCTGCCGTGGCGGATCTTGGAAAATAGACGGCCTGACTCGTGTTTCGTCGGCGGGCTATACGTTTGGACTGCTACGATAATCATTGACCCTGCTTCCGACGCGACGCATCCTTCGAACGCATCACGCGCCCCTGTGGAGGAAGAGGCGAGAGAAAATACATAAGATATCAGTATCTTTTTGTCTACATCTAGGCTTGAACAAACGTGCCAATCATAGTTAAAAATAGCCAACCGGGGCGCGTCAAGCTACCACACGCAGCCCACCATGTCTATGTATCCGCACCGCGGCATTCCGCAGTCCAGTTCTCGTCTCAATGAATTGCTGGACCAGATTCGAACCGAGTTCGACAACCAGGTTCGTATCAATGAAGGCTATGAACAGCAGAGTAGGTTTTCCAGGTGGTCTCATCGGCACCCTCCCCTGTCTCATCTCCGGGTCAAACCTCTTAAACGCACACCACTAAATTCTCGGCAGTCCAGCAACAAGTCCAGGAAGCATCGCTTATCCGGGATAAGGTCTACCAGTTAGAGCAAGCTCACATGACTATCAAGGCAAAGTGAGTGACGTGTCCTCTCGTGTCGCCGTATTTTCTGAACTCTCGTCTAACTGACAAAGATACGATGAGGATATCCTTCTGCTTCGCCGTCAACTCGACGCCGCCCGAGGGGGTGCGCCTCCTCAGCCCGGCATGCCCGGCCCCCAGCACGGCGGCCCCTCTGCCCCGCCACCGGCTATCGGCGTGGGTAACAACCTCTTTGGTGGTATAATGACGGGTCAAGGAGGACAAGGTGCCGGCTTGCCTCCTCAGCCCCCTCCGCCAGAGCACCAGCCCCCCGGAGCCCAGCACCAGATGCCGCAGCCGCCCCCGGGCCTTCAGGGCCCGCCGCCGCCGCCACCACCACCATCACAAGCCCCTCCTTTTCAACCAGCGTATGCGCAGGGCCCTGGTCCCAACGGCTTCCCGGGACAAGCACCTCAGACGACGGCCTCTCCTGGACCCGGCAAGAGGGGTATTGGACGACCTCCTGCTGGTGGTCCGGCTACCCCCCAGATCAACACGCCGCTTCCCTATGCTGGCCCCGGCGCTTCGCCTCAGGTCCCGAATCATCCAACGCCTGACCATAGAGTTGTCCACCCGCCTCCTAGTACCATCGTGAACAATGCGCTTGGCGAGCTGGATCCTGATCGTGTCCCTGCTCATGTGAAGAAGACCCGTGACGACTGGTTTGTCATTTTCAACCAGCATGTTCCGCGTGTTTTGGACGTCGATCTTGTTCATACTTTGGCTCACGAGAGTGTGGTGTGCTGCGTTCGATTCAGCCATGATGGGAAATACGTCGCTACTGGTTGCAATCGCTCTGCGCAAATCTACGATGTCAACACTGGTGATAAAGTCTGCGTTTTACAGGATGAAAGTGCAGACGTCAGTGGCGACCTGTACATCAGAAGCGTTTGCTTTAGCCCCGATGGCAAATATCTAGCCACTGGAGCCGAAGACAAACTTATTCGCGTGAGTTATGATTTTCCTGATTCTAGCTGCTACTATTCACATACCCTAACATATTCAGGTCTGGGACATCGCAAACCGTACCATTCGCAATACCTTCGCAGGTCACGACCAAGACATCTATTCTCTTGATTTTGCCCGGGATGGCAGAACCATCGCGTCTGGCAGCGGAGATCGGACTGTACGCCTATGGGATATCGAGACTAGCTCCAATATCTTAACGCTCACCATAGAAGATGGCGTTACTACTGTGGCTATCTCCCCGGATACAAAGTTCGTAGCAGCTGGCTCTCTAGATAAGAGCGTCCGTGTTTGGGATATCCACCAAGGATACCTCTTGGAGCGCCTGGAGGGGCCCGATGGTCACAAAGATAGTGTCTACTCCGTTGCCTTCTCGCCAAGTGGCAAGGAGCTCGTCAGTGGCAGTCTGGACAAGACAATCAAGATGTGGGAACTTTCCCCGTCCCGACCCCTTGGCGCTACCGGCCCTAAGGGAGGCAGGTGTATCAAGACGTTTGAGGGTCATAGGGTAAGTTTTTTTTTTCGTGCCCTGTCAAATTGCATTGTACTAAGTGGCGACAGGACTTCGTTCTCAGCGTTGCGCTGACCCCTGATGCGAACTGGGTCATGTCTGGATCCAAGGACCGTGGTGTGCAGTTCTGGGATCCGCGAACTGGCTATACTCAGTTGATGCTTCAGGGACACAAGAACAGTGTCATCTCTGTCGCCCCGAGCCCGACGGGTGGATTCTTCGCTACAGGTTCAGGTGACATGAGAGCTCGCATCTGGTCGTATCGAACTCTCGCGCAATAGGCTGCAATCCACCGCCCCTGAAAAAAAGAATTGGCCAATTATGACTTGTGGGGCCTACCGACAATCTTCAAGTGTATCCAGTAGATAACTGTGTGTTTCTACTGTTGGTTCTCGGCTTGATGCACGGGTTAGGCGTCGAAACTTTACTGGAAAAAGTTGGGAATCACAATAGGTGGGTGTGAAGGCAGCACAATGGACGGAAGACATGTGTGAAACGGTCTGATAGCTCGGGTTGTCAACACAATATTTCCTTTACGGGACCAGTGTATCGTTAGGTAGTGCGTTTATCTTATCCTCTTGTAGGTACAATTCAAGAATTTCTGAAGAACTTGAAGAGTGCCATAAAAGCACTCGTAAAGCATTTCTGCACAGCTTTTTGACGCATCAAGGAAAATAAAAATTAGCGCAGGATCCCGTTGGCAGCATGGGACTAGAAGCTCGACACGCGACACGGACAAGGATGAGCACACAAGGAGTTAGAATATTCGGAATCACTCGTGTATCATCGTAGAGAGTCGAATACTACTCTCAAGTTGGGTACATCATTGTCATCATATATGTATATATATATATATATATATATATATATATATATGTATCTATAAGATGACAACCTTAGAAAAGATCCTTGAACAAATCATCGAACTCGTCGCCTTTCTTGGCAACTTTTTTCGTTCTCTTCTTCTTCCTCTCCTCCTTCTCTGCCTTCTTCTCCTTTCCCTTCTCCGCCTTCTTCCCATTTCCATCATCGCCGCCGCTGCCGCCATCGACACCCTCGCCACTCCCCCGATTTCTCGACAAGAGGGCGGTCTTCAGCTTCTTGGCCGGCCTGACGCCTTCGTCTCCGGCGCCGTCGGGGGAGGGAAGCACTCGTCTCTTGCCAGACGGCATCGATGCCGTCGCCTCGGGCGCTCCCGAGGGGTCTTCCTCTCCGGTGGCGATTCCGGTCGCGGGCCTGACGCCTCGTCTCGCCTTCGGGCCCGCCGGAGCCTTTCCTTTATTGCGGAGCTCGGCCGCGCGCTCCACGGCTTCGCGGGATATGGCTTTGCCTTCCCTTTCTCTCCCTCTTTTGTCTCTGTCTCTTCCGCCGTCGCCGCCGACACTGTTACTGTTATTGTTACTTGCCCCTTCGTCGCCCTTGGGCGCTCTCTGGGTCTCGCTCGGCCTTAGCTCGGGTTCTGGGGCCGAGGGCGCCGCGGGGGTCCCGGAAGCCGGGATCGTCGCTGCGGTTCCGCCATTTGGGGTTTCGGGCTCCACTCCTGTTGCTACTGCTGCTACTGCTGCTGCTGCTGATGGTGGTGGTGGTCCTGTGATTTCGTCGCGCGCAGATGGCGACGACGGGCGAGGGGCGGCTGGCCTGGGTGCCGCGCTGTCGCAGGCTGCTTGGGTCTGCGCTAGGACGCCGAGGAGCACGACGCCCAGCGGCGCGAACTGATTGTCTGCTGTGAGCTGGGAGAATGCTCTGTGCGGCAAGATGCTGGAGTTAGCGATGCGTTTGAGGAGTGATGCGATCTTGATTGTTTATGTTTGCAAGAGACCTCCAGTCTAGAAAGGAGGCAGAGGCAGAGGCGGTGATTGTCAGGGGTGCGCGGGGATTAATAGTGTGATGAACGGCGAATAAATAGTCTAGTCAGGTCACACCGGACAGGGGAATGCGGCAGCCGGAGTTGGTAAAAACACCACAATGCCGGAATGCCGAGCCCACGAAATGATCGACAACCGACGGCCAGATCACGTCACTTGACATCACGTGGCGCAGAGAAGAGAGAAAGAAGAGAAGTAGCCCAACTCACAGATAACACTTCGGGACCAGGACATCGCGCAGCCAGGTCGCACGCCTGGCGACATTCGTGTCCATCTCCACGCCGACCTCAGTACCTGTACCTGATGCAGTCAAAGCCTCTTCCTCACCCGTCCCAGTCCCAGTCCCCGCTGTCGTCCCCGGACCGCCAGAAGCCAGCTCCTCGCGCCTGCGCTTCTTGCCCTTCGCCTTGGCAGCAGCCTTGGCAGCCCGCGCGGTATCTCTGCGCGCGGCGGCGACGGCGGAGGCCAAGTCCTCCACGAGCCGCGCGCTGCCGCGGCGCAGCATGCCGAAGCAGCGCCACCACGCGGCGCGGCGGTGCTGGTTGCGGTTGCGGTGTGCGAGGCCCGCGAGGACGGGCTGCAGCGGCGCGAGGCGGGAAAGAGCCCGCGAATAGGGCGTGGCCTGGTCTTCGGGTGCCGCTTCCTCCGCCCTTGCTTCCGCCTCAGCGGTGACGGCGGCCGAGGAGGAAGAGGGTGCTGTCGTCGTCGTCGTCGTCTTATGCGGAGTGGCGAGGGCGCCGCGGACGGCGGCGCTCTTCTTTTTTGGTGTGGCCATTTACATTGTATTTGAGATTACGAGGATGAGGGGGGGCGCCTCGTGATTTGATGGCTCTCCAGGCAAGTTGGCCTTGTGCCTGTGCTTGAGGCGAGTTGAGTGAATGAGTGAGTGAGTAAGTGAGCGACTGAGCTGATGAAAATGTACTTAGTGAGCCCGACATAGCTCAAGCTAGATCTTTGGGAAATTTTGATTGGTGGGTAACTTGAATTAGGATTTGTACATGTGCATGTACCGCTGGTATGGAGTACCGAGTAACCTTGGAACTTTCATGCTGCTGGCTTGGCTGCTCGTAGTGTACTTGTGGGACTAGTGTACAAAGTACCTGCTTACATCTAAACAGGCACCCAGCCTTTCAACTTGACGGAAGAACGTGAGAGGAATGAAGAGAGTAGAGCATCGATAAATTTCTGCTTCTGCGCCTGTGTTTTTTTTCCTCTTGCCTGATTTTTAGTATGCGAATATAAACCGTGAAGAATTCGAGTACCCAACAGGGAGTTGGTCCTATGTACCTATGTACCTACTTCGTGGGCAACGTGGGAAATGACTGGTTGGCGCGGGGTGTGGGTTTGCCCTTGCATGGATCAAATACACTACCGGTAAGTTCAACGCGTGTACCTGGCGGCCCCGCTTTGAACCTCACTTCCTCCCGCCTTCTTATGATCACGAAGTAAATATAGGGAGACGTAGGTACAAAAAGATAACCCGGTGACTCGGAATCGAACCAGAATGTGTCACTTATGTCTAAATTAGCGGGTTTGAATGTTTAGGTGAACATAGGTGTCACCTGTGAAAATGGGACCAGACAGCTCAGCTTCTGCTGTTCCAGTCGTAAACACGGGGATAGCATCGCAAGCTTCAAGTTTTTATCATCCGCGATTATTCTCGAGTTTCGACTATGTGGTGTCTTTGAAATAGGCCCGGGTTTTCTGTAGTATTATTACGTTGTTATCACCTTCATGTTTGCTGGTTCGAGTTGTTGTCTAGCTGATTAACTACTGAAGAGGTACATTCAAGTAAGTACAGTTTTGCAGAGAGCATGGTCAGCAGAAGAACAACACCATGGTGGAAAGGTGGTGCTTAGGGTGGCAGGTACACTGTCGAGAGCAACTCCAGCATTAAAGGCTTGGTCGTCGAGAAGAATAGCAAGACGAGGATCGGCAAAGCATCACGACCTTATATAGGTTGGCGACTTCTAATTTGATGATAAGTAATACTATGTGAGAATATGCATGCATTCGACTAGATAATAGTAGTCATGTGTATTTAAATGGTGTTCTGCTATGAGTTTGGAAAGCAATGTGGGCTAATAGGAAAGAAAACGGCATGGTATGGCAAGTGGTTGAAAACACCAAGGAAAGTGTCACGATCGATAAATCAGTGTAAGGAACGGCAGCATTGACAGGTACCTAGAGTTAGCGCGGATGGTCTATGTAGAGTTAAGTACTGTAGGCTTAGTGCCTACGTGTAGGTAGGTGAGGTAGATAGGTGAGCAACAGTTTGAAGAAGCGAGAGGCACTCCGGGTCAGCAATGAGCAAACACTTGGAAAGCTACCTAGGTACATTCTCCCTCTCATACCTCTCGAGGACCCCACAATAGAGGTCAGAGGAGGTTATAAGTTAGATTAAATCTCTGCTCTTCTGGCCCTACGAGGACGGTCCTCAACCGATGAAGCGCATGGTCTAGTGGTAAGACGTAAGACCCTCACAGAGGGCTGCAGGAGGCTGGGTGGGCTAAACACCGCTAGGTGGGCTAAGGTTGAGCACTCGAGTAGGATGTGGGTGGAGGGGTGGTTCTCCAAGGGGGTGGTTCGGTTCTTGGACCGGCATCTTTTTTTTTTTTTTTTTTTTTTTTTTTTTTTTTTTAAAAATTTATTTTT
The DNA here is from genome assembly GCA_022578495.1 of Nemania sp. NC0429. NCBI lineage: Eukaryota > Fungi > Ascomycota > Sordariomycetes > Xylariales > Xylariaceae > Nemania > Nemania sp. NC0429. The sequence goes on along the minus strand of MU392163.1, from coordinate 635,854 downwards.
TTTTTTTTTTTTTTTTTTTTTTTTCAAAAAAAGAATTTATAGATTATTATCATTAGATCTCATCCGCGCCACCTTCGGACTCACTGGGTAATAGTGATTCTCTATCACGTTCTTATTCACCTCATAGATAGCAGAGACCCGTCGGCTATGCTTCCGTATCTCCTCCAGGGGCACCGAACCATTGCTATCGCTGTCGCCATCGTGATCATCATTACTACGCGGACCACGCAACGCCGCACATCTTGGCGAGGACAATCTGGACTCGTAAACTCCACCATGGGTATCTAGAGCAGCGGTATTGTTGTTATTCCGATGTAGTGTTCGCACACCCTGCTTGCTCGCGGCAGAAGAACGAGCACCGCCCATGAATCCTTTGAACAGAGGGCGTAGCGTGGCGATCGACGATGCTGTGAGACCGAGGCCATTTTCCACCGTCGACCAGATCGTAAGGTCGGTGAACGTGTACATGATGTCGCCAGAGTCGAGTGAGAGTTGCCAGACGTAGAAAAGCCGCGCGATAGTCGCGACGGAGGCTCTATTGGTTCCGCAGGTCAGTCAGCTGTGCTGTTCGTCACATGATCGGACGACGTAGATATAGTGTAAACTCACACGGCGCCGAGGGCTAAAATGCCAGCCACCCATACCTTTTGCCTCATTCCAAGATCCAGACGCCGCACAAGAGCGATGGGGAGGAGCCCGAGGACCCAGTCCCCCCCAGCGTTCACACCACACGCGGCATATGTCAAGCCGGTGACGAGCCTTGGGTCGAGGCAGTGACCAGTTATCGTGGTGTTGGTGTACTGTTCCCAGTAGAATTTTATAGGCTGGCATTGAAACCATGTCTTGAAGAGATAGACGATGTTGAACCCGACGCAGATGACGAGTGTGATCTGGATGGTCAACTTGTGCCAGCGCTGGGAACATATTCGCAGCAAGAAGACGCCGACGGTGAGCTTGAGAAAGATGCTGGTCACAATGTACGTGACCTCACCCGCCCAGCGCATCTGTATTTCTTCCGTGTAAGTAATACTGTAACAGAAACCAGTTCCGCTCTTATTCGAGATTGCGTACCTGAAGAACGTTGGAGATATTTTCCTTCGATAGGGACTCCAGGGGTCTACCTTCACCGTACTTGATGCTCAACAGGATAAGGGCGGTATAAACGATCAGAAAGACCTGTTAAAGTTAGCGCTTATGCAGGGGGTGTGATGTGGAATTGTGCCGTACAAGTGTACACACGGCCAGCCAATCCTCTGGTCGAAATAGTTTCAAGATGAAGACTCGTACATAGCATCGGAGGAAGACGGTGAGAACAGAGATGCCAAGTACGATGTCCGCTGCGATAGCGAGCTCAGGACCGCGGTCGTCTGTCGGCATTGTGCTCGCTATACCTGCTGCTTGGTGTAGAGAGACAAGTTGAGATGTTCATAACGGCCAACATGAGACACAACAACGGGGCCCGTGTTGCGAGAAATTCATCGAGGTCGGCGACGTCGCACTACTTGGGACGAAGCGAAACTGGACGGGAAACTATCCATGATATACTCGTCGCAAAATCTTTTGCGGCATTAGTCTAGTGGATTGACTGTTGGGGTTGATATCCTGTGGATAGGCTTGCCGGGGTCTCATGCTGTTCGCAGCCATCACTGAGGATGCAGTTTTTGGCGTGATCATCTGTGACAAACCGAGCATAATCCTCTACTCCAAAGCCTGACAGGAAATAGTTCGTGTTCTTCATCACCTTACATAATTACCACCGGATCAGGTGCACTTGGAGTTGGAGCATGGGGTCACCAGTGGGACACATCCAGGGAGACCGATCACCTTCGGTAATTAGTGACGCTGCAATGGAGACCGGAGGAAAAAAGGAAAATAGTAATCTTCATAAATCATGGTACGCATCAGCTGTGAAGCCTTTGTCGTCAATGGCCGCGCATACCTTCGAATCGATGCGCTCTCCACAATGTCCGAAAGAGGAAGGCCGTTGTGTGCTTCACATGCTTCCCCCCCCATTGCGGCCCTGCCCGTGCTCGGATGACAGGGATACGTGAAAGATGCCGACTCCATGCCGAGAAATGCCCAGTAGATGGTTGTGTCTCAGCTTATGCGGGCTATTGTTAAAGATCCTGGAAAATCCGTCAATTGCAGCCCTGTTGTTGCCGTCTGCAACTTATGGAGAGGAGATTGCGTAGACAGTCCATTCACTGGATAATTGATCGTATTAATGAGTATGGTGTTCTGCTAAAGACTCGGCCGGGGACGTATCGCTCTTCTACGCGTAACGAATCCGGGTTGGCGTACAACTGTTTAGCAAGCCTGACATGCTAGCCGGCAGCTTTAGTTCGCAGATGGTGTGAATACGCAATAGGTTGATTGCCAGTAGGTAGTTCACGGCGATGTGTCCTAAGATGGAGGTGTGCTCCTGGGGGGGCGAGAATAAGCCTTGGTTGAATATACCCTAGTCTTCGTAAGCTCAGGCGACCTGTACAATATCTGCACTCTAAACAGGAGTCAACGCGCCGCTCTAGTGCAGCCATACTTTAGCCATACTTGGGACCAAAAAGAGGGTATGAATGAGCAGAAAGGATCAGCTACATACATTTTAGGCCACTCCTAGCAGTGCTAGTACCATTGAAATAACTATTGCAGACACGGTGCTCCCACATTGGAATTATATGTTGATGTAATCAGACCGAGAGTCTGTGTAAAGGTCTCAGAAGCCAATGATGATACTGATCCCATAATCCATCCCAAGCAATAAGTTAGGGCTACCAATCTCCCAGCATCAATGAGCAGATGAATATTTTTGTGGTGCATCAAACTCAGACACGCACCCCGGTCCATTCGTCTCGGGGTTGACCCTCCATAGCAGCCTTCTTCGCGGCTGCATCTGCTACCTTATTCCATTCTCTAGGAATTCTCTAGAGCTGGATCCGTAGTCCTTCCCCATCCAGTCTCTTTACTTCGTCTAGAAGGATCTCCCATAGATCCTGATTCTTGACAATCTCTTGTCCAGCCCTTCGCCAGCCATCTCTGACCCAAGATATGGCCCACTCTGTAGAGCCGATCGCCACGTACTCCGAGTCAGTGGCGATGACTAAGGTATGAACCCCGTCGCTATTCCAACCACGAAATTGAAGGGCCGCAATGACAGCACGGAGCTCAGCTCGATTGTTGCTTTGAATACTTGGACCACCCAAAGGTCCCTTGTTCTCTAAGCGACCCGATGCTATGTGGGCTGGCTGGCCAGCAAAGCCAGGCCCGTGAACGAAAGCCCAGCCGGCTTTAGGGTTTGGCTTGCCGTTATTCAGACATGCGCCATCAGCGAAAGCGAGCGCCATTCCTTGATCGTGACGATGTATGTATCTGATGAGCCGGCACTATTAGTGATGCTCTGACAGCCTTGGACCAGGCTCGTATGGTCCCAAAAGTATATCTCTTACCTAGAGAGGTGTGTGCTAGTGAGCTTCCCTGGAAAGAGTTTAGCGGGCGTGGCGTGGCCCGGAGATGGATTGAATTTGGTAGGGAACACATAGCGCTTCTCTGCGTCGTCTGCCTCTATAGAAACACCGTGTGCTTCCACAGAAAGGGGATGCGGCGACCGAAGAGGACTGCATCTAGAGTCAATTTCGGCTCTCGTCTCGTGGCTCAGCTCCTCGTACCTGGCTTCTGTTCCCACATCTTGCACGCCGTCTTCACCTTCGTGCTGGATGCAAAAGATCTGGCACCCTCCAGCATAAACAAAGACAGAGGGACCTTCCTCATCATTGATTCCACCTGGGCCACGAGGCATAAGGCCCTGGGGGAAATGCAGACGGCGCGGCATTATGATGAATGCAAGGAAGAAGGGGGTTATTGGGTGGTGCAAACGGACCGACTTGGGACAAAGCGGGAAAAGAGGAAATCTGATCTCAGGTGCTCGGTTTATTCATAGGCAGATTGGTGACCACCAGAATGAAGTGCCTGGTGGAAGCGGGAAGAGCGAGTGAGAAAAAAGGATACGGAAGAATATACATTACCGCGAGGGGGGGTTTTTTGGAGACAATCACCGGTATGGTCACCAGTATTATGACTGTCTTAGGTGGGGCAACATACTTGTAAATTTTGGAAACAGTCACAGTGCTGGTCACCAGTACAAAACTGTTTTTTTGGATTATTTAGTCATACTTTAGAGACGATCTCAGAAAATGAAAACGATCTTAAAAAAAATAAACGATCACCAGCGACCAAACGGTCTTGCAGCTGAATGCCACCTGCACTGGAAACTATCACCTGCAAATAGGACCGTCACCTGCAAATAGCACTGTCACCCGCAAATAAGACCATCACTTACAATAAAGCTGTCACCTGCAAATCAGACCGTCACTGCAAATCAGACCGTCACTGCAAATCAGACCGTCACCTACAGATAAGACCGTCACTTACAGATAAGACCGTTACCTACAACTAAAATTATCGCCTGTACGATACCGTCACCAACTTACAGACCTGTTAACCTACCTACCGTTGGCTGGCTGGCTTCCAATTCGTTGGCTGGCTTCCAATTCGTTGGCTGGCTTCCAATTCGTTGGCTGGCTTCCAATTCGTTGGCTGGCTTCCAATTCGTTGACTGCCTTCGTTGACTGCCTTCGTTGACTGCCTTCGTTGACTGCCTTCGTTGACTGCCTTCGTTGACTGCCTTCGTTGACTGCCTTCGTTGACTGCCTTCGTTGACTGGCACCTTAATTGGCTGGCGCACTTACAGTTGGCTGGCCGGCTTACCTAATACACCTACCTACTACTATAGTACCTAGGTACCTCCACCAACCACCAGCCCCACCAACAACCACTTACACCCACCACCTACCTTCCGTACAACCTGCAATTGCAATTGCAACTGCCTTTAACACAACCAGAGTCCTTATAATTGGCAATAACGCGACCTCCAGCATAGTAGTAGCCCTCGTAGTGTAGTGGTCAATTATCTAATCGCGCGTGCGCCTATAAGCTGTAAACCTATAGTTCGAATCCCAGTAGTAGCAGTAACAAAAATTTACCATATAATTTACCTGTAATAGTAAGTACCTAGGTACACTGTAAAAATACTTCAGTACAAAGAAAATACTAAATAAATAAATATTATTTTGCTTTTTTACATAATTATTTGGTAACAGGGTCGGTCTAGAGATCGTTTTTTTGGCTGGAGATCATGTCGATTCTGACATGATCTTAGAAGTCTGAGACCATGTCGAAACGGCCCCTATTTTGGCTGGCAGAGACTATGTTTTAGTGGGAACTCTATCCTGCATATGACTGTCAAAAGACGATCTTGTAACCGAGATCATATCTAAGGTTGGTGACCAGCACCGTGACTGTCTCCAAAACCCCCCCCCTCGCGCTAATGTAAGTTTTCATCTGCACGGTGCCTACCTGAGTAAGTAGGTATTCATCTGTGTCACTGCTGCCTCAAGGGGGATGTACTTGACCTACAAAGCATTTAGCAAGACCATTGGTGAGTTATAGGTAACTGCTTCCCAATATTAACCCTTCCTTGCCCCCATCAGGCATCGTAGCTTCAGGTTGTATTCCGGAAAGAGCCCAGTCACTTCCCGTTTCCAGCGTCATATAGCAATCATCTTGGCAGCCCCTATCTTAGCTATCAAGTAAGTATCTACCCAGGAGGGTAACACAGACACTCCTAAATCCAGCCACTCTTTCCCTTTTCACCATCTTAGGATATCTCCTGGGCTGTTGAACCGACCAATGTACATGTAGGTATTGATACCTAAGGTGGGTAGGAGGTATGGACTTAGGCTAGAGCTAGAGTAGGTATGTGAGTCTACGTGATAACTGCCCGCATTATGTGCCCCAGGTAAGTCTAAGAGGTAGGTACATGTAGGCAGTAGGCACAGGCACACTCCTTCTTCCTCAGGGTGGCTAATATACCGATGCTCCGGAGGTAACGTCATTCGAAATCTGATCCGAGGATCTCGTTCAGCATGATAGAGTCAAGGCCTGCACAGGAGGTTTGTGTGTTGAAGCGCGTAAGTAGGGTCTGTTCCCATCCCCAACGATCTACCCCATCTTCGTTTTATTTCCAGTTACAGCAATCCGATTATTAACTTGAGGCTTGTCTGAACGGGTAAAAATGAAAATCAGATGGCCGAGAGTCAGTCATACCAGCATTCGTCTTGTCTGCTTTCAGCTCGCGGCTCTTATCTGACACGGGGAAATTGTGATAGAAGTCAAGAATTCACCGCCTTTACATACTGGAGTAGTTCCAGAATCCCACTGTACAGTTATTGGTTTCAGACATTGTTATCCATCAATGATCAACCTTGCCATGCATGGTTGCATATTAATTATAATTCGTACCACAATCATCGCCTCGACTAGAGCAAGGCGGCGGCCACCCTCATCTGCTTTCCCCTATTATCGAGTCCCTAGGAGATGAGGTTCGATCAATCAAGCATACTCGCTTCCGTGGCGGCGACGAACACGTCCTTGTCCGACCAGGCGCCGTGGCTGGAAGACAGAAACCCTGCCTGGGGCCTGAATATCTGAAAGTCGAAGTTGCGGAAAATCTTATTTATTTAGAACAAGAGTCAGCGTCGTCGATGTGGCCAATGAGGCGGTCCGGCGGCGGGCATGACAAAGGACAAAGGGGGATAATATCATACCTCGAAGACGGTCTTGTTCATCTCAAGGAAGGCAATGGCCTTGCCGGCGCACATCCAGCGGCCGTAACCGAAGGTGAGCTCGACGTTACGGATCATTTCTGTACGCGTCGCCTCGTCGGCCTCGAGGAACCGCTCGGGCCGGAACATCTCTGCGTCTTCGCCGAACAGGACCTTCGACCGCATCAGGGATGACAGATTCGGCGAGACGGTTGTGCCGCCGGGGACGAAGTGGCCGTGGATCGTATCACCGCCGGGAGGCACCATCTTGCCGAAGGTCGCGGTGGCTGGTGGCCGTATGCGCAAGCTTTCGTATACGACCGCCTATAATACGCAGTCAGAATCACAGGCTACGTCGTGATACAATTTACGGCAATGAAAAAAAAGCACCAAAGTCCCCACGCTGCTGTCAAAAGATCGATATAAGGGGGCAAGGATGAGAGGCGCACCTGTAGATATGGCAACTCTCTTGCTTCTGCGCCCGTGATGGGAATCGAGGCTCTCCCACCCTCGATCGCGGATTTTATCTCTTTCTTGAGTTTATGATACACCGCAGGGGTTGACGTGACGTGGACTAATATCATGGTTATCGAGCTGGCAGTGGTCTCTGAGCCAGCCACGAACATGAAAAACGCTTCGGTCTGGCATTCAGCCTCGGTGACTCCATGGCGACGAAACGACCCCTGAATTCAAGCACGTCAGCTACATAATCCAACTCACAGTCGTCATTAGTGTCCTAGTCCAGTCCCACTTCCAACTTACTAAGATATCAGTCGAGCCTTTCCCGTCGCCGGCGTACACTTTGTGAACATGGTCATTTGTCATCCTAGATTCGATAAGTCAGTCCATCAATGTCGTTCGGATTTCGAGTAAATATTTGGAATGAACTCACTTCATCATCACGCCAAGCCCATTGCGATCCGTTGGCTTAGGCCCAACTAGTTTGATTCCCAATGGCGAGAAGATGATACTCCGTGCCCAGGGCACATCGCCCAGGACATTCATGGCGGGCATGAATGCCTCGACGGTGTGGATGAATCCGAGCGGGTCCTCGTCGGCCTCAAGGCAACCAAATTCCTTCCCAAGGGCAAAGTGGGAGATGGCATCTAAAGCGTACAGAGAACACGCCTTACGGAGGTCAAGAGGCACCACGCTGGAACTAGCACCGGGCTTTTGAGCGTATTTACGACGGATCAAGCTGACGAGATTTTGAATTTGCTCGTCGAGGGCCGACTCCAGGCCAGGCACCTCACGACCGGAGTAACCAAAAGAGGTCTTAGCTTTGTACTTGTCATGCCGAACGGGCTCCATCATGGTGAACATGGCATCGCTACTCGGGTGAAAACGAGCACCGTCGTACCAACCGGACCGTGGGTACAGGCTCTTCGCGCCGGATATGCGACGGATCGTCTCGGGATCGTCCGTGCTGACCTCGTTGGGCCCGATCCGAACTAGCGGTCCATATTTCTCCCCCAGGACTTTGTGGAGTTCGTATTGTTTTCCGCACCACCCCGAGTAGGCGATCCACAGGTACGAGAACGACGCGAGGAAAGGCCCGGGAATGTGACGAAGGCGATGCCATTGGTAGAGAGTCGAGCCAAGAAAATAGCCTGCCGCGAGAACGACTAGACCTTTAAAGACGTGAGCTAAGTCTAGGACCGCCATGGTCTCAATTCTTAATGCCAGGCCGCTCAAAGGGAAAATTTGGGGCTTCTCGAACGTCACCAACAAGCCGCCATAACACCCTCAAGTGGGAGGATGATGAGATGGTGGGAAGAGGCGCACGGTCGAAGATAATATATCAATAGCATATGCGAGAGGCGGCTATCGATTTCTTCCCTGCTCGCCCTCCATCCCTGCTGATTCACACCGCTCCGGTGATGTGGGTTGTTCAAATTGTAATTAGTACCAATAGTTGCCCCATATCTTGCTGGACTTTACCTATTACAGAACTGAAATTCTATATAACCAGATATATGACTGGGGGGGCCTTTCAGCTGGGATTCTTGACCCCGGAAGCCTATAATGGGGTTTACACTAAGAAAGTACGTGTAGGCACGAAATGCTTATCCATGATGTAGTAGTGATCGTGATCAGCACGATCAAACACCACGACACCGATAAGCAGCATCGGGCGGCGATACAGAGAGGGCGAGGATAACCGGCTGCCTCTAAGCCATCTATTCCAGAGCCACTGGGGGAAAGCCCCAATCATGCAATAGAAATGAGGTCGTTCCTAAGTGTTTGGCAACACAAAGTGTCGTGGCCTTGAGGCTGCCTATGTACACAACTTCTCTCTTTTCTTTTTCTAGATACCACTTATAGGTATCACCTAGCGAGCCACGAGTTATCGGTAAGTGCCGACACTAAGGTAGTTGCGCAGATCTTCCATTCACGCGAAAATGAAGCTTAGGGACATACACGTGTACCTCTTATCCCAGCCAGAATTCCTACAATAAAAGAAGAAGGGAAAAAATTTGAGATGACATCTAACAGCGCATGCGTAATTAAACTGCACTCATCAATTCCATGATCACTACATACCTATGAAGTACCTGGTATACATGTACCTGCTTGCTGCCTTACCTACAGGGTACTTACTTAGGGACATCACCTACCAGGGGTCCAGTGTGGATACGCTAGGCGTGTACTTCTCCAGTCGGAAGCAGCCGCTGTCGTATTGGTCTGGCCCATATTTATCCGATTGGGTACACAGCTGCCTGGACCAAGGTCTCTCTACATGGATACTTGGTACTTAGTTGTACATACCATTTACCAGCTAACAGATCCGACTCTTCTTGATTACCACCTACTTGTACTTACCTAAATCGATTACAGGATTAGTTAAGTTAAGCAAAGACGCACATTGATTGAACATCATTTTCCTTCTTGCTCTTTTCATTTCTCTTAAGAAAAGAAAAAACTTGTGAGGTGTGTGTGAAACCAAAGGTTTTTCGGACAGGCCTCTCTTGCTTACTTACTCCAAATGCTTGTCTGTCCTAACCTAAATAAACGACCCCAAGTGGCTGTTTCGAGTGGATCGACATAGATACTCTATTGACCCAACCCATGAGCTCTTGGCAGGCCCGCAAGTAACTTAAGGAGACCAATAAGCCGAGTTAAGCCCCAACTCTGTTGAAATTTCAAAAGTTAATTCATACGACGCGGTGGATTCAGTATCTGAAGATTTCATATTCAGCTTAGTGCGGTAATGGTTTAAAAGCCCACGGGCTGGCAAGAATTGAAAGGTCCAATGTCCCATCACATGCTTTGGGACCGATGAGCGCGTCGCTATTATTGGGTTGGGCCCTTGTGACTGAGATCGCAAGTGCACCGAGCTGGGTGGAGAGTGAGTTATACATTTAGGTACTTAGGTGGCGTTTTTGCATGACACTTCGATCGCCGCCCCTATTTCCTGATCTTTATGCCTTGGTAGGTATCGCGATTCAATTAGCCACACAATGCAGTTGAGGAAACTCCCGAGGTCCTGTTTCACGTTCAGCCACACCCTGCTGCCCGGCGAACAGTACCTAATTACACCTAATTATTGACCCTCTTTCTCGCTCACTAGCGGCTTTTTCCTGTCAATTTGTTGCGATGATTCGTCCAGCTATCTGACACAACCGGGTTGGAAAAATAAAGCCCCTCGATTCTTGAAATCTGCGCAAAGAGTTTGTTGCTCTCCCTGTCTGATGATGAGTGTCTATTCTCGTGTGAGATCTTTCTCTCTTTTCGGGAGACTCACCCTTTTCTTTGGAAAAGATGAGAGCCCCGTAGCGCTCTCCAGGAAGAACGGCGCGATGTCACAGACGAGTCACGAGCCTTACGATGTTAGTTGCAACCAAGATGTTAAAATGAGAAAGCTTACACGAGATAGGAGCACCCAGGAACACAAGAGGTGGCGGAAAATAGACGACTGAAATGAAAGAATACAACTTTTATCATCCTGTTAAGCGAATATACATTATGGCTCATTGAGTTTATAGGATCTTCCGGATGTTGCCCTTCACGTATAATAATGGTTTATATACAGCGTGCTTTCATCCTCAGCTGTAAGCGATAGCATAGAGTAGGATCCATGCAAGAGATGCTCACTTTTGTTCGCTGCTTATTCCGGGAGCATCTTGGCGTAGAAGACACCATTCGCAGTTACATACCAACGGAAGTTCCCCATGCGGTCGAGTGAAAATCGGCTCCGGGAAACCCACTGGCCATCAAGCTCGCGACACCAATACATGCGGCTCACGTCGTCATCTCCTGGCTTCATGCTCTGAGGCTCATTCATCTGGTTGTGCTGAGCTGCGTACTGATTCTCCGCATCCACTTCAGCCTGGGTCTTTCCCATCTCGAAACCGCCAGCACCTCCGCCCATGGCGTATGCGCTGGGGGGCGTGATGGGAGGGGTTGGTTGGCCCATACCAGGTACCATGTATGCCGGTCCGCCAGGTCCTGGGGCATAAGCCATAGGAGGCATGATACCAGGTTGATAGTTGACCATGGGCGGTTGCATAGGGTGAGCTTGCATGAATGGCGGCTGACCACCGGCGGCCATCATAGGGATCGGCGCAGTGGTCATACCCGGTTGAGGCTGTAGTAAAATAAAAAAGTCAGCATGCTTGATTCTTTCAGAAATTTAGAATGAGATGCGAACGAAAGACAGCGACGATAGAGAGATTTGTAATGAGTTAGTAGCGACATAGAGGACGAGGTGCTCTATACGGACAACCCGTGCGAAATAGACTTGCATTCGTCATGATGGCAATAGGCACTCCACTCATCACTGGCGGTGTGTACATAGGTAAAAGAGTCTGGGGTTGTACCTGTTGATAAGGGAAGCCGGGAGGTGCACAGAAGGGCGGTCCGCCGCCATTCATCATCATATACTGCGGGCCGGCCGGATAACCTGCATCGGATCGAGGCACATAAGTGTACTCGAACGGACCATGAGTCGTGTCAGGCACGGGTGGTTGATAGTGGGCCGCATACGGGTCTGGCATCATGCCAGCGCCTACAGTACTCATATTGACTTGAAGGGGCTGCGCAGGATTGGGGAAAGATGAAGGGATGGATGGATTATAGGTGCCGCCGTTGTGGAAGGGAAAGTTGTTATGAAGCTGGGAATGGGCGGTAGCTCCGCGCGGCTGGAGGACACCGTCGATGACAAGTCCGTGTGGTGTATTCGTGACGGTGTGAGTGAATGCACCAGCAAGAATACCAGCCTCCGGAGTGGCGATCCGAGGAGGAGGATGGGCGTCGCTGGGTTCCGGGCCAGTTTGTGGAGGAGGATGAGGAGGAGGCTCGTCGTTGGCAGTCGGTGGGTGAGTAGAACTGGGCTGACGGTCGGGATGAGGGTGAGGGTGAGGGTGAGGGTGAGGGGCCTCGGGTTTGGCAGTGTTTGGAGAGTTATGTTCAGCAAATGAAACACGTCTAGTTCTTTTTGTGTCTTTTCTGGGAGAGGTCATGCCGGGCGAGCTTCGCAAACCAGTAAGGAGTGGCCTCGTAGCTCGAGGCAGCGGCGATAGAGCCAAGCGCAATGATTGCGCAGTGGCTCTGTACGAGGGTAAGGTGTGTTGTGTTGTGTTGTCTGCTTCGCTGGAATCCGGGCGTGACGAGGCTCAGGAACTGACGCGGCATTGATAAAAGGAGATTGTTAGACGTGCCATGCGCAGAGCAGCCTCTTCGTGGTGGTTGTCTCTACCACTTGAGCAGTTCTAGGTGGTGATAATGTAGGGATGCAATATGAAGTGAAAGTTGTAGAGGGTGGAATGATGGAAGGTGTGGTCAGAGACGAAGAAAGATGTGTACCAGATAGGAGGTAAGTACTTGAATGATGAGCATGCGCATCTCGAAGATAGGTACTCAAGTAAGTACCTATCTATAAGTACTTCTCTGCCAGTCACCTTGGGTAAGTACCTCTTAAGATAGGATGGCGGCGGTATGGATCAACAAGTCCGGTTGATTGTCAGAGATTCCATAGACAGACAGACAGACAGACGGGGTCTCCTTATTGGCCACCTGCCTAGGTAGTTGTCGATTAGGTAGGTGCCAGTCGTAGTTTCCCCGGGTTCCCTCAAGTAAGTTGGCACGTTGCCACAGTACCTACCGGCAACTCGAACCGAGTGTCTCGTAAAAACAAAAGACGTGCAAACATGGAAACAACTAATATGCAGCATGGGGAAGTGGGGCATAGGGCAAGTGAATGAAGAGAGAGTTTGTGCAGAGACTTACCGTATCTCCGATGGTGGGAACCCAATTGGTTCCATTCCATACGTATTGGAACATGGGCATTTCAGGTTCATCCTCGAGGATGATGTCCCGCACTGGCCAACATGGTAGGCAGCACATGTCGGCTGAGACGCCGTCTGCTCGCTAGTAGTTGTCGATGAAATAGGAATGAGCACAGCCGAGTAGGGGTTGTTAAGGGGGGCAGAGAGCGACGGGTGCCGCAGTGCACTCGGTTCGAAGGCCTGAGATAAGTGTCGACCAGAGGTTCAAGTTGATCATTGATACACAGAGTATCTGAGAAATTAAGTCAAGTAGATGGAGGTACATTGGTACATTAGGCAAGCTATGCGGTCTTGTGAATGAAGCTAGGATGGGCGTGTAAAAGGAAGGAAGGAAGGGTTACCACCTAAGTACCAACTACTACCAAGTAGAGATGGTGGAGCGGGGATATAGGGTTCATACCGTACCTAGATAGATAGAGATCTTTTTTCTTAGAGTATTAGATCGAGCTTCTTCTTAACGTCATGCCCTGCAAGCAAGTATTGCTATACGGCTGCCCAGCCCGTGAATTGTCTCCTCTAGACCGTGTGCTCTGTTCTAGTTCAGGGGTTTGTATGACGTAGGTACCTAGTTTGAATTGCTTGCTCAAACTTCAAAGAACAAAATTGTTTGTGTTAGTCTACATTACCTAAGGTACCAGGTTTGCATTTGACTCGATCCTAGGCGACCTGGTTGACTATATCCGATCTTATTGCTTGTGAAGCGCCCAATTGTATGTCTCCAAAGTACGGTGCTGTATAACAGTGCTCGTTTTAGTACAACTCCTCAGTAGTAAAATCGATAACATGATTTATTCATCAATACTAGATAAATCAACCAGTGGGCTGTACATCATAGCCCCCGTGAAATTGCCTGCTGAATGCCTACAAGGCTGCCTTTCTGGTCGGGAATACCGGAGGTAACTACTGCACTTCGTGATCGGTATAGATAACTCCGAGACTCGAAAACTGAGGCTTACTGGGCCTCATCTACGGCAAAAGCGAATGGGATGGGTTGGTGACTTTCTAATACACCTAACTGACGAGTAGGACGCTTGTGGCTGTCCTCACTTATACCATAAGCTCTCAAGGTATTACAGTGTTAGTACGGGAACGGTTTAAAGTATGTGGCGAGAATAGAAAACAATAACGGCATATCCTCAACAACTATATAACATTAATGGTATATTCGGAGAACGTGGTCACAACACCAAGGCTCTTCAGCAAAGTCCAGTGATGCCTGTGAAAATAAAGAGTGTGATAATTAGATAGCAGTGCTATTGCCGATCCCGGTTATCTGTATTAACACTGAACTACATCAGCCACAACGCCGAACTGGCAGTCCTTCAAAATAAATCTGTGTTACTTGCCGTTGCTTGTGGTGGCCCTCAATAGGGTCAGCAGGCCCCAACCAGCGGCGTCGGTTGGCCTAACTTAGGCATTCTTTCGACGTGGCTTTTGAGGGGGAAAGAAAAGACATGTTATACTCTATTAATTGGGGTAATTAGTCAATGGCTTCGCAACATTTCGGCGCAAATAATATAGTCTGAAACGTGACGGGGCCGGAAGGATTCGGTCGTAATCTATCACCGGCGCGTTTCGGTGTGTTTCGGACGACAATGGATACAGTCGCGTATAACGCCGAACGCATTAGCCTTTTCTATACGGCAAGTCTGACTCGTCAGAAACACGCGACACACCTCACATCAGCTTCTAGGATCGATGAGGCTCTACACAAACCTTGTTGATCGTCGGGTCCGTGGACTACGCACCCGCCAACGTCAGCTTGGGAGTCTATTCAGCTGATAAAATGCCGACATTGTTGGTACTATTAAAATATGGCCAACGATTTTCTTCACCGGAAATTCGCTGCTCGAGGATTTCCGTGTGGCGTTATCAATATCCAGTCCGGGTCTTTCGACCTCGCCATGTCGAGGCCTTATTGATGGGCTCTCATTACCACTATATAAGTAGTCATATGAAATTTCCCTTTTGATATATGTACTTACAGGTTGCTGTTAATGCTCCATGACACACAATACTTCCGCAGTTCCTTCAAACTTGTCTGACCATTCATTGCTTCGTCGACATGGCCTCTACAGAGCCCATTGCCGTCATTGGGAGCGCATGCCGCTTTCCAGGCAGCGCAGACACACCATCGAAGCTTTGGCAGCTTCTTCAAAAGCCTAAAGACTTGCTTCAAACAGTCTCTGAGCGGCGGCGATGGCACCCCGACGCCTTCTATCATAGCGACCCTGAGCACCACGGTACCTCCAATGTTAAGACTTCTTACTTTCTTGATGAAGACCCTGCAGAATTCGACCATTCCTTCTTCAATATTCAACCATGGGAGTGTGAAGCTATCGACCCGCAGCAGAGAATGCTAATGGAGACTGTTTATGACTCCCTGTGCTCGGGTGGACAAAGCATCGAGGGACTTCGCGGATCTTCGACTGCAATCTTCGTTGGCACTATGTGTGATGACTGGAGCGGTATCCTCTACAAAGACTGGGAGACCATCCCACAGTACAGTGCCACTGGCATGGGCCGCAGTATTATGTCCAATCGTGTATCGTACTTCTTCGACTGGCACGGTCCATCGATGACTATTGACACCGCTTGTTCCTCAAGCTTGGTCGCTGTTCATTTAGCTGTCCAAGCCCTGCGCAACGGGGAGTCAAAGGTAGCCGTAGTAGCGGGATCCAATCTCCTTCTGAGTCCAGGTAAGGACAATCTTTCGTCTTCCATATAACGGCATACCATAGGCTAATTTTCTAACACTGCCTAAGGCATGTATATTGCCGAGTCTAATCTTCACATGCTGTCCGCTACTGGGCGATCCAGGATGTGGGACAAGAATGTAGACGGGTATGCTCGTGGAGAAGGAATCGCATCCGTTATTCTGAAGCCCCTGAGTGTTGCACTTCAGGATGGCGATCATATCGAGTGTATCATCCGTGCCACGGGAATAAATCAGGATGGAAAGACTCAGGGGTTGACGATGCCAAGTGCGACAGCACAAGCAGCGCTCATCCGAGAAACCTACGCTCGTGCCGGTCTGGACATCGAGAAGCCGGAAGACCGCCCGCAGTTTTTCCACGCGCATGGAACAGGGACACCCGCCGGGGACCCCCAGGAGGCAGAAGCAATTGCTAAGGCATTTTACAGCAACGGCGCGTCGGACAAGCTCTATGTCGGCTCTATCAAGACAATAATCGGCCATACGGAGGGAACCGCGGGGTTGGCGAGTCTCATAGGGACATCACTAGCACTTCAGCACGGGTTGATTCCGCCTAACATGCATTTTAATGAACTCAACCCCAGGATTGCGCCTTTCTATGGGAACTTGGAGGTCCCTACATCCCTAAGGCCCTGGCCTAAGCTTCTTCCTGGCCAGCCCCGTAGAGCGAGTGTTAACAGTTTCGGTAGGTTAGCTTATTGCTCTGGATGCGCGATCTAGATATAGCTCATTTGTGTCAAAGAATAGGCTAACACGGAGACCTTCTCCAGGATTTGGCGGCACAAATGCTCACGCTATCATCGAGGCCTACGATCCTCCGTCAGTGGCGCCGTCTACCGGCCCGCTCTTAACACCCCTGACCATCTCCGCTGCCACTGAGAGGTCTCTTCGTGCCCTGCTGTCATCTTACTCCGAATATCTAAAGAGCAACCCCTTGGTGTCTCTGCGGGACTTCGCCTACACTCTACAGGAACGACGCTCGACTCTCGCCTACCGCGCCGTGGTTGTCGCGTCCACTCTTCCAGAAGCCACACAGAAGATCGACGCGCTTCTTGAGAACGACGAAGCCACTGAGCTGAGCACAAAGCACTTTGGAGTCCAGTCTCCCCGAATTCTCGGTGTCTTCACGGGACAAGGGGCCCAATGGCCTGGCATGGGCGCCAAGTTGATTCAGTCCTCGCCCCTTATGGCGAAGCGGCTAGATGAGCTTGACGCGGCGCTGGCGTCGCTACCAGAGAATGTTCGGCCGACATGGAGGCTACGAGAACAGATGCTTGCGGACCCAGTGGTATCGAGAGTATCCGAGGCGGCAGTGTCACAGCCTCTCTGCACCGCTGTACAGATCCTGCTTGTTGATCTTCTAAAATTGGCCGGCGTCAAACTTGACGCAGTTGTTGGGCACTCTTCCGGTATGCGATTCTCCTATCATCTAGAGGCCTCTGCTCATGTTGGACCATTTCGACTAATTCATTCTTGTGAACTAGGAGAGATTGGGGCAGCGTATGCCGCGGAATTACTGTCAGCCAGTGGTGCTATCCGCATTGCCTATCTGCGCGGTTTCTACGCCAAGCTCGCTGGTTCGTCAAATGGCATCAAAGGTGCCATGATGGCTGTCGGAACATCATTCGAGGATGGGTACGAGTTCTGTAACCTGGAAGACTTCCATGACAGAATCCAAGTCGCTGCTGTCAATTCCTCGTCGAGTATCACCCTCTCCGGCGACGAAGATGCTGTAGCAGAAGCTGTCGAAATTTTCAAAGACGAGGGCAAATTCGCCCGTCAGCTAAAGGTAGATACTGCTTATCACTCATCACACATGATTCCCTGTTCAAAACCCTATTTCGCATCTCTGGAGGCCATTGACGACACTCACCCCGCGGGCGCCGGCACTAAAGACAGGCCAGTATGGTATTCGAGTGTTCTGAATGGGGAAGTCATGACGCCTGGGGATTTGGACCCTAACTACTGGGTCACCAATATGACTGGAATGGTGCAGTTTGCCCCAGCCGTCGCAGCTGCGGTAGCTCAAAGAGGCCCGTTCAACCTCGCTTTGGAGCTTGGGCCGCACCCTGCTCTCAAGGGACCGTGTCTAGACACTCTCAAAGAGGCCACAGGAGACGAAATACCGTACTCCGGCCTTCTCTCTAGAGGCAAGGATGACGTCTTCGAATTTTCAGCTGCTCTCGGATTCATTTGGTCGAACTTGGGCGCAGGGTCTGTTTCGTTTGAGAAGTTCGAGAAATCGGTTTCGGGTGACCTCTCTGGGCGCCATATAATTCCCGATCTGCCCAAGTATGCTTTTGACCACTCGAGGTCATTCTGGAACATATCCCGAGCTTCAGGGGCTCAATTAGTTACTCATCACCCCCCTCATCCAATCTTGGGAAAACGCTGTGTAGAGCGAGAAACTTCCCAGGAGGTCCACTGGCGCAACGTTTTGAGTCCCAAGGAGATCCCCTGGCTCAAGGGCCATAGAATACAAGGCGGGATTGTCTTTCCTGCGGCCGGCTTTGTAGCAATGGCCGTCGAGGCGATGAGGGTGCTCGCCGGCAAGTCAAGCATCAACCTGATCAAGATTGAAGACCTCTTCATCGGCCGAGCCATCGCCTTCGACGAAGAGAATTCATCTGTCGAGTCGCTATTCACTGTCAATGTCCTATATTCAGGGGAAGACAGCATCGAAGCGAGCTTCTCTTGCTATTCTGGCCCCCCCACCGAACGCGGGATGCCAATGGGACTTAACGCCAAGGGCACAGTATGTGCGACGCTAGCAGAACCGGCAGCCGACACGATTCCTTTCGTTGAGCCTGAAGACTTCAACATGACAGAGATTGAGGTCGACCGATTTTATGATCAATTCCGTAAGTTGGAGTACGAGTACTCGCCGCCTTTCCGCGGAATGGTCTCGATCAAGCGCAAGAAAGGCCATGCCCAAGGTATTCTTGAAGATCAGTCTGGGTCGGGGTGGGAAGACGAGTTCCTCATCCACCCCGGTATGCTGGACACAGCTTTTCAGTCTTCTTCAGCGGCCTTCAGCTGCCCTGGAGATGGAATGATGTGGGGTCTTTACATCCCTGCTGGAATCCAAACAATCATTATCAACCCCTTCTTCACTCTCGGCGGTAGCGGAAAACAGAAAACTCTATCATGGGAAGCTATCGCGAAGGGAATGAAGAATTCCCGCAGTACCATGGATATTAACATATTTTCTCAGAATAGCTCCCACACCTTCATTCAAGTTGAAGGCTTGGAATTGATGCCGTTCACGGCTGCGCGGCCTGAGGACGATGCCGTTATCTTCTCGAAACTCGAATACAAGATTGACAGACCTAGTGGCGGTGTCGCTATTATCGGAGATGGAACCACTGCAGAAGACTTAGAGGATGCTATAAGGGGTGAGCGGCTGTCACTTTACTACCTCCGCCGGTTGCTTGAGAGCATCCCGCCTGAACAGAAGGCGAACATTCTACCGCACTACAAGCATTTACTTAATTGGGCAAGTCATGTCGTGGAGGGCGTCAGGAACGGGAAGAATCCGTTCGTTCCCTCGAGCTGGTTGCTAGACACAGAGGAGCAGATAGAAGCAATCCGCAATGAGTAAGTAGGCAACGCAAATCTGGCAGCTGTGACTTGATGCTAATGAAGGAATCTCTTTAGGCACGCAGATCGAGTTGATGTACATCTTATTGACTCCGTGGGCAAAAGCCTCCCGGAGGTGGTACGCACAGGTGCTGGTATTCTCGAGCACATGGAAGGCCTGTTCGATTTCTATGACGAAGGTTTAGGCCTGGACACGGCAAACCGCTACTTGGCGCGCATGGCTGCTCAGGTTGGCCACCGCTACCCGCACATGAAAGTCTTCGAGATTGGTACGCTGAATGTCCCCCGTTGACCTTCATTTGAATGCATGCTGAAGAAAGTCTAGGCGCGGGAACAGGAGGGTCTACAAGAACTGTCCTGCCTTATCTCGGAGACATGTTTTCAAGCTATACTTACACTGACATTTCAAGTGGATTCTTCGAAGCTGCACAAGAGCGTTTTGAGGAATTCAAGAGCCGCATGATCTACAAAACTTTCGACATGGAACGGCCTCCCGCGACACAAGGCTTCGTCGAGGGATCGTACGATCTTGTCTTGGCTTCCAATGTCCTACACGCAACAGATAAACTAGAAGATATGATGAACCATGCTCGTCGGCTTCTGAGACCCGGTGGCTACCTCATTGCCCTCGAGCTCACAGGTAACAACGCCATGCGTGTTGGGCTGCCTATGGGAAGCTTGCCGGGGTGGTGGGTAGGAGCCGAAACTGGCCGGCCATGGGGCCCGACAGTGACCTTGTCCCAATGGGATGCCTTACTACGAAAATGCGGCTTTGGGGGAGTAGACACGAGCACGCCGGTGCCGCACAAATTGCACGTTTCAACGGTATTCGCAGCACAGGCTGTTGACGACCGCATCAAAATGCTCCGGTCTCCTCTAACTTCTATACACGCCTTCCCACCGACAGACAGCCCACGCCTTGTCATTGTGGGTGGCGAAGAACTGGAAACTCACCGGATCGCAGAACAAGTCGCGAGCCTTCTCTCTCCTAGATTCCAAGAAATCGTCCGAGTAAACTCCTTTGAGAACCTAAACATCGATGTGCTACCATACTCCAGCACTGTCCTTTCACTCACAGAGTTGGATGAACCTCTCTTCAAGAACATCACGCCGGCTAAACTTGACACTCTCAAAACGCTCTGGAGCCAAGCCGGGAAAATCATTTGGGTAACTCAGGGTGCCAGAGCAAGCGAGCCGTTCTCATCCATGATGATTGGTCTCGGAAGAGCTATGATTCACGAATACCCGAACATTTCTCTGCAGATGCTAGACCTCGACAAACTGGACAGCGAGGAACGCGCAGCCCAGCTGTTTGCCGGAGAGCTCTTGCGCCTCGAGGCCTTGAAAAAGTGGGAATATGAAGCTCAAGGCGAGCCAGACTTGCTTTGGTCCATCGAGCCCGAGGTGTGCTTCGAGAACGGCACTTTCTTGATCCCCAGGCTTTACAAGTGTGAACAGGCAAACGAGCGATATAACAGTGCTCGTCGCCCAGTGACGAGAATGGCCAACCCGCAGGAATCTTCGATCTTGTTTGCCAACCAGGGTTCTACCTATGAGCTTCAACAACCGTCGCCTTTGCGCATCCCAAGCCATTTACCAGTGTCAGCTGAAACACGGTCCATTCGCGTCTCCCATTTTATATTCCAGACCATCGAGATAGGCTCATTTTGGAGACTCATGTTCTGTGCGGGCACTGATCGAACTACTGGGGAGCCATGTCTTGCCTTGTCGCGTTCATTGGAATCTCAGCCACTGGTCCTCGCAGATTGGACCGTCCTACTCCCGACCAGAAGCATCGACCCTGTTAGAGCGCTGTCGCTCGTTGCCGCTCATGTTATGGCGAGCAATATCCTCACGCTGGTTGCTCGTGGGAGCGCAGTGGTAGTTCACGAACCGGGTGAGCTGATCGGTGCAGCTTTAGCTCAACAAGCCCGGCAGTCCTCAGTTCGAGTCGTGATTACTACGTCAGCCAAGCACGATCTACCTAGCGGTTGGCTCTACATTCCTGACAACCTTCCTCGACGACTAGTCACCAAAGCTTTACCGGCTTCTTCATCACTGTACATTGACCTATCTCACACTCCCAGCTCGGTGAAGACCGGCAAACTTATCAGCGAGAGCATCTCCAAAACATGCATCATCTACCGGCCCGAGCACTTTTATAGCACGGCGACTGAGATTCGATCAGGGTCTTCTCCCAGCAATGTTGCAGAAATTTTTAGAACATCATGCAGTACAGCTATTGACAACCAAAGCCAGAGCGGAGCCTTTCCAGTGATCCAGCTTCAAGATGTTCCAGACCTCCCGGCGTCCGAAATGCCTCTGACAGTCATTGATTGCTCAGAGTCCACCGCCATTTCTGTCAACGCCCAACAAATCGACTCCGGGGTAATATTCCGAGCCGACATGACCTATTTCCTAGTCGGTATGTCAGGCCAAGTAGGACAGTCCCTATGCCAATGGATGGTGGAACACGGCGCACGGTATGTTGCCTTGGCGAGTCGGTCGCCGAAAGTGCACCCCAAATTCATCAGGTCCATGGAAGAAATGGGTGCCACCATCAAGGTCTTGCCCCTGTAAGTGCGATTTCCACCACAAGAGAATCCCACTTGCTATCGTTTCGCTAACAATCCGTAAAGTGATATCACGAAGAGGGAATCTTTGCGCGTATGCCATGAGGAGATCTCCAGAACAATGCCCCGGATTGTTGGTGTCGCCCAAGGGGCGATGGTACTGAGGGACTCCATGTTCGATGGGCTAACTTTTGAAAATCTTACCACGGTCCTTGACCCCAAGGTTACTGGAACGCAGCTCCTAGACGAGCTGTTCCACGATGATCCGCTCGATTTCTTCATTGTCATGTCGTCCCTGACGTCCGTCGTTGGCAACAGTGGCCAGAGCAACTATACCGCGGCTAACATGTTCATGGTAGCCCTTGCAGAGCAGCGCCGGAGACGCGGTGTTGCAGGGTCTTCGATAGCTATCAGCGCCTTGCTAGGCATTGGCTACGTGGAACGCTCTGAAGAATTCACTGGCGAGTATTTCGAGAAAATCGGGTATAGGAACATCTCCGAGAACGACCTGCACCAGTTGTTCGCCGAGGCTATCATCATTGGTAAACCTGGTTGCAGTGAGAGCTCAGAAATCGCGACTGGAATACAGCCCTTCTATCCTGAAAGGGTAGCGAAGGCGCAGTTCCATGAAGATATCAGGTTCAATCATTTCATCCTTGAACAGCAAGACGCCCATGATCCAGAGGGCAAAGGCTTAAAAGCGCCTGTGCGAATCCAGCTAGCCGAGGCCAAGACGAAAGAGGATGCTGCAGCAATCATAAAAGGTATGAGAGAAAGGCACTCTGAGATATTCGTTGAAAGACAAGAACTAACAGATCGATATCTAAAATAGAGGGCTTCCTAACGCGTCTCAAGCGAACTCTCATGATCTCGCTAGACGAGACGATCAACGAGAAGGCTTCACTCGTAGAACAGGGCATCGATTCTCTCATGGCGGTCGAACTTCGCTCGTGGCTACTTAAGGATATTGAAGTAGACATACCGGTGCTTAAGATTCTTGGTGGTAGCTCCATTGCGGACCTCCTTGCCGAGGCCATGGAACGCGTGCCAGCGTCAGTGGTAGATCTCAATGCGCTTGCGAATACGAAAAGTGCACCGCCAGAACTGCAAATATCAGTTGATCAATCGCCACCCATCCTAGAAGTGGAAACAGACTCTCCCGGATCTTCCTCCGTGTTTCAGAGTTTGCCAAACGACTCCCTATCTCGTCCGACCACACCGTCGAGAACACCCATGCTCGAGAAAGAGGAACCAGACCTGACATCTCAAAGCCTTGTGAGCGAAGCCAAGGTTTCCCCAGACGCAAGAGAAGACGCTTCCGAGATGTCGTACGGCCAAGCGAGATTTTGGTTCTTGAGTGACTACCTTGAAGACAAGAGGAGCTTCAATATGACGGTCATGTTCAAGCTCACTGGAAAATTGCAGGTAAGCACACCAGTCTCTTGTTCCCCCCTTTACAATGCATTTCCGGGGCATAAGTTGCTTTACCGGGAAGCCTCTACTGTCAATACTGCTTCGAGCTTCCAAACCCTTGTTACTGTTTCCGTGGGTGGTTGTTTCTCACGATATTCGTCTCAATAGGCTGGCCGGCTCGAGAAAGCCGTCCGTACGGTGGCGCAACGCCATGAGGCTCTGAGAACCCGCTTCTTCTGGTCTGGAGAGGACAATAAGCGCACTCCAATGCAGGGCGTGTTGTCTGAATCCCCAATCCACTTGGAGCATGTCAAACTTGACTCGGAGGCAGATGCGAAAAAAGAACTTGCAAAAATGCATGACCACGTCTGGGACTTGAACTCCTGGGAGGCAGCAAGGATGGTTCTTCTCACCGTCGATGAGAACGTGCACTATTTCCTCGTCAGTGGTCATCATATATCATGGGACGGCTATAGCTTCACAGTCCTCTTTGTCGACCTCGACGCAGCCTACTGTGGGCGGCCGCTACCACCCCTAGGCCCCGAGTGCCAGTATCCCGCCTTCGCATCGTGGCAGAGGGAAGCCTACGAAGCGGGTGACATGAAGGAGTCGATCGAGAACTACTACCGCCCAATGATTAATCCCAGCGCAAAGGCGATCCCTCTATTCCCGTTTGCTCGGTCCCCAACCCGACCGCTGCTCGACCATTTCGACCAATTTGAAGCCAAGGCTACACTTCCACCGAGCCTCGTGTCGAAGCTCAAACAAATTTGCCGCAAGAATGCGGCGACTATGTTTCACCTCTACCTCGCTGCGCTTCAAGCTCTCGTCTTCCGTCTCTTGCCGGAGGAGAGCGACTTTTATCTCGGCGTCGCAGATACGAACCGTATAGACAAGAAGTTCATGGGCAGTCTCGGCTTCTTTCTCAATCTCTTGCCGATACGCTTTGACCGGAGCCAGCCTGGAACTTGCATCAGCGATATCATTAAAGACACTCGCAACAAGGCATACAAGGCTCTAGAGAACTCCTTGGTGCCGTGGAACGTGTTGCTGCACGAGCTGAAAATCCCTCGCACGAACACGGCGGCGCCGATTTTCCAGCTCTTCGTGGATTACCGCCAGATTCTTAGGGACAGGGGTCAGTGGTGTGGATGCAGCTTGAGCGATGAAGATTGGCTGAATGCGCGGAATGGGTACGACCTCACGTTGGGTATCACAGATAATCCAACAGGCGAATCCTTACTGTCCTTGCGCTTCCAGAAGAAGTTATACTCGGAGCAGGCCACTAACCTTTTCCTGCGGTCTTATGTGACGATGCTCGAGTCGTTTGCTAGTGGCGTCGATCTTGAAGTCAATGAGTTGCCGTGCTGGGCCCCTACTGACATCGAGGCGGCTTTAGAGACTGGCAAGGGTAAGAAATCCAGACGTCATCATCTGCTTCGGTTATTGAAGATGGAGGCTAATTAGACACTATTCAGGACCGTCCACTCAGCTTGAGTGGCCTGTCACCATGTCTCATCGTATCGATCAAATTATCGAGGAGTATGGCACACAACCCGCGCTGAAGGATGGCCTGGGCAACCATCTTACGTACGGACAGATGGGAGACCGCATCAACGTCATATCATCTGTTCTCGTCGCCACCGGAGTGACGGAGGGTGCTCCCATCGGTGTCTTCCAAGACCCATCTTCAGACTGGATCTGTTCGATGCTAGCCATTTTCCGAGTTGGAGCCACCTATGTGCCTCTTGATCTAAGAAATTCAATCCCTCGAATCATCAGTATCGTAGAAGCGGCAAAGCCAACTTTCATCCTGACTGATCATCACACTACTGGCAAATTCGATGCGGTTGGTGCCACCAATGCAGTTCAAATCGTGGTCTCGGACATCCCAGCCTCGAGCACCACGCCCACATTGCCGAATATGGCAAAACCAGAGTGTTGTGCTGTGATTCTCTTCACAAGCGGCACCACCGGGAAGCCGAAGGGCGTCATGTTGAGTCATGGCAATCTACGAGCTCAGTGTGAGGGCTACTCGCGTATGGTCGATCTCCCTTCGATGGTGTCAGTGGTTCTTCAACAAACCATCTACAACTTCGACGTCTCCCTCGATCAAATTTTCGCCGCGCTCGCTGACGGAGGTTGTCTCTTCGTTGTGCCTGCGGATAAAAGGGGCGACCCACAAGCCATTACGGAGATCATGGCGGAACAGGGCGTGACATACACCGTCGCCACACCTTCTGAGTACGAGACGTGGTTCAGGTACGCACCTGAGAACCTAGCAAAGTGCAAGACGTGGCAATACGCGTTCGGCGGAGGAGAGCATCTCCATAGCGGGCTCATCGCTGAGTTCTCCAGACTCGCGGCGCATTCTATTCCCGGGCTGAGACTGTTCAACAACTATGGCCCTACTGAAGCTTCACTCGCTATCACAAAGGGCGAGGTGCGACATAGCGACCCTGATCTAGAAGGCCATGTCCCCGCTGGCTGGATCATTCCGAATTACACGGTGGCTGTTGTCGACGAGAAACTCCGGCCCGTGCCATTTGAAGCTTCCGGAGAAATTCTGGTTGGAGGGCCTGGCGTGGCTGCAGGATACCTGGGACAAGATGAGCTGACCAAAGAAAAGTTCATTCCCGGAGATAGCATTCACCCGTTGGCAGCAAAGACCGCAGAGAAATGGTACCGCACCGGAGATCGCGGTCGACTACGCCATGACGGCGCGTTGTATGTGGATGGCCGTATCCTTGGTGATTCACAAGTTAAGATTCGTGGGTTTCGCGTCGAGCTGCAAGAGATCGAAGTTGTCCTTATTGAAGCCTCTCAAGGTGCGCTCTCGCATGCCGTCGTGACGGCGAGAGGTACTGGAGAAAATCGCTTCCTGGCTGCCCATGTTGTATTCGCTCCAGACTTCCCTCGACATCGCCACCAATCGGTAGTCCGTCACCTGGAAACAAATCTTCCCTTACCCCCATACATGCAGCCAACGATCATCATCCCTCTTGCCAGCATTCCTGTCACCAATAACTTCAAGTTTGACCGCGAAGCCATCCGGGCACTCCCGTTGCCGGAAGCGAACGCCCCGGGGGAGAACTTGGCCGACGTAGAAAAGAAAGTTGCTGGGCTTTGGCGGGACGTCATTCCCCATCAGGTGAGGGAACTGACACCCGAAACCAACTTCTTCGACATCGGCGGTAACTCAATTCTGCTCATCAAATTGAAGGCCCTCATCTCGCGTACGCTGAAATCGACGCCACTATTGATTGATCTGATGAACTCGAGCACCCTGGGAGGCATGGCGCGGCACGTCAAGGCTTCTTCGGGGCGGCACGGCATAGACTGGGAGGCGGAGACCAGTATACCAGAATTCATGGCTAGTCTCGTGCAGCAGAAGCCATCTCGAAATGTAAAGAGGGGGAAGAATCTGACCGTGGTGTTAGCGGGCGCAACCGGCTACCTTGGCCGCCACATCCTGGCTCGTCTCGTCGAAACACCAGAAGTCGACGAGATCATCTGCCTTGTCCGGACAAAAAGCCTTTCGAACACGGCTTTCTCCAATATCGGTCCTAAAGTCCATGTCGTAGCTGCCGATCTCTCACAGCCTCAACTCGGTCTCTCACCGGCGGAATCTCTGAGCATATCGAAGAAGGCAGACATTGTGGTGGATTGTGCCGCGGACCGCTCCTTTTGGGACGGATATGAGGCGCTGCGGCCAATCAACCTTGATGCAGTCAAGGAGCTCTCCAAGCTCTGCGTCCCCAATGGGGCATCGCTGCACTTCGTGTCATCCGGTGCCGTCCAGGTTTACGAGGATGCAACCCCTCCAGCGGATGGAAGCGATGGCTACGTCGCCACCAAATGGGCTGCTGAGAGATTCCTATACAAGGCAGCGAGCAGTCTAGGGCTCAAAGTCCACATCCACCGGCCACTCTCTCTAGAGAGCAGGATCGAAGCATCAACCACTGGGATCTCTACCGAGGAAGAGATTCAGAAGGAGCTAAGCCTCATACTGCGCAAGCTTGGCAAGAAGCCAGACTTCTCTTCTATCAGCGGACACATCGATGTGGCGCCTGTGGACGATATCGTGAATGACATGGTCGTGTCCATGATTATTGGAGGGGACAATGGCGTGAAAATCGCAGAGCACAGGGGGGCAGTGCGTCTGCACATCGAGGACTTTGCCAAGTATATCGAGGCAAATAGCCAACTTGAAGAGCTGCCGAAGATGAATCCGCTGTTTTGGTTTGCTGATGCTAAGAAGGCAATGTTTTCACAGTTGATTACGTCGCAGCACCTAGTTATGCATAACCAAGGCAGCGAGGTGATCACCAGACGTTGAGAAAAGTAGGATACGCGATGGATAGAGAGAGTGGACCTGGACCGTACTTCGAGATAATCTCTTCATGTTGTATAGTGTCATAAATCGAATGCTGGAAATGTTTATCGTGGGATCAAGGTGAAAGCGAGACAAGTACATAAATAGAAGGACAATGTTACTGGGGACCTACCTGATAGGTAGAGTAGCATGAATATCAGCGCCTTGCTACGATACGACACTGTTCTATTCACTCAACATGCATTGCAGCGGTTGGTTGACTATATTGGGAGGAGGAAAAACGATGTAACGAGGAAAAATCCTCGCTGCGACTTCAGGCTTCAGGGCGAGGACCCCTTTCTAGGGCCCCTTGCCAAGGGCCTGCTAACCTGTTGGGGAATAGAACACGTTATCTTACCTTGCCCCGTGGAAAAGAGAAGGTCAACGATAGTTTTCGTACACTCTGTAGTATCATCATTGTACATCCTACGAACGCACTTGATGAGAGATACAGAATGCTTTCCTAACTATAACAGTCAGAATTGGGATGGGGCAGCGCTGTTCCTCTATTAGGCCCTGAGAGATACTCCAATTACCCTTGTTTGGCAGAGGCTTGTCCTAGCTCCTCGGCCTTCTGGTCCACTAGATAATATCTCTATACCCTGAACCAGACCTGCCAAATAAAACATCATAGACTCGCTATTGCACATACGAGTCTATTGTTGTACTGGTATCTGGAGTTGGCCACCTACCCCCGTTCCTTCGAACATCTCACCCTCTGCCCCTCCAGAGACTGCCTCAATCCATCCCGATTTTCCCGTGCACTCTGGGCCCGGGGCACTTGTCGGCTCGCTCCACAAGGCACGCTTATGGCGCGCATCGAACCGCCATCGTTTCTGTTGTGCAGAGGTGAACTCGATTGCGTAGCCGATGTTTTTATCGCGGAAAGCTCCAGCCAGTCCCGTTTGTTCATCGTTTCCCCGCGGCACCTTTTCGATTAGAACAATGTCTTGGCCTCCCAGCTTGGGCGTGGTCTCTGCTTCTTGTGGCTCGTCGGGGATGCTCTGGTTCGCCGCGCATAAAAGCTCATCGCCGCGGTAGAGCCTGGCGACCGCGGAGGAGCGGCGGCCAGCACCTGCTGAGCCGACAATCCGGATCAACTGCAGCTTGTAGGGCCCGACCCGGGCAACAACGTAGTACGCGTCGTCCATGAACTGTGGCCAAGCCCTGGACGACCAGCCCCTTACCATACCACCTTCGCCGCCGTCACTGGGATGTATGCAAAGTCTCCTCTCCCAGTCATCGTCCACTGCAGTGAAGGTCAAGTCTACTTTTGCCGTCACTGGTCCCATAGGGAACATGTAGTAGACCGATGGGCAGAGGAGTGCTTCCTTTTCCGTACCCGGCAGACGTGACTCTTTGTCGGCCCCAGAGCTGCGCAGCTCTATGACCCCTGTTACTTTGTTGGGTACTGAGAAGTGTACTGTTGCCGACGAGTGGTCTGCTTCGATATTGAAAGAGATACCTCTAATTGTCCGGCCTTCCCCATCCATGGACTTCCAGACTCCATGCACGTGTCCATCATGGGGAGAATCACCCTCCGCCGCGATGGTCGACTCTGTAAAGTAGAGTGTCTCGCTCCATTTTATGCCATCCGGCCAGATGGCATTGACATCTGCGTGGAAGCCTCTCTCTTCTATACCGCGAGCGTCGCGGTAAAAGGAGACTCCGACAGTCGCCTCGCCATTTGCGCTGAACCCTTCAAATTCCCACAGCTCCCATGCGGCGTCATTGATGCACCTTGTCATTTTGGGGAAAAGGTTTGCGGAGCTGGGTACAAATGGCTCGACGGGAACGGGCCCAGCGACGATGGCGTCCCTGTTAAAGTCGAGAGATGACACGAATTCTTTTGCCATAATGTGAATGAATGCCTGTATGCTTGAGAGGGTCGGTATCAGCTTTTTAGATATAGTATGTCTCATGTTAGTCGAGCTGTAGGTATATTATCAACATCGAACATGACGGAACTAGCAGGACGAGGGCGGCTGAGCTGGCAAATATATATCAATCAGTCAATCAATTTGTTATCTTTAAATCAAATTTCTCTTCGATATATTGTGTTCGATGACTTCATGTTACCCTAGTGACTTGGTTCGTAGAATTTCGGATCTTTTCGGTCTGCAGGTCGACCTCTGCATCTACGCTTAGGTAAAATGTCGGATCATCAGAATGCGGATAAAAATAGCATACGCTATGAAACCATGTGTAGTAAATGAACTCAGGAGTTCGTTGAAAATGATGCAGGATGGCATGTAACCTTCGCACTTGTCAGGTTGTACTCCCCGTCAAGCAGCAAGGACAGCTTGACACGGAGCGATTATTGATTCCACGTCTGACATTTCGCACAGACCAAGGGCTACTGTATCATTACGAGGATAGCCAGCGACAACAAGAATTCAAATATATATAGAGACGGGTAGCGCTATGACACCCTTTTCTAGAGCTATTAGGCCCTGCCTCTTGCTTAGAAATGGGCAGCGTGGTGTAGCACGTACTGCTCGTCGCATACTAATGGCACCGAGACTTTCATGCGATTCGCTATAAAAAGAGAACATTAAAACTATCCAACCCAAGTCTAGTTCTACCCGTCCCGAGAGCGTAAACATAAGAGAGACCGACATTCTTTGAGATCATATAACATGTTAATGTTTCGTTCTCTACTGCTTCCCTCCTCGTTCACAAGTTGACGGGAAACTTAGCTCGCAACCTCTCCCCAAACTTATAAAATAGAAAGGGAACAGGAACAAAAGCCAGAGAGATAAAAGCAAGCACACTGTTCCCCCAGCCGAGGCCCAGTGAATCGTATAACGGCGGCCCCGCAAGGGGCAAGAAGGCTCCAAAGAGACTTCGAAGAGCGGTATTGACTGCCAGAACCGAAGCCGCCGACTCCGGCCCAAACGCATCCACGAGGTAAAGTTGAGCTGGCAGCAAGATAAGAAAAGAACCGAGGCCAATCACCAAGGTTCCCAGGATGGGAACAATCCAGTGGTTATGGCTCTCGGCACTCCAGCCATACCAGAAGAAGCCGATGGGAACGACGGGGGACGACCATATCATCAAGATGAGACGAAGCTCAGGCCTTCCAACAGTTCCTCCGCGTGGTTGATGGAGGAGCTTGTCACTTAGCACGCCAAAGAGACCGATGCTAATAATCATGCCGACTCCAAGTCCGAGGTATGAGAGTCCCGATATTCCGGGACCAAACCCATATTGCAGTTCAAACACAGCCGGAAATGTAGTGAAGAGGATATAGGCTAGCCCAAACATGAAAGCGCCATAGACAGAGAGCAGGAGAACGATGGGCGAGAATAAAAGTAACTTAACAGGTCGTACTATAGCGCGTGCTATGCTCTGACCTGGGGTCAAGTGTTTGTTGTCAGACCGAGCTTGGAAATTCATGTTGCCTGTCGACTTGCGCATCCTAGCGGCCTTGCGTTCGAGAAGGACGGGCTCGAAGGTCTCCTTCAAGAGAGGTATCGCGAGCAAAGAAGCGACTCCAGCCTGCGGATTCATCGTATCAGAGAACCGTCGAGTTACCCGCGACACGGGGCCGGGGGCTTACTATTATAAGAATCAACCAGAAGGTCCAGCGCCACCCAAGATACTCTGAGACGAAGCCGCCAATAACTGGGCCAATGACCGGACCCAAGAGGGGACCAAGCCCAAACATCGCGATCGCTTTCCCGCGCTCTTCGACATCGTAGAGATCAGCAATAGTACCTCCTCCAACTACCATAGGACCAGAAGCAGTGAAGCCACAGATAAAGCGGAATACCAGAAACATGGCGGTGTTGGTACTAAGCGCACAGCCGATCGTGAAGCCGAGGTAAACGACGTTGCAGATGTGGTAAATATGTAAACGACCGTAGACCTCGGACATGGAGGCAAGGAGGAATGGGCCGAATACGTAGCCCAGAATGTAAATGGAGACCGTCAGTGTGGCCACAAAGGAATTCGTGATGCCAAACTCCGTGACTAGGTGCTGGGCTCCGGGAGCGAACATGAGTGCTGCGAGATTCCTGTGCCTTTTCGTTAGATGTCATGCAGCCAGCCATGTCGCCAGTCCTGTCCCACGGGTTCTACTTGCGTATATAGGGTGAAAATGCTGATGAGGGCGACATGAATCAATTTAATTCCTTTCCTCCAGTTTCGCGGATTTGCCGGGTCATCGGGGCCCGCCCAGTCGACAATATCATCGGGTTTCGCTTCTGAAGGCGTAGATGACATTTTAGAAACCCTCACTCGTATTGATGTTTCATTCGACGTGTTGAGATGATGAGGGACTGAGTTACCACGACAGTAAAGAAGTAATAGTCAAGATGGGAGTGAATCACAGTTTTGGATACTGATGCGGCGGTCTTTGAAGTATTTTTGAGTTAAATTGAGTACGGACATCTACGCATGTTCATAAGTGTAGTTCACCAAAGCTTGATTGTCGGTGGACAACGGAAATTGGGCCGAAGTGGCTTCCTCCTTGGATCGCTCCGTGCCCGCGTAGCCCCCGAAATCTACTGACCGTCCGAACCATCGGAGATAAGGAGCCCAGTAAATGGCAATCTACTAAACACAAGGTGTCAAGAAGCAAATCGCTTTTCTTGTCAAGGACTTGCTGTCTAATTCTTTTTCAAAAAATACAGTATTTCGTCTATTGTAGTCCTATCGTTAGGGAAATCAGCGAATAAAATAATTGCTCGGCTTTCATAATGAATGACATGATGTACCTTATCTATCTATGATACGACACTGATTACCTTTCCTTCGTTTCCTTGGTGATTATGGTTCATTCAAATCTGTTGAGAAATCACTGCACCGTAGGGAAATTGGATTTAACAATCCAATGAATAGGGGTAAGGCAAGAAGACGATGGGGTCCAGATAGCAACGTTTCTAAAGTCCAGTTTCTCTTTGGCGCCAAGATTGGCCTGCTTTACAACACGTTATTAAGCCTACGGCGGTTCCAGGCCGCCTGGCATGCATATAACTCCCCCATAACCCCCGGGGCTGGAATCTGGTATTCTAGTAACAGCACGATAGTCTAGTGTTACTAAATGAATATATACTACAGTATTCATCTCTGGGTTCTAGCTTAGCATGAGAACCATTCAACAAAGAGCACCCTGGATTTATCGGTGTTATAGTGATATTTTGTTGGTTTCTTCCAATCAAAGCGCATGCATGTGGCGCAGGGCCGCGAAGCTCCGCGCAGCTCCGAAGGCGGGTCTCGTCTCGGCCATATCGGCCACTCCTCCGAACTGACCCTGGTTCCGTAATATTTAACGGTCGAAGGAATCTCGGGCCTGACTTGCGACCGTCCGACCATTGTCACGCTATTATACCCGAGTAATTTGTCGCATCTATTGCTTCCAAAGTCCCTGAGACCTGTATACATCGACCTGGGCTAGCACTAATTAATGCCTGTTCGTTTGTTCGGCGGTCCATAATCCTTCATGTCAGCCAGAGCCACTCCTGGAAGCGGGGCAAGGGTGCCAGCCCCTGAACTCACGACGTCTACTGGCACATCAAGTGACAGACTTCGCCCGAGTTCTCCCAAGCGACGAGATAAGCCTCAGCTGAGCTGCAATGTATGCCGGCGGCGAAAGTGAGTGCCCACCGCATCCCACCGTTCTGTTATTGCGTGATGTTGATCACCATCCGATGCCAACCTGCTACCCCCCTGAGCCAGAGCCTGATGGATCTCCCAGGGTACGATGTGACCGCCTGCAGCCATGTACCAACTGCTCGAGCAGGGGGCTCAGCTCCTCTTGCATTTACGCCGCTCATGCTGCTGCGCAAGATAAGTCGCCGCTGGGCCATAACCATGGAACGGCTGCCGATATGCGGGAGCGTATTGATCAGCTGGAGAACCTAGTTTTAGGCCTCATGCATCAGACTCGGCCAGATTCCTATAGCCAGCGGTCGCGCTCAAGTCTATCGCCACCGGACCTGGATCGGCCCAGCATCGTCACACCCGGAGCCCAGCGTGATGTCTCCCCAACACCGTCTGACCATGGTAGCATCAGGATTCAACAGATGGTTGTCAGTTATGTTAACAGCTCGCACTGGGCTGCCATACTCGATAGCATCACGGATCTCCGAACTCACTTCGCGCAAGAGGAAGAACCTCATCCCCCAGCCTCTGACCCTCTCCAGCCCCTAAGCAGCTGCCCCAAACCCCAGCTTCTCTATTCCGGTCTCAAGTATGAGAACCCTGCCTCGATCGTTAAGGCGCTCCCACCTCGGCCTGTTGTGGACAGATTGATCTCTCGATACTTTAACATCCTCGACATAGCTCCCGGTCAGCTGCCTGGATCTTGCACTCCCTCGGTGAAGAAGGCTAACCAGGGGTTAGGTATTGTACATAGCGGGCAGTTCCTCCGAGAGGTACGTACTACCTGTTGCCCACTAGTGAACCCGATGGCTCTGCCTCATGAACATAATCTATGTCTATAGCAAGCACTGATGCGAGACTATAGTATGAGGAGTTTTGGAAAGCTCCACACGAGGCACCGATCATGTGGATTGGTCTTCTGTTCAGCATGATGTGCTTATCAACACAACTACAGCAGGCTTTCCTGAGTCCCATGGAGGCCTCTCTGTCACTTGAGCAGTTGCGTTCAGCATCACAGGCGGCTGAGGCCCAAGTAACAGCAGACAGGTATAAAGAAAAAGCGATACAATGCTTGATCTTAGGTCATTACACTAATGGCGGGCCTCACGTTTTGGAAACCTTGATACTCTACTTCCTCATCGAGTGTTTCCACATTAAAGACATGGAAATTGGCATCTGGGTCCTAGTGGGAAGCATAGTACAGATTGCCATACACATGGGCTACCATCGAGATGCGAAGCATTTCCCAAATATCTCGCCGTTTGCCGGGGAGATACGGAGACGTGTGTGGGCTATGATTGTGCAGCTAGACATGAGCATCTCGACGCAGTTGGGGCTGCCCAGACTGGTCAAAGAAAGCCAAACCAACACTGCCGAGCCGCGGAACCTTTATGATTCGGACTTTGATGAGCATACGGTGGAGTTACCGCCTTCGCGGCCAGAGACGGAAGTGACGCCTACACTCTACGTCCTGGCCAAGCTCAGGCTACTCTCAGTGGGAGTCAAAGTTGCCGACCTGGCCACTGAGCCTCGACTTCACTCTTATGATGAGATCGTGGATCTTGATAAGCAGATTAACGCGGCCCGAGACGCTCTCCCATCTAGTCTGAAGTGGGATGGTCTCGCATCGTCCCTCAACGTCCCATCGCAGATGATCATTCAGAGAATCTGGCTAGAAATTATCGTCCAGCAGCTGAAGATCGTGCTGCACAGGAAATTCATAGAGCCTTCCCGCCTTCACCGGCAATACGATAGCTCAAGGTCTGCATGCTTTAGCGCTGCGATGAAGATTCTAGAGCTGCAGCGTCTCGTTGACGAGGAGACTCAACCAGATGGCTTGCTTTATCAAAACCGCTGGAGGGTGTCTTCTGCCTTCACCAACGATTTCCTTTTGGCTACAAGTATCCTGTGCTACTTCCTCAAAAGCCATGCTGACAAGCGACAAGAGCAGTCTAGCAGATCTGAAGATGCTGGGGCTGAGGCAGTGGACATAGCGAAGACTAGGCAGTTGTTAAAGGAGTCGCAAGACATCTGGAGCAGGCAATGTGATGGCTCACGAGAGGCTCGAAAAGCTACTGCAGCATTGCGTTATGTTTTAGGCAACTCTAGGCCCGGACCCGAACTCGGGGCCTCTCAGGCCGTACTGCCAGCATCTTTCCCTTCTGCAGAGGTCTCTTATTTTCCAGGTATATAACTTCTAATTGTCCTTGTTTGATGCTATTTCGGTTATAGAGTCGCTGACAAATAGACGATAGGCTTTTCGGGCCTCATGCAGGGATATGAGTTCCCTAGCCTGGACGTTGAGCATACGAACGGGGAAACTGCATGGTCGTTGTTCACGGGAGCTAGGAACGACAATTTCGAAGACTGGGTGGGAGTGGCCGATTCTCAAGATATGGATATGTTACCATAGCTCCTTTGTTGGCTTTTCTGGTAATGAAAACAGCAATTAAAAGCTGCGTCGAAAAGCCCCTATTCCACTCTAGTCGTCCTTACTTGTAGTGAGTATAGAATTCTGTTGCCCACATGGGTAGCTCGCTAAGCGGACTAACAGTGAAAGTTCTCGATGCTCTGATGTGAGAGGTTGCTGTAGGTTAGGTCATGCCATATGACCATGCCCGCACATATAATTCTTCGGGGCGCCTTGAGGTGATCTTAGTGTAGTCAGGATTGGTGTGTGTTCTCTCTTCACAGGGATTTGGATGTATTGCGTAAGATGCCTGCCGGGTTTTCCGGCGCAAGAAGGATGTAGAATTCAAGTAGAACGGAACTTGTTACGTACATAGACAGATGTCCAGATTTCGTTCTTGGGTGGGTGGGCGCTCTGGGGTTGCCTTTGGGTGGTATAGGCTTGGGGCGAACTGCATGCTGATCCCGGCGGGCGCATAAGCTTATTGTTTGTTATTCGGGGAAACCGGATTTTCGGAGGGTTAACGCGCAACTGCATGTTAGCTGGGCCTCGCGATGGAATCCTTTGCCAGAGCCTACAGACCTAATCGGTTATTTCCGGATCTTACTAGAATGACATGTTTCCATTCGGAAATTCTCACCGGCTTCTCATGCCGACGAGGCTCGACGTATCGCTTCGGATGTCGCTAAGCTTTTGAAAAAAAAGAGTGCAAAGTACGATGCATATTAAGCGACCGAGAATTTCCATAACGCGTGAGAGGCTGCACTGGAGTACCAGAGCCTGACTCGTACGCCAGTATACCTGTTAATTCTCTTACAGTGGTCTCAGTCGTATTACGAGGGTACTCAAATTCACACATTCGATCCCGGGCAGGCCTAATAGATGAATAAGAACAGACAGATCTCTTACAAGCTACGTTAGAATCCTAGATACACGTTTGAGGCGGGAGTAAGAAGCCCCTGAGTCGAACACAATGGGAAGTCTGAGCAGTCTTCGTGGCACACAAACCGCCATCGTAGGCACGGATGAGGGCATTGTCGAACTCTCACATAATGTGCCCATGCCCGAAGCAAATGGTGATGTTGTCATTGTCCGGACCATGGCGGTGTCTGTAAACCCCGTCGACGCCAAGATGCGCGGACCTTACGTGACGGCAGGGGCTATCGGGGGATGTGACTTTGCCGGCATTGTCGAGGAGATCGGTCCTGATGCCACTAAGTACGGCCTCAAGATTGGCGACCGCGTCTGCGCCGCCATCATGGGCATGAACCCGCTTGAGCCCTCACATGGAGCCTTCGCAGAGCATGTTGGCGCGCATGGCTCTGCGCTCCTCAAGATCCCGGCGGCTATGAGCTTCGAGCAGGCCTCCGCTCTGTGCACATGCTTCATGACATGCGGCCTAGCACTTTTTCAGAGTCTCCAGTTACCCGGCGACCCGTTGTCGCCAAGCGCCAAGCGCCTCCCCGTGCTCGTCTACGGCGGTGCCACGGCCACGGGCACTGCCGCCATTCAGCTGCTCCGTCTCGCGGGTTTCGCGCCAGTGGTGACCTGCTCACCGCATAGCTATGAGCTAGTGAAGTCGTACGGCGCCGATGTTGCCTTCGACTACCACGAGGCCAACTGTGCGACGCAGATTCGGGAGCACACGAAGAACGCCCTGCGCTACGCACTAGACTGCATCACTACAACGCAGAGCATGCAGACCTGCTACGCCGCGCTCGGGCGGGCGGGTGGCAGATACACAGCTCTGGATCCCTACCCCGAAGCAGTTGCCGCGAGCCGCAAGGTCGTCAAAGCCGACTGGGTCATCGGACCAGCCATGCTCGGCTTGGAAATCCGGTGGCCGGCACCACACGGCCAAGCAGCAGATCCGGCTCTGTTCGCATTCGGCCAGAAATGGAAGGCGACGGTGCAGCAGCTATTGGACAAGGGTGTGATCCGCGAGCATCCCCTATTGGTGCAGACTGGCGGTTTGGAAAAGGTGTTAGATAGCATGGAAGCCATCAGGGCTAAGAAGGTTTCTGGGCGGAAGTTGGTTTGCACTTGGTCGGAATAAAGTGCCTACGGTATCGCGGCCCCTTCCGGCAGTGGTTATACATCTTCAGTGCTTATTGTCAGATATAAGCGATGATATGCAGTTGGGTTTGAATGCGTTGTATTCGAGTCATGTTGCGCAGACCACGTCTATAGATAAATTTGTGTGGCCCATGGGACCCCCTGTCGCCCCCTGACATGGGTCGGTTATTAAATAGTGTACTTTACCCATTTACTGTGATCAATACATGTACTTAGATGAAAGTCCACACCCCATCTATGTTGATTCATGTCAGAAATTAGCGAGCTAGTCAATTAAGGGTGTATTTTGTCCCCTTTTATTTCCTTTTTCCTTTTTCCTTTTTTTTGGCTGTAAGAGCGCGTCTTGCTGTCTGTCTCCCTCGAGGTGTGTGCTAGTAAATCCTATAGTCGGTTCTCAGGGGTTAAGAATTTAGCGTGCGCCAAGCCATCTCAATCATCTATCTATTCACAACATCCAAGTCTCGAGAGTGCTCCTTAATTTATTTCATATTATTTATCTAACTGAAAAATGAAGGAGATCGGTACAGCTACCACTTCAGCCTTAATACTAAACAACTCAAATTAAGTTTATCATTTCAAGCGGCTCGTAGCCTGCAGGCAGCCGGAATTCTTAGAACATCATGCCAAAACCAGCTCGATGACGGCAAATTCTGACCTTCCATCCTCGAACACAGAATTGATGCGGAATCCCGCCTCCTTAGCGAGGCTGCTCCACATTGCCTCGCTACGTCGCTTTCCGCCGAAGTTCAAAACCGAGATATCTTGTGCAATGGCAAATTTGCTACGTCCCGGCTTCACCAGTTCTTCAATAAGCAAGATGCGTGAGTCAGACTCGGAAGCCTCTCGGACCCTTGACAGAGCAAGCACGATGTCTTTATCGACAAAATCGCTCAGGACGCGACGGAACTGGTAAATGATGGCGCCCCTCAGAGCCTGAGGAAGCGGTTCCAGCATGGTCCCGCCGATGAACTGTATAGATCGTAGACCGCCGTCCATGTTACTCTTGGCCGCCTCTATAGTTTTGGGAAGATCGAAAACGGCGCATTGAGGGGCTGGGATGAACGCATTGTCGTCAAGAATGCCTTTCAGAGCTAATCCATGACCACCCCCAACGTCAATGACGGCGAGTCGGTCTCTCCCACTCTGGGATAGAACATCCTGCATCCAGCTGAAGTCGTAGACGTCCTTGATCGAATAGATGCCAGCGGAGCGTTGCTGTGCTCTGTTGAAGAGTTGGGCCAAGTTCGGCTCTGCATCGAGCACGCCATACAAATCCAATTCCGGGTGGCCAGTGCTAAGACCCAGGGGGATTATATGGGCGTGTTTCGGCTCGGTCAGGCCATTTGTCTCAAAATAGGTCGTCCAGGTGGCCATTGGGCGTAGGAAGAAGTTGTACACGTGGGAAATAAATCCAGCAGCAACCTCGGTAGTTCGGTAAGACATAGAGCGGGCTGTATGAGTGACACGGCCCTGAGTGGGAGATGCGAGGATCTCGGACGCAACGAGATAATCAGAGAAACGCTGGAGCAGTGACTCTTCGCCGCCGGTCTTCGTAGCTAACTCTTTGATGGAGATGTCTCCATCGTTCGGGATATTATCGAATACTTTGAAGTCGATAAAAATCTTGAGAATACCAAACTCGATCAGGTTCATGTAGTGCCCGCTAGCCGACTCTAGCGCTTGCCGGACGTTGGGAGTCGGAGCTTTGGCCGCCATTTCGTCTGGATGGGTAATGGCAGATATGGAAACGGCACAGGCGAATTGAAGACTCGATTTTATGCGGGGGATCTGGAACTCATCGAGTCAAGAAGCAAGGCTCTTTGAAACGACTTACGCATCTATCTTTCCCATTTATCTTTTCTTCTTCCCTCCCGGTTTCGTTTCTTTCATCGAACAATTCGCTACACCTTTTCGCGCCTACATGTGCCCGAACTTCACCGAAATGTTGTCAAGTCAGATGCTTCACCGGCTGCAGTTACCTATACAGTAGTACCGTAATATCGAAGGCGATATTCGGAACCTAGCAACATTCGGATATAACGCATTTCGAGGGAGCTGGGGAGGGGGGGCGTAAGCCGCCACACCTCGCAGAGGAACTATATCATACCATCCCCGCAGTGAACTGCAACCTCGCCGGTCCCAAAAATACATTTGAAGTTCCGACCTGGGGACAATGCGGCGTAGTCCAATGGCGCAACGAGATAACTGGAGCCCGTCATTGCACCATGTCCAATGATTCCCTCACCCCCCGTATCTAACAAAAAGTATTGTTGAATCCCCTATGCAGCGAAGACCAACTGCAGGCTCCATGAAATAAGTCGCCGGTTCGCTTGTGGCTTTTCTTTATTGCCTATATAAACCTTAATTCTCTGTCTGGGGCATGTTTGTTCATAATGCCAAGAAAATAGGGGAGAGAGAGACCAGGGAAGTCAATGTTGTTGTACCATGGCGTCGGGTGCTTCCTCCGACATGTTCCTCTCCTTCCGAACTTCATGCGACAGATGCCGTTTCCAGAAGCTCAAGTGTTCCGTTCTAGCTTCCTCCGAAGCTCCGAAGGGAACTGTGTGCTGCGAGCGGTGTGCCCGTGCAATGGTTCCTTGCGTGTTCAGTCGCCGAAATAGATCCCGACGCACAATATCGGGGTCGAAGGCGGACCGGGAACAGCTCAGGGCGAGATCTGCGGCAGATCCCAGCTCCGGCGACAGTAGGGCGACAATACTCGATGGCCACAACCGAAGCATGCCCACCAATATGTTCTCCTTGGATAGCAGCTGGGATCAAGTCTCCGCTCGGAATACAGTAGCTCCGCATGAATTTACGCGGCTTGAAAGCACCCTCACATACACGCCGCAGCCGGACAGCGCTCTGGACCATATGGGACTATTCGCTAACGGCTTCGGCTTTGGCGCTCAGGGTAATAGCGGACAGTTCTCCTGGGAGAACAGTGATATCGCGTCTGCTTCCCCAGCCGCAAGCGAAGACAACAACAACTCAAGTCACTCTTCCACATTCGAGGCCAACGCGGAGATCTCGGAACGTGATAGCGCCATCGGTATGCTATTGCATCTGGCGTCCGACCTACACACAAAACTAGAGACGTTAAAGAACAGACCACAACAGCAAAGAGACGTTCCTAAGGACCTAGATGGCTACCCCATTGGTAGCGTGTTGCATTTGCTGCAGAACTTCACTACCATAGCGAGTTCAACCTCCTCCGGCGTCGACGCCTCGATGGTGCTGATCCTTTTGAGCTGCTATATCACTATGACCCAAATCTGCACCCTCGTACTGGGCCATTTCGAATCATACCTCAGTTCACAGCCGGATTCCCCATCTTCCGCTCGAGTAAAGCCTGGGCCCCAGGTATGTCTTGGCGAGTTGCCATCAACCAACCCACCGCACAGTCAAATTTATACCGCGGTCAGCCTGCTTCTCGAGTCCGCCCGCCAAGTCGAGGCGGCCCTTGGCTTAACCTCGCATTGCTGGGTTGGTGATGGTCTGGAGCCCCAAACAAAAGGAAGTGCCACAAGAGATGAGACCTTATCCAATGCCTCGACCAAGCAAGGCTCCGTTGGTACTTCGGACTACTGGGAGTTGCTTACTGGAGTGAGTAGTATCCAGGAGCCATTTTCTATGTTTGCGAAGAAGGTGGAAGACATCAAGGATGTATTACGGGAGAAAATGGGGCTGTAGACCTAACCTTCGTTCTTCCTCTGTCTCTGCGTGGCGCATGTCTGTATCCCCGTCGAATATCACAGAGCGCGAATCAACGTGACCTACCTACACCATTTAAGTTCAGCCATGTAGTTCATGTAACAAGGGCTTGTAGTGAATGGCTCGAAATAGGCTTCAATTTAACTACAATCCTCTTTGGCCCTTCAGGGTCTGATGATCTTCCTTCTCCTTACTGAGGAGGGCTTTTCCTCGCAGTCCGCGACACAAATACTCGTCTTACTGCTACTCGTGTGTCTTAAAGAAATTTCACGTTTGAATCTGATTCGCTATAGTTGATAATTATTTAGAACAAAGTGTGAAGCATATTGAAATTTCGAATGCATTTATTAAATTGACAAGGCAAGTTCTACTGAGGAGTTATTGAAAAAAAAAACTAAGTTTTGAATGTCGAGTTGTCAAATGCCCCCTTACGACACTTCAGATAATTAAAATATCCATCCCGGCAACCCAGACGTACTCAGAGATAGAGCAAAGAAGTTTTCAATCAAGTTGCCAGCTTTACTTAGATCAATGGAAAATACTCCTCGCTCTATAATAAGATATTGAAATCCAACAAGCACCGTGTCAACCAACGGTCGTATTCGTATTCGGTAATTAACAGACAGAAAGAGCTCTCAACTATTAAACACTCGCGCCTCCTTTATCTTCGCTATTATTCTCAGACGCCTGACGAGGACAACAATGCATCGCTTACGTGCGCTCCCTCTATAAGTAGTCGAGGTGACCAGAGGCAGACAGACGTTGCCAGTTCGCAACGATGAACGGCATCCCCGACGACCCCCGACAACACCCATACTACCCCTTGGGTGTCGCGATACCCGGCTACGTCGCGAACGCCCTCACAACACGGGAGATCCTCGCAATCTTCACGACGACGTGTCTGGGGATCCTGATCCCGACATGTCTCTACATCCGACGCGCGCGGCGCGACCTGCCCGCGAGTGAGGTGTTCACAGTCCTGTGGTTCGTCCTCTGCGGCTTCATCCACCTCGGCCTAGAAGGTACTTATTAAAACGCGTGAACAGACTCCAGTGCAAAACACCACCAAAAATCTAACAACGC
The DNA here is from genome assembly GCA_022578495.1 of Nemania sp. NC0429. Taxonomy (NCBI): domain Eukaryota; kingdom Fungi; phylum Ascomycota; class Sordariomycetes; order Xylariales; family Xylariaceae; genus Nemania; species Nemania sp. NC0429. Next base: position 593,344 of record MU392163.1, on the reverse strand, counting down.
GCCCACCAATCGACTTACACTACTTCCCCCCTAAATCCGCACCTTACCGCACCACATTCCCGTAAGCTGACTAACAAAAACCCCTCAAAAAGGCTACTTCGCGCTCAACGCGCGCACCATCGCCAGCGACACGGCGATCCCGGCCCAGCTCTGGAAGGAATACTCCCTCTCGGACTCGCGGTACCTGACGGCGGACGCGTTCGTGGTGTGCATGGAGGCCGTGACCGCCGCCTTCTGGGGCCCGCTGTCCCTCGCGTGCGCGTGGTGCGTGCTGGCGGACCACCCGCTGCGCCACCCGCTGCAGACCGTCGTCAGCCTGGGCCAGCTGTACGGCGACGTGCTCTACTACGCGACCTGCACCTTCTCGGGCGTCGAGTACTCCCGGCCCGAGCCGGCCTACTTCTGGGGCTACTACGTCCTCCTGAACGCCTTCTGGATCGTCATTCCCGTTTGGAACCTGGCACGGAGCACGCGCGCGACGGCACGGGCCTTCGCGGCGCTGGAGGAGGAGGAGAAGAAGAAGAAGACGTCCCCTGGCGGGAACGAAGAGCGAGAGAGCGTTGGATTCACCTAATCTAGAGTGTTCTATTATTGTTGTTATTATTATCTCGTCTGCGCTATGTCGCTAACCGGATGTGCTAACTCAAAATTCATTATCCATTTTGAAAAAGAACGACCTAAACCAAAACCAAAACGCTGTAGTCTGTGTTATACTTTGTAATCAGATGGGGCAAAATTGCAACCACCGTCCGCTATACCAAGAGGTGGAGATTCTAAACATGAGGATATTCCAGCAAGCAGTCGAGTCAAAGACCAGAATCGCTTCGCCTCCAAAGATGAGCGTAAAGTCATTGCTGGTATGTTAGAGTTAGTCTTGCTCAAACATCCCAGGACCCGTCTCCGATTGATTTGTTTCCGGCTCTGCTTGATTTGCTTCCGGCTCTGCCTGACTTGTTTCCGGCTCTACTTGATTCGTTTCCTGCTCCGGCTGAGCTGTTTCCTCTGCAACTTCGGTGCTTTGTTGATCTGGTGGACCCATCTCCACGACGAAATTCGCGGGGGCCATCATCGCCAGGAAGGGCACGGCCCTCACCACGCGCTCGGCATCAGACCGAGGGGCTGGTGGTGCGTTGGTCGGTTCGGAGGCAAAGAAGCCCCTCGAAAGGACACCGTATAGATACGAACCCCTTAGCGCGATACGATGATTTCCGCACGGGACAAAGGGTCTGGCGACCACCTGTGAGCGACGGCAGAGCCGCCTGAAACTGACTCTTTGTGACGCCTTTTTTCGTCATGTCAGCACCACCCCGTTACGTTTCTTCGCGTGGGCCGCCAGGTAAGCTTACCGGAATGAGGAGGACCCCCCGGACACCCCATCGATTGACGAGCTCTCTCAAGTCATCGTATTTGAATTTGTGCCAGATATCAGTGTTGAAAGGCCCACGCCCTTCCACGTCGGTAAAATCAAGTGGTCGGTAGGCCCAGAGTATTCTCTCGACGTTTGGACGACTCGGGGTGGCGGTGTCATCGCTGGAAGCGCTGGAAGCGTCGGAGGCGAATTCCGGCGGATCGTCGAGGTCTAATTCAGGCTGGGGGTCAGGCTCGGCATTAGGCTCGGCATACGCGACAACAGTCCTGAGGTCCGAAGCTGAGAGGGAGAGATTTCCGTAGTGGGGCTTGTGACTCCATACTTGGAAATAGTCCTGGTCCAGGAGGCGGCCGTCGCGCGCGCGCCGTATTTTTGTGCAGATCTGCTTGAATTTGGCGCTTCCCTCCTTCGCAAAGTTGTGGGTGAAGGAGACGATCTGGACGTCTTCGCCCCCCAGCATCTTGACAACGCCGACTTCTATTTCTTTCCAGGACTCGCCCCATGAGAGTCTAACCTGACACCGAGGGAGTCTAGGAGGTGTAAATTTGTGCTTGCGAATACGGAACCGGGCCACTGCCCCAACCTATACTCGCGCCGCCCATCAGCACGTCTCCTTTGCCTCGTATTCGGCCGGAAGCAACGAACCTGAACCGCGAAAGGCGCGTCAATAAAATCTGCGATAGTGGAGAGGTAGGTCTGTATCCCCATGTCGCTACGGAGAATGAGCCAGGAGCGGAGCAAACTGGCCGTCATCACAGGAAACCATTGCGGGAGTCCTGGGATCGTGTCTTGTCTAGCTGTCAGGAAGGGGATGTTATGTATGACCGAGTCGTATTGTACCAGCTCGAGGGAACCTCCCCCCTCAGTCGGAACAGCCATATTGAGAGGATCATGAACGTCAAAGCCGTAGTTACCCTCCCTACCCTCGTAATGCTCTAAATATTCGGATGCCAATATCGGCCTCCTGTATCTGCGAAAGTTCTTGACCATTAGATCTAGAATCCAGTCAAGGACAATTTCAGCAGTCTTATTAGCAGTCGAATTGTTGGCATTTCCGCTAGGGAACTCAATAGCGTCAAGATTGGGCTCCTCAGCAGAGGCGGGATTAGGCACCTCAGTAGAGTTGGGACTGGGCGCCTCAGCGGAATCGGGGCTAGGCTCTTCAGCAGAGTTAGGAGTAGGCTCCTCAGGAGAGCTGGGAGTAGGCTCCTCAGCAGAGTCGGGAGTAGGCTCCTCAGCAGAGTCGGGATGAGGCACCTCAGTAGAGTCAGGATTAGGCTCTTTGGCGGAGTCGGGACTATACTCCTTATCAGAGTCGGAATCAGGCTCCCCAGCAGAGCCACGAGTAGGCTCCTCAGCAGAGTCAAGATTAGGCTCTTCAGCAGGGTCAGGAATAGGCTCCTTAGCAGGGTCGGGATTAGGCTCTTCAGCAGGGTCGGGATTGGGCTCCTCAGCAGAGTCGAGACTAGGCTCCTCAGCAGAGCCAGTATTAGGCTCGCTGGTGGCAAGACTCATAGAACCAACGAGTTCTGTAGGGGGCGAAGTCGACATGGCGAAGGCTGCTCGACGCGAAGCTAGGTTTCGTACTTGAGAGGATATATGAAGCCGCGCTAGGAGCGAGCGGGTGTATACTTTGATGATGAAGATATAACATATGAGTACGAAAGGGAGCGGCTAAAGGACAAGAGTTCAATATCGTAGTCATTCGACCAACAAGACAAGCCAGGTCCTCTTGTTCTGCTGTCTGGATAGTATCCCTTGGATAAGAGCAATGAAGCGCAGAACAGGCAGGCGAGATACGGGGGGATAGGTAATATGATCGACGAGCAACGGTATCATTGGCATATTCCTGGTGTTTTCGCCGTCAGCCATCCTTTCCAGTTTAGCAGTTTAGCATGATGTCTAGGAAGGTGATATGACCTAGTCTGCCAACCAGTGCTTGGTGGAGGACGCTGCGTCGTGTGAAATCAGATACAGCCCGTCTTGTGCTTTCCTAGCTTGCTATAGCTTGCTGCGTTCACGTCATCTAACTTGGAAGCAACCCAGTTTGATAGGAATAAGGGTTGGTGACCGCGTTGTTATTTAAATACAAGCTGAGAAGCCTCGTATGCCGGCAGTCCGAAACCACGTCGTCTCGATCCGGGGTATAGGACGTCGGTTGTTGGTCATATACAGAAAGTAGTATGCAGTCGAATAAATCTCAATTGCCGCCCCGAGTATGGGTTTCAACGCCTACCAAACCGCAGCCGTAAAGGCTTTCTATGCGAAATGACCCCCTGATTTATACACATTCCCAGCCTGAGGAGAGATCATCTAGTACCTAGGCACTTTGCATCCCCACAAATTGGGGGGATCGTCTGTGGCCTGGCTTGAAACCATCGCACCAGCGTCGTATCGATGTCAAGCTCAATATCCTACACTATTATTGATTATACAGCGGCACGACGACTGGCGCTTTTTCTCAATGCGATTAAAGAAGAAAACAGACGCCGGGTGTTACAGGCCCTCGTGCTCGTGGGCTTGTGGCGTTGGGCCCGCGATAAGAACCCTCTTCGTGACCTAGTGGGGGTTAGATTTAGGCGTTATGGTGCTGAGGGGACAGGAATCTTACGGCCCATGCGGCAGCAATCGACGCAACAATGCCACCCGATATCAACATTTGGCGAGCGCCCCGCGTACTCCTAAAGATCATACCACTGAGCCCGCCTGCGACGATTGTGTTTGCGGCATCATGCTTGCCCCGGAGGTAGCCTATCAGGGAGTTGATGCAGTTGTATGTGATAGCGACGACACCAGCCGAGTTGCCCAGGAACGGGCCCCTTCGCGTGATCGAGTTGAGAACGGAGTTGAGACGCAACTTGGGTGGTTGGCCAGCCGACTTCCGTAAGCCTTCCTGAAGACCCCACGCGCCGCCTATTGACAGGGCGGTGAGATATGTGATACCGGTTCCGTAACATAGATCATCGCTAAAGCCGCGTGACGGGATCGCAGTGTGTGCTCCGGGCAGGTCGGTAAGAGCCGAGTCTTCTAGGCTTAAATACTCGAGCGTGTCCTGGTTCAAGCCGGCGAGAGGGTGGAGCTGGGAGGGGTCGGCGAAGGCAGAGCTGTTGAGGAAGGCTTCGGCGCCCTGCGGCTCAGACGAGTCGTAGGGGATCGGATTAAGCGTGTTGGTGCGGGTTGAGGATGAGGTGGAGGACGAGGGCGCCGGCGCGGGAGAGGCGGGTTGTTGCGAAGAGGAGGAGGATTTGCGGCCCGTGAGGGCATCCCAGATCGACATGGCTGAGAGAATATAAAAGACTGGCGAACAAGGTGGTATGACCACAGAAAAGAGAAGCGAAGAGAGAGAAGTTCGAGGTCGGTGGCGTTTGCCAGACAGAGAGGTTGTCGTGGGCCACTTGGTTAATAATGGTGCGGTGTCTGGGAATGACCTCTGTGCGGACTGCGGACGGCGGCGGTTGTCGCAATTCTTGGATTGGAAAAATGATTGAAGCTCGTTGGGCCAACTAAAAAAAATGTTCATGCGAAGTAACTCGGTAGTCTACCTACACAAGGGAGTACATCCCGTCATACCATGAATCCGACCCCACTCATACCCTGTTCTCCCGTTCTTTAATTTAAGGTGGCTCGTGCACGATTACCTCACTGATTGCATGTGTCATGTATACTGTGTTACTATAGTCCCAGCACTGTATATGTCGGTACCCAAATGAAACCCTTGAAAATCTGCCGCTGCTATTTCGCGATCCCAGATGCCTCCAAAACCAGGTCTTGGCACTTATACCAGGAAAGCCTCATTCATTTACCTACCGTACCACCTACTTACCCTAACCTCAAAAGTGACTGCAGGCTGCCCCTCTAAGCAATGCACACGACGAGCGAATTACAGCTGTGGTAATTCTCCTTCTCGTTCTCTATGTTTTTTTTTCTACGTCATGCCTTGCTTGCTACCATATCATCGTGTATAATATAAAAATAGCCGATATATCAGAAAGCCTCTGACCCAGTTTCTCTAGGCAGTGATATGTTGCAACTGTCTCAGTGTCCCGATCAGTCAGAAACAGCTGTGAGATCGAGCCGAGTAGCATAATGAGCTTCGCGATGAGTTTGAACGAGCTCTCCGACGTGAGGGGCACGTCCTTCGACCAAAAGGCCGCCGCCGCCTGGCTTGGGCAGCAGTCCGAAGACCTGCAGTTTCAGTATGTTTAGGCATTGCAACATCACATCATCCATCGTCATCGTAAACACTCACCGACGAGATAGGCTCGCCGAACATGTTTTCGGGGAATTACTTTCCCATGCTGCACAGCCGAAGCAATCCTCTGGCGGTGCCTGCACCAAATTATGTGGCTTTGTCGAGCATTGCTCCAAGTCCGATTCGCCTATACTCAAGAAATTTGCATTTGCCCACGCAACCAACCTGAAGTTGTATAACTACTTCATTGAGTGGAACGAGCAGGATTCACATAGGTCTATGCGCTTTGTGCTTGACTGCATCGTCTCCTCAATCATGTCAAACCCCGATCCGGAGAGTAGCAAGTCGATCAAAAACAACATCTTGGACGACACAATCTCAGTTATCACATTACATGCTTCGAGGCCGTCGACGAAGTCTTCCATGATTGTCATCGAGTATTTACTGCAGAAGAGAGCTGTTTATTTGGGGGAGGTTTTACACGTCTACCGGCGACTCTGCGGAGACGCCCGTGAGGAGGGCGCTGTGTGGGATTCTTTTATCTCCCGAATCTTCGCATGGATGGAGTTACAATATGTGTGGACTGCAGCTGGTAAGCTTTTAGTTACCATATTAACCGAACCATGGTATCCAGATGATCAATCCTCTAGGCATCATCCCGATACCTGGCACGATTTCATGTTAAGCGGCTTGAGGATCAATCTTGAGCTCCTTGAACCAATCAAGGTCTATATTTTCATGCCTCTGTTCAAGATCGACCCAAAATCATCATTGATTTATCTCAATAAATTGACCTTACTCCAGAAGCTCACAACAAGCGATACCCAAGGTTGGGATCTAAATGCCATGCTCTGGGTGGCACTCCTCGAGGCTGGGAAGAAGACTGGTGTGGTGGGTGAACTAGACCACAGTGAGTAAATGCTGCCCATGGCCTATATGTCATGTACTAATCATGTAAATAGACATCCTGGATATTTTACTCTGTCACAGGTCTCACGAAGCACGAGCCTCTGGATTGTCTATCCTACTCGCATCGCCATGGACGACAAAGCCGTATGATTCTGCTACCCTCAGCGTTCTACAGAAGCATCTTCCTTCTTTCCATGACGATGTTGACGCCAAGATAAGATATGGCTTATTAGGTCACTCAAGAAATATGATCCGGCGCCTCCATAATTCAATTAATACTCTGCATAAAAAATCTATTAACGGGTCAAATAAGGTCAAGAACAAACCGACAGGCTCTAACGACACAGGTTTCATGACGAGCCATGATACCCAAGAAAATGAGATTAAATCGTCAACTCAGGTTCCTGTGGAGTATGAAGAGTTTATCGACTGGTACGCGAAATTTCTCAGAGAAGAGCTTAGCCCTACCGTGTCATATCAACGCCATATTACATCTCTGAGGGCCATGCACTACTTCCTAAAGCCCTGTCTGATACAAGGTGACGAGACATCTATTAAACGTTGGCCAGCAAACCGCTTGATTGACAGCACGTGGTTACGATCCATCCTTGACCTCGTCATGGATCCCTATGATGACGTGAGAGAGACTGCTGCATCGTTGATCATGCTTCTTCAATCGAGAGGGCCAATGTCCGGGCCACCTGTCCACATCCATGGTCTTATCTCTTCTCCTTTCGAAAAGCTTCATATGTTCTGCCAAAAAGCTAATGAGCTTTCACTGAAGACCGCTCGCGCTGACCACTGCGATGGTGCTGCAAGGTCCCAGGACCTGTTGTTTCGTTGGAGTTCCAACTTCGACGAAGCGGTGGGTGTTCTGGAGAAGGTATTGTCAAAACTAGACCAGAAGCTCCGCGCCGCAGAAAAGGATCTAGCGGCAGCAGTTCTTCAAGCGCCAGTACACGGTGATTTTGCATCTCTTCGGTATATCAATATGACTTCTTCATATTCTGCGACACAAAACTGAGTGCGGGTGTAGGTACATTTGGAGCTCACTTACCAGCATTCAATTCGATGAGCAGTCTCTTGTCACTCTCGATGGGCTCCAAGACCGCGCCATTTGCTATTGTCGGCGAGTTTGGCAAGCTGTTCAACATATCCTCTGTGATGACTCTCCCGAGGGCCATTTACCAGAGGAGTTACAACAGATAGAGGGACTGGACACGAAAGATCTCTTAAGTTATAGCTTCAGAGCCATACATGAGTCAAGGTAGGATCAAATCTGGTTGAGAAAGCGCTGTTGCTGAATTGCTTTAGTAATCTATTGCGTACCATCGCACAAAATGCGCGTCTTAATCGTCAACAGGGTTTTCTTGCTCCTTCTCGCCAGAATTTCGAGGATATTGGAAACCTAACATTTGATGAATTATCGAATCTTCGGCACAGAGGAGCATTCTCAACCGTTTCTCAGACCTTCACGGCGTGCTGTCAATTGGTGCACTGTATACCTGCCGATAAAAATGATCATGTTGATTTGCTGCAGAAGTGGTACGAGGCAAGTCAGCCTCAGACCCTCAGATTCTACATGTGACACTGACTTGTTTAGGGAGCACTGGACTGTATATACACCCAGGGCTCGACAACTCGAAGATCGGCGGGAATACCTGCCACCATTGTTGGCATATTGGCATCTAAGAGTGATAGTCCGTCATTCAAAGATGTTGTTACTAAATTACAAGAAATAGGACGGCAGCCAGCTTTTGTATCTGAGACGGACGGATCTAATCTTGCGCAAGTACATGCTCTTAACTGTTTGAAGGACATTTTCAAGACGTCTTTCTTGAGTCAGGAAGCGGAACCGTACTTGACAGATTGCTTGCAATTAGCTGCCGCAAGCCTCCAGTCAGAAGTGTGAGTCACTATCGTCTACTATTTGAAGAGAGTGGGCTAATAAAAGTAGATGGGCAATTCGCAACTGCGGTCTCCTACTCTTGCGGAGCCTAATAGACAACCTCTTCGGCACAAACGAAAATAAAGCAGCGATGGAGGCTGGATGGGACGGCCGAACGGTCAGAATCGCCTACCACAAGTTTCCAGCGCTGCCTTTACTCCTCGTGAATCTCCTAGAGCTAGGCAAAAAATCCTCCGGCATCAGTATAATGGGCACACAGACAGCCGAAGCTGTATTCCCAGCACTTGATATCATTCGTCGCGCCGGGCCGCCGGATGGGCACCTTGAGCAGCTATATGATAGCATTTCCTGGTACTTAGGTAGTCATATATGGCACGTTAGAGAGATCGCTGCAAGGACCTTATGCTCTCTACTTCTAACGCCTACATGGCTTCAGTCGATCAAGTCACTTGTTAACAGCCCAGACCAGAACTCCAATAACTTGCATGGAATCCTCCTCACCATCAGATTCCTGCTGGAAAGACTACTGCAAGTGATGCCAGAACAACTTTCCGGTAAGTTTCGGTTCTATCTTAAATGCATCACAATCGTAAACTGACTCTGTATAGAGGAAAACATTAATGGAATCTACGATGTTTTGGGTGGTGTGTCGACTGCAAATATTTATCTGCACAGATGCACGGAAGCTGAGGCTGCATATATCGACGTTCTCAACTTCCTGGCAAAGACTGGTCAAGCACATCCAAGCTGGCGGATCCGGGGCCCCAAAATAATCAGATCACAGCAAAGTTCACACCACGAGCCCCTCGCACTACTGAATCTCAGAACAGGCGAAACGCTTGTGCAGTCGGCCTTGGGAACTGAAGACGAGGAAAACAGTGATATGTTGGATCAGGATGTGAAGATCGCTCTGGCGACTGACATCAATGTCGCATGTGGGATGCTTGAGGCATTGTCACGCAGCAGCTTGCTGCAAACAGAAAACGCATCGTCATCACGCCTTGCCATTACATATGTACACGCGTGTCTTGCCAGCAAAGCGCCAGAGCCTCGAACAATAGCCCTTGAAGGCCTCGCTGCCCTGATAGACATACTATTGGCCTCTGCATCTGAAGACAAGACGTTGAGAAAAGTCCCATCCGAGGAGGATATGCTTACGTTATGGCTGGATCTACACCAAAAACCTCTCAACCCAAGCCTGTCAGATGCCATCATACGTGTCAGTGGGCCTCTAATAGCAATCTCTCTTGTTCGGGCAAGTGGGCATATCGACGAGAGCCTTAGCCGACGGCTAAGCAGCTGGGGTGTTATGATGAGCAACGCCGGCGCGGCAGACCGAGTGAGTATAATTTGGCTATTTTCAATCCGTCGGGAAGCATGGAAGCTAATCAAGAGATAGACCTTCGATACCCGGATAGCTGCTGTGGAAGCTATCCATTCTCTATCTGCTATCATCCGGTCTCATGACGAAAGATTTGATTATACCGCCTCGCAAATCCACCAATCCCACCTACCTTGGCTTCTTGCGCTCTACGATGCACTCACGGACGACGATGTGGAAGTGCGGGAAGCTGCTGCTGAGGCTGCCAGTCCCATTCTGGGCTTAGCACTCGTGCCGGGTAAAGCCGGTACCCGACTTTTGCGCTGGCTTGCTGCGCACTTCGGACATGAGCCTGACTTCTTGCTGCACGCCGCAGGGCGCATAGCCGGACATGACTCTAGTTATACTCACGTCGCCACCGCACGCGCAGGGGAAGCAAGCCTAACTGAAACCGAAGCAGGCGGATTAGACTGGGTCTCGGCGGAAACCCAGCTCGCAGAGGCTATGCGCTTCGACGACTCGCTATTCGTCGTCGAGGAGAATAATCAATACATCGACGAGGTGCGGGAGGCTAAGCGGTGGAGGGGCGTGTTTATCTCCCCAGATTGCTTCAGAGCAGTCGGTGCTCGCGACAGAGCAGACGAAGCCCTCGCGGAATGGACGCTCGCGGGCCTACGCACGCTGAGCGTGATCGCCCAGTCTGAGTCCGAGTCCGCGGCCCATGGCGACGGGCCTCTGGGATGGACGTCGAAACCTCAGGTTTTCGCCATCGCTGCGCGGATCCTGATCTGTGCCTCTGCGCTTGCGAAGGTGGAAGAAACTCACGGTGGACTGCGTGGTGAAGAGGGGCTTAAGGATGGGAAAAGGAAAGACGGGTTAAATATGGCTGTATCAGAGGAATTGAGCCGGTTCTGGGAGCTGGGTCGTAGCGATCGAGCAAGGGTGCATGGACTGCTGTTGGAGATGTGTGGAATTGTAGAATAGAATCAAATACCAATGGTATGAGGAAGAGGGACCTCTACTCCTTTAACCTTACAGCACCTACGGTAACCTTACATAAAGTACCTCGGCAGACCACCTCCACGGTATGAGGCTGTCAGCTCAATGCGGGGCCGGTATACAGGGGCTACTTCTGCCAAGCCATGCTCGGTACCTTAGTGACAGGGGCTGTGGACCCTGGAACCCTGAAACGTGGGCGTAGGGTAAGCTGTGACGCGCTGCTCTAGTTGGAGGTCTCCAGTACAACTTGAGTCTCCAGTGCTTCGTACCTTTCAATCAACCTTCCCCAAGGGTCCTCAGCTGCTCACCATCGTCACTCTTTTTCGCAAGCACCAGGTTACCAAAGAATGTGAGGCATAATCGCCTTGACTTCGTTTTAATTTTCCCCATGATATAAATATTGAATCAATAATTTTACCATTGGACATGAGCCGTCACCATGTCTCCCCTTTTCCGACGATCCTCCTTGTCGCAGCCAATTTGCTCTTACCTGTTGCCATCGTGATCTTTGCTGCCGGTTTCTTCCCATACAAACCCTTCTTACCTGGTCTTGCCCGCCACGAAGAATTGGAAGGTTATGGATCGCCTCCCGATGCGCCGTTTGACAAGCTCATTTTCATGGTCGTCGACGCGTTGCGTAGGTGAGATAGCCCACGCCTGACCTTTGTCGTGGCAACCAGGCCAAGCTAACTCGCCTCTGTTTCTCCCTGCTCCCAGTGACTTTGTCTTTCTTGAGGGCTCCGGCTTCGAATATACCCGAAGGTTCGTGCGCCCTTTCGACCCGACGGCCCGCGTTCGCTTCAATTCTGATATCCATTCAGCTTAATCAAGCATGGCGTCGCCATCCCCTTCACAGCTCATGCGACGTCCCCCACCATAACCATGCCACGAATCAAGGCTATGACGACCGGCACCACGCCCTCCTTTCTCGATGCCATTCTAAGCTTTGACGAGGCCGACACCTCCTCGACATTGGCCTCGCAAGATACGTGGCTCGCCCAGATGAAAGCCAAGGACACTGGAAAGCTGGTCATGTATGGGGATGACACCTGGCTGAAACTCTTTCCCGCCACCTTCGACCGAGCAGATGGAACCACGAGCTTCTTCGTTTCTGACTTCACCGAGGTCGACAACAACGTGACAAGGCACATTGCCGACGAATTGAGAAATGATGATTGGAATACCATGGTCCTCCATTATCTAGGACTCGATCATATCGGCCATAAGACGGGCCCACGGGGCCCCAACATGATCCCGAAGCAGCACGAGATGGACGCCATAGTTCGTCAGATATACGCAGCGATGGGTGACTATGAGCATATGCGATCCACCCTGCTCGTCTTATGCGGAGATCACGGAATGAATGATGCTGGCAACCACGGAGCTTCTTCCCCTGGAGAGACCTCAGCTGCCCTAGTATTTGTGTCTCCGAAATTCAAAGCCATCTCTAGCAATACCGAGGCCCCCGTTAAGTTCAATGAGGACTTTCAATATTATCGCACTGTTGAACAATCCGATTTGGCGCCTACTCTCGCTGCTCTGCTCGGCTTTCCCGTCCCTATGAATAGCCTAGGATCTTTCATTGTGGATTTCCTGCCCCTTTGGCCTGAATGTAGGTCGCCGAAAATGCTGTATATAATCCCTAGGCTAACCTATTTTACCAGCGCGCGACAAGCTGCAGATCCTTATACGTAATGCTAGACAGATTCTCGCCATTGTCACTGCTACATTGGGCGGTTCGTCTGTGGAGAGCCAGGTGAGCGAGCAGGACTGTCTCCAACCTGGTTCCCCAGCTGCGGAATTAGTATGCGAGTGGCGTATGATCAGCGAGGTTACGGAAGAGGCTGCTACAGAAAGTTCTCAGTATCAAGATCGAATTTTGCAAATTTCAGGCGTAAGCACCCCCCCCCCCCCCCCTCTTGCCCTCCCATCAACCTTTTACAGGGTTCTTTGCTTATACGATTCTTGAATAGTGGCTCTCTAAAGCTCAAGAGCTGATGAGTGGCATGGCCAGCAATTACGACATTGATAAACTCATATTAGGTGGACTTATCACATTCGCTGCTATATTCGCAACTATAATAGCTACGGCCGTATCGACCAAATTGACCATTCGCAGTTTTGGACCCTTCGCCTTGATCACCATACTTTACGGCGTGATGATGTTTGCTAGCAGCTATGTCGAAGAAGAGCAACACTTCTGGTATTGGTCCACGACTGCGTGGCTATTCTATCTTGTTGTCAAAAAGTAATATTCCTCGAATCCATCCATATTGAGCGCACTAACTCCTAACATGTTGATAGGCCACCAAAAAACGCTCGAAACTTTTACATTACGGTGCTCCTTGGTCTCGGGACGATGAGACTCACGCGTGGCTGGAATCAGACTGGCCAAAAGTTCGCGGGCGAGCCCGATATTGTCACCGAACTCCTCTTACCTAATCCAACACTCCTCTGGGTTCTTGTGTGGTCCACATATTCCTTAGCGAGCCGGGAACTACTAAAGAGTCTAGATGAGATCCCGAATGTCATTTCCGGCTCCGTCGTCGTTGGAGTCGTAACCGCTGCCGTGTCCTTCAAGCTCACTTTCACGAAGCACGATGCTCCTGAGTTGGTCGTTGGATATGTGAGGCTTTTCGCCGACTTCTTCGATGGAGCCTCCCTTGTGACCCAAGCTCAAGCCGTGTTCGGGGGCATCGGGCTCGTGGCCATCTATCCGCTATACTCGTTGTTTTTCCAGCCCACCAAATCATCTAAACTACGAGGTAAGCACCCACAGAGCCATTCAAAGCCTATCTCTTACTAACATCGCAATAGCTATGCGTACGCTGCACCATCTATACACGCTTTTCGCGCTGACCCAATCCCGAGCGACTAATGCGCCATTGTTTCTGCTGTTTCATGGCATCTATATCGTATTAGATAAGATGAATCTTGATCCAATGGAAGTGACTGTTTCGTCGCTGCTACTGCAGTTTACCTCATTCTTCGCCATGGGGGGCTCCAATGCCTTCACCGGCATCGACTTATCGAGCGCCTATAATGGCATTAGCAACTTCAACATAATCGCCGTAGGCGTGTTGACTTTTGTGAGCAACTGGTCCGGCCCCATATGGTGGGTGTCGGCGTCGAACCTGCTGCTGCTATCGGCCGAGGAGCGCCGTGCCGCGCGCGACGATTCTAAAGGTAGCGAAGAGAGGGGGAGTGTCTTCGCGCAACACGCGTCCCTTCTGACGCTGTATGCGGCGGCCAGCTTAGGGTCCGTCATGGCGGCGTGCACGGCGTTGCGGACGCACTTGTTCATTTGGACCGTCTTCTCGCCCAAGTATCTCTATAGCGTGGCCTGGAGCCTCGGACAGCACCTCGTTGTCAACGTGGGATTGGGGGGCTTGTTGTATTGGTTGGGACGAAGGTGAACACGAGATAAGATAGAGAGATAGATACCATCGTACCAAGTTTTATCGGGCCTAGACTTGGTAGTCTACGACCTATTGCTCGTAACGGATTATCCACGTGTTAGAAGAAACGCTTCGTTGTTATTATATCGGATTAATGTAGTAGTTTAGTTTTCACTTGAGATGCATTGGAAAAGGATCTCGAACTTTATCTACAACGTGTTCTATGTTCTATGGTCTATGGTGGTCTATGGTCTGTAGCCTTTTCAGTATTGCTTTAATCCGTCCTTAGGTGTAGTCAGTTCATGTGAACGGCTCCAGTAAGCACTTAAGCACTTAAGTCGCTGCTAAGAAAAACTACCGCCCTACTGAACTGCGAATGTCGTTCCTACCTGAGAACCGGGCCGATGTTATTGACTATTGACCGGGCCTTTTTAGGGCGGTGTAGACTGTGGGGGATAAAATCGGGGGGAGGGGAAGCCGGGCATTTAACAGGTATGGAGTACGGAAGTATCTAGTCGGAAGTCGGAGGACTGGAGGACGCTATTTGGTCGCAATTAACCGGCAATCAACAACTGGTAATCGGAAGTAATGAAACAGGACCACCCGTGTCTCGTCCCCGAACGCGGCGAGTAGGTTTCAGATACGGGGAAGCTGGGCGCGGGCAGGCAGCGGGGGACGTTGTCTTGAAAGTCTCATGTACCCATTCTAACTTGACTGTGGATACGACGGCACTGGGTTTTCGAAATAAACGAATTCCGGTCGTATTTCTACTTCTATTTAGATCAATAGTACTTATGCATGTAAGATGGAGAATGAGAAAAACAAAATTGTAAAAGGGGGAGAAATAGATGTTCGATGCCGGGAGTATCTATCACTTTGCGTGTCTGACTACTTCGCACCCTATTTATTCTCTAGGTATTGCTTGCTTCCTTCTTTCTCACTCTCTAATTTCTCGGTCGAAATAGGCCGGCTTGGCATCCCCGCTGCCCTTTGCCGGAGCTAGGGCAGATCGTGAAGGTTGTAGCTTGTGTGTAAGCAAAGCAGCCGCAAACTCAGGCTTGGATAAGCCTCACGGCTTTCACCCCCCGAGAATTTCCTCCTGATGCTGAGCGCATCATGGGCTTAGTCATGTATTATACTTACATGTAGCTATTGCTACGAAATAGAAATAGACACTACCGTAGCTAGTAACCGGTATACCATATACCGTATACGGAATAGTACATGTATGTCCCACATTACTCATGGGAGTCAGACGCATAAGATGAGCTATTCTTGGCAACCTGAACTGTGTTCATCAGCGTGCTGGAATGGCATCCTACCCTTAAATCGGGATACCTACATGGTACAGACATGTCTTGGATTTCGGTTAAGCGAGGTAAGTATGTCTGAAACCTCTGGGAAATTCCTGTCGACTTGTCGATTCTGGTGAAATAGTGTGCCTAGGTATGTTATATGTTCACTGTACCTAAGGAGAGCAGGCTGTCGCGGTTGTTGACGTACCTATCTACTTCATATCTTGACTTCATTACGGGCTCTCATACCCACCTGGCTTGGTACATGTATTTTTAGACCCTACAAGGTACATGCTAAGTACATAGGTATACTACCTAGTAGGAACATGTGGTATCTCGTGTGGTCCTCGTGTATGGTAATGAGTGCCGCAGCTTCGACTTACACGTAGAACACCTAGGTCACCAGTACAGTCATATAAATACCAACGAACTTGCCCAGTAATAGCCTGACAATGATGCGAATTACTATGTTATGCGACGGTGATTGCGAATTTTTTCTTATCAACAGCTGCAGGAACATGTAACCTCGATGGCGAACTCTGTTTCATAATATTGCCAATAGCGTGGGTAAGACATAGGGGAATGTCTTGGACTTAAAATTACTTCGTACCACCTACTCGGTGCTTACGCTAGCAACGATCAAGGTACACACAGACACACTAGGTACCTACCATGCAACGATGGCAGACGGGTTTGGCTAGCTTAAAGCTTAATGACTTGCATGTTGAGCTTGGCCAATCTCGAACTGATCGAAAACGACATGTACCAAACGTACGACTTATGTACTTCGTAGCCATGTACCGTTCCTAATCCCAATTGAGAAATGACACGAGTCCAACCTGACCCCGGCACATGGTCGCGTCCACGCTACCTGATTCGCAGCCCTACCAAGGCGAGCCAATGATACGAAGGCTAACCTGTCCGTTACTGGTGCGTGGCTTAATCAGTCGACATTGTTTGATCTCGCTTGATCTGTAGACAGGGGTTAGGTAGTGTACCTACACCACCCCAGCATCTTAGTGTAGAGGACCTAGCGTAGGTAACTTACACCACCTACGAAGTACACTAGCTACCCAAGGTACCTAACCTAGCTCGCTCATTCCTCTTATTGCGAATCTGTCAACAGCCATCGCCCGGTTCGAGTTGTTCGTCAATAATCTGCAATCCACCCTCTCTTCTCATTCTTCTTTCTTTCCCCCTCCTCGCCTCGACTCCACGTATTTTCTTGGCATCATGTCAACCGAAGCCCGACTCTGACTACAGCTGCTCTGCCGATTCGCGCCCAAGAGCCCTATCCATCGAGTATGCTACACTACCTATACGAAGTGTATGGATCGATAGATAGACGGGCACTCTAGCCGTCGCCTTGCCTGGCCGCCCCCTGTCGTTCTCCTCTTACTTCTAGCGTTACCGAAATCCCACGCGCCCGCGCCCACGCAGCAAGCTTGTGCTTCGTTGCGCGCCGCAAACCGCTCTTGTACACATATGGACATACTCGCTTCCGAGGAACCATGTGGCGGCGCACATACCTGCTCCTGGTGCTGGTCCGACTCTGGTTTGCCCTATCGTCGAGTTACCTGCATCCCGACGAGAACTTCCAAGGTCCAGAGGTCATCGCCGGTATGTACGGCCGAATCGGCCCAAGCCTTCTTTCCCATCTTGCCCATGCCCGTGCCCATGCGTCGCCAACGCCGCACCCCTCATCATATGTGCTGAGCACCGCTAACACAACCTTGCGCGCCACTCAACAGGTCAAATCTTCGAGTACCCCGTCCGGCTGACCTGGGAGTTCACGAGCGACCATCCTATCCGAAGCGTCTTCCCGCTATGGCCGGTCTACGGGCTGCCCATGCTTCTCCTGCGATGGCTGTGGATCGGTAATGGCAACGATGGCGAGATCCCCCCGATCGCCGTTTTTTGGACGCTGCGCGTGCTGATGTTCATCATCAGTTTCGTGCTGGAGGATTGGGCGATATACGAGCTCGTACCGTTGAGGCGACATCGCCATGTCGCCGTACTCTTGGTTGCCTCGTCTTATGTGACTTGGACCTTCCAGACGCACACCTTTTCTAATTCAATCGAGACGCTGGTGGTTCTGTGGAGCTTGGTTTTGATTGAGCGCATCATGGAAACCCCTGTGAGTGCTCCGCTCCCCTGGATCCCGATCATCCGTTTATCAGCAGACGCTAATACACCGCCCCTTATAGCAATACTCTTCCATACTGGCATCGACCGTGCTTGGTATCGTCGGTGTCTTCGGCATTTTCAATAGAATTACATTCCCAGCCTTTCTACTGGTCCCTGGTCTTGGCCTGATACCCCATTTTATTAATAAGTACGAACCCATGGTCCTTGGTTATTCATAGTACGCATTCCTAACCCGGGGGCCCCTGGCTCTAGACCTTTATCGCTTATTGCCGTGACGATTTCGGCTCTCTTTACAATCCTGATCGCCGTCTCACTCGATACCTCGTTCTACACCCCATATTCGATATCCTGGGCAGATCTCTACCGACACCCTGTGATTACGCCGCTGAACAATGTGCGATATAATATTTCGCCTTCGAATCTAGCTCAACATGGAATTCATCCATGGTACCAGCATCTGCTCGTCAACTTGCCTCTCCTCATAGGGCCGGCTATCGGGCTTCTTTTCACACGCCCGCGCTTGTCTTCGCGGCTCTATTCCGCCATATCTGGGGCATTGGTGCTCTCGATCTTTCAGCACCAGGAGGCCCGGTTCCTCCTTCCGACCGTGCCATTATTACTATCATCAGTACAGCTGCCGAAAAGTGGCAGATACTTGAAGACGTGGATAGGCGTTTGGATTAGTTTCAATGCGATATTAGGGCTTTTGTTCGGAGTATATCATCAAGGAGGGATTGTGCCTGGCCAAGTTTTCTTGAGCAAGCAACCAGATGCGACCCAAGCAGTCTGGTGGAAAACATATATGCCTCCGATCTGGCTGTTGGATGGCAAGAATGAGGTTCTGCATACCGAGGATGTAGCGGGGATGGCGGGTGACATATTGCTAGAAAAGCTGGAGCGAATAGCGACATGCGACACGCCAGCTGACCGGCGTAGCCGCGAATACCTCAAAGAGAAGAACGGCACGTATCTAATCGCGCCACTCTCGGCCACGTGGTTGGACCCCTACCTCGAGAACAAAGGATTGGACGGTTTACGGTTCAGGGAGGTTTGGCGGTATCGGAAACATCTCAACTTAGATGATCTCGACTGGGCCGAGGATGGGGTGTGGCACACACTCAAGAGAGTTATAGGGAGACGGGGATTGGCGGCCTGGAGAGTCACCAAAAGCTGTGGCCGGCCGCGGTAGAAAATAATAATAAAAATAATTATCAGAAGATTAGAAGCTCGTTTGGGCCACCAAAGGAGTCTTCTTTTGAAGTAAACGTGATGCCTACTCATATGTGATATTGAGCTCCTCGATACACAGTTGAGCTACGAAGTACTTCATACCGAAGTACACCTAAAGTCTCCAGACTATTTAGCAGCCCCACACTTTTGTGGAATTTCCCTAACTTCGTGCTTCGTAGACTAGCTACGTCATCCAAGCGATCTGATTGGATCATGCCCCGACCCATCAATTACCTAAGTTTGTATCTCGTCCTGGTAGATTGATTGACGTCTCTTAATTGAGGCTCTCATCGAACCCAAATTCAGCAAACCGAGTACCTTCGACGACGACCCGCGCGCGGCGCATAGTCAGCTGTACATCATTCTCAATTCACATTCCGCTCTTTGCCGCACAAGTTCGACGGCCGTCTCGAAACTATATCCCTACCGTAGTTACTGGTCGACCAATTGGTGGTCATACAGGACACGATGGGCGGGTTGAACCTCGAAGTGTTTAAAGTGAGATCGCATTGCCCTGCTCCTCCCCCCCTCCCTCTCCTCCTCCATCGTTGCTCTTCCTCAATCTCGCCACCTTCTTACCACCATTTCTCTCTCTCTCCATAGTTCGGCATGTACATCATGTTCCCGATCGGCATCATGTTCTACTTCGGGACCAACCTGGACGACCGGTTCGCCGTGCCCGACTTCTGGCCCAAGCCCGAGCAGGCCAACCGCGTGCCGCTGGACCGGGACGAGATCCACGCCGAGCTGCAGCGCCTACGCACCCGCCGGCTCTACCTGCGCGACCGGAAGCTCGAGGCCGCCGAGGCCGCGTCCAGGCGGGCTGGGGGAGACGCTGGGAACAGCGAGGAGGGGAAGTCGTCTTGAGATGGCCGGGGAGGGGGTGGAGGGTGGGTGATCTCGAGTCCCGGAGTATGGTATACTGCGCTTTGGAAGGGAAATCTATCGTTTGTGGTGCAGGGCTGGGAAAAGATGGACGAAAAAATTGCGGTGCGAGCATGCATGCTTGCTGTCTCTCCAAAAGGGAACGAGGCTGCCCGGTGGCATGGCTCTCGGACGTCTCGCCGATGCAACGAGCGAGTGGACCGGACGAATACTTCCGAAGCGGATTTGGGCGTTTGGGGGTTGACGAACATGGCTCGAAATCGGCATAGTCCATCAAAAAAAAAAAAGAAATAAAGGAAAAAGGAAAGGGGCCTGCTCATGCTCGCCGTGTAGCAGGAGGACATGGAAGCTGGAACCTCAAAATTGTATATACGGGGATCTGTCTATGTCTAAATACTGTACAAGGTTTGTAGGATGTACAATACATTACAATCGCCACACAGTCCATGCCCTCCAGTGCTTGCTGTTTCAAATCTTGTTCTCTATGAATCCATCGCCTCTTCGACGGCACTCCAGGCTTCTTCCGAGACAGCGCCCCGCTCCGCGTTCGTGTACACGGCCTGGACGTCTGGGTATTCTTGAACCGCAGAGAGAAGCTTCGCTAACATTCCGACCTCCTCGGCATCGTCGACCTTGACCTTGTCGGACGTGCACGACCAGATGATGTCCGAGCTCAATATGTCCGAACCCAGCGTCTTGGCCAGGTCCTGCGCAACTTGATGCGTCTGATTCGGCGGGGTCCACAGCACGATGTTTCCCTCGTCGCCTATCTCCACGTCCTCGGCACCGGCATCCAAGGCCTGCATCATGACCTCGTCGAAATCCACATCCTCCTCTCCCTTGGCCGTGGCAGTAGAATCGCCACCGCCGCCGCCGTCATCGTCGGCGCTTCTCTGGCCGAGGACGATGCGCCCCCGCTTCGTGAACAAGAACGCCGTCGGCGTCACGGTGCCGCCGTATTTCTTCACGATGGCCCGCAGATCCTTGAGCGATCGCTGCTTGTTGTCCGACTCGATGTCGATCACCATGGCCACCGAGGGCGCCCGCATCACCTCGAGGGTGGCGCTCTCGAGACCCTCGCCCGTCTCGGACTTTCCTTGGCCGCGCGCGATGGCCACGTCGATCCCGGCCTTTGGCATGCCCGCTGTTGATGGGGAGGACGGAAAGTGCCGTTCCCGTTAGACTCGGCTTCTCTTAAATGCGCCTCTATGATCGTCTCCACAGAAGGGGGGGAGGGATGGAAGGAAAGGAGGGGTGTAGATTTCCGGTCTATTCACATGGTCTAGAAGAGATGTGGAAGTGAAAGTGAAAGTACCTTTCTTAGCCGCCACTATCACGGACGCGAGCTGCGTGTTCACCTTCGGATCCGTGCCGTACACTGGAGCGAGCAGAGTGAGCACATCGAATCCGTCGGACTAGCAAAACGCTCAAGGGAGGGAACGTTTTTCTCTCGTTCTGGAAGGGGGGAAGAAAGGCGGCCGCAACGCACTTTTCGAGTACATGGTCAGCTGCTTCGCGAAACCGCTGCGCAGCGCCGTCTTCTTCTTGTCGGCGGCGGCCTTCTCATGCTTGATCTTGGACCACTTGTTGTGGCCGCTGCCGAGCGCCGCGCCGGCGACGAAGGAGCGCCGGCATTGGGCGCATATCGTGTTCTTGACTGCTGGCCTTGAGAGGGGTATCAGGGCCCGCAGTGGTGATATGGAAAAAGGAGACGACATTATCTTTTGGGACGCTTAGACGGGGACAAAAGTTTACATTATCTACAGCATGTACTTCGTACACCGACCTACCTAGCAGGAGCTGAAGCAAAGTCGGCTCAAAAAGCTTGGATCCACTTATCGGAGCATTGGACCAGGTTATTCTCGGCATAGTTTGCGCTAAACCACTTCAGGCAGAGACGGCAATGACAACTAATGCTGATTGGCCAGCGGCTCACTAACAGCTGTCGACATTTCAGGGGTGGCATGTGAAGTGTGAAGTGAAACCATGCATCGCATTTCTCTGCTCGGAGAGGTACATACTCTGAGGTACGCTAAGAGGTACCTACCCAAAAGTCGCCTTCCAGACGACAACGGTTCACGATTCTCCTTACCCAAACATCTCGAAACAACGCTCGCCCTCTGACCGTCGACATACCTGGACCCGACGATCACCCGCGATCCCCACATACCACGCTGACTTCGAAGGATAAATGAGCGATTCGATTGATGTTGTCCTGAGCGATCCGAATGTCGTCACCGGGCTCGCCTCAAGCCTCTGAGGGGGCGGCCTCGACCCCGGCGCCGGCACCAGCTCCTACACGCGCCGTCTCCACGAATCCCGAGCTCCAGCTTGCCACGCTACAATCTCTACCGGCCGAGCAGCAGGACCTATATCTCCTGAACTTTGTCGCCACCTTGACCAAGCATGTCCTCGCCCTGGCCGCCGATGACTGCACCGCCCAGCAGTTCTACCTCAAAAAGGAGGTCTTCCAGATCATCAATCTGCAGACGCCGTCCCCAGGCCGAGTGATAAGGAACAACTTGGGCAAGATCCTCGCCCATGTCCTTGGCAAGGGGGATAGGAAACTTCTCTTTGAGACGGTGAATGAGCTGTCGACCATCGTTTCAGGGGGGAAATCCAAGGCCGAGTCCGACGTTCGGACGAGACATGCGGCCGTGGTCTGTCTGGGCCATGTATATGCTGCGGCCGGCGACAGCGCCATCAATTTGCACATCCTTGCTTGCGGAAACTTGGTCAAATTACTCAAGTCTTCTCAGAATCATGCTGGGCTGCGTGCCGCTGCCTTTACCGCCCTTGCCAAGATGGTTGGTATGATCCAGAGCAGCATCGAGGAGAGCACCGCCCGAGACATCTGGAAACAAGCGCGCAACGCGGCATCCGGCGATAAGGGTTCGCTTACCATCGTCTCCGCCTGTCGATGTCTGAAATCATTGGTCGCAAGTACTCCGTATTTTGACAACTCGGCCGACTTCGATAGCTTGAAGTCGACCATATTCAAGACGATTGACTCTGGCGCTTCCCAAGTCCGACACGCGGCGGCCGACTGTTTGGCGGAAGCCATGGTAAAAAACCACGCCGAACAGGGGCCCAACGCGAACACGGCCCCAAAAATAAAGAAAGTGAAGAGGACCGGCACTTTTAAAAGAGCTTCCACCGCCCCCGGTGCTGGGCTGGATGAGGACGACGATATTCCGTCGAGGCCCGGTAGCCCGGCTCCCGGCGGCGGGAAGAAAAGCCAAGACCTGGTGCTCTCCTTCCACGATCTTTTGAAAACACTGTCCACTCAGTACATTCGTATGTCCACATCGAATAGAGCTAGGGCAGCTATCGGCGTATGCTATGGCAAAGTCATCAAGCGTCTGGGCGAGAAGTTTGTCGAGACAAATTATACAAAAATTGTGGAACACTTGGCGGCCGACATTTTAGGCAGCCAAAACATAATTAATAATCGGTATAGGCTGCTCATCTCCCGTCGCATCGTAGATACAATACTTCAGGATGTAATCGGACGCAGAATCCTCGGGGAATCAGGCCAAATGGCCGCTGCGAGGTCCACGATCAACGAAATCCTCAAAAATTATCCTGAAGTCATCAGAGAAAGGCCTGAACCCAGCAAATACACACTCATCGCTTCCCTGGGCGCTGTCGCTTCACTGATAAACTCCCTGGGCTCTGCTAGTAACGAGTTCGCAGAAAGCTGCCGGGATGGTCTTCTACAAATATTGCAGCATCCCAGTTATACTGTGCAGGTCTATGCTTCACATTGCATGAAGACATTGGTCCTTGCGTGTCCTCAGCAACTTCTTCCGTGTTTATCTGTCTGCATGAATAGTCTCACTAGAGAGTTGTCCCTGCTCACTAGTGGACGAAACTCCCCTAGGAGATGTGTTGGCTTCGCGCATGGGCTTGCGGCCACTCTCAGCGCGAGTCCGGCGCGTCCTTTATACGGATCTTTGGATATCAATGATCGTGTTTATTCCATGGCTACGAACCTACTCAAATCAAGCGGACAGTCTGAACTACGCGTTTCAAGTACACAAGTTCAAGTTGCGTGGATCCTCTTGGGTGGCCTCATGTCGCTCGGTCCCAATTTTGTCAAAATTCATCTCTCCCAACTCCTAGTCCTCTGGAAGAACGCGCTTCCTAAGCCTCTCGCGAAGGATAACTTCACCCATCGCAGTATCCTGGAGGTTTCTTTTCTTACTCATGTTAAAGAATGTGCCTTGGGCTGCATTCTCTCCTTCCTCCAATTCAATAGCCGTCTCTTGACCGTTGATGTCTCCAAACGTATCGCAACGATGCTTCAAGGGACCATGGCCTTTCTCAAACTGCTTCCCTCCAAGAAGACTACTGAGGACATCTCACAAAAATTGACACCAGCTTTGCAGCTGCAAGACTTAGACATGATGGCTCAGAGGCGAGTACTTCAATGCTATGTCAAACTTGTAAACCAGAGCCCGCCCGGCGGCAGTGAAGCATTATTACAATCAAATCTGCTCACCTTTGCCATATCTCATTTCGCCGATCCCGAAAACTATGGTGGCAACTCTCTAAGCGCGTCTATTGCCAATGCGGCCGGCACTTTCGAGACCGTCTGGGAGGTTGGCGATAACTCGGGGTTCGGTGTCAACGGGTTGATACGTGGATTCAAATCGAAGAAACTCCCGGGCGAAAAGGACGAGCCTCCCGACGGCCTATCAGCAGACGAGGCGGATCCCGATCATATCATTGACAGCCTTCTTTTGTCACCCATATGTCCATCTCTCGAATATGATGCTGCTGTTCTATATGCTGGCGATTTAGATGCTTCCTTAGAGCTCCCAGACCCTCCCGCCACCGAAGTTATCAACATGGCAATCCAACTGTTCGCTTTTGTTTTCCCTCTGACACCCGCCAAAGTTCAAGAGAGCGTCCTAGAACAAGTAGCTACATACTCGTCGGCCGGATCTTTACAACGTGATCCCGGTAGGAAGGCGGCCATGACTGTCAATATCGCCAGTGCTTTACTGTCAGCATTGAAGGTGACAGTCAAAGAAACGCAGTCTCCTTCAGGGGATGTGACTAACGCGGCGGTCGAAAAACTACTACAAGAGATGATCAGAGAGTTCATCGTGAACCCCGACCAGTACATTCGAAATCTTGGATATGGCGCTATCGCTCGATTATGCAATGCTTCTGGTAACGGTTTTACGAATCACGAGGTCAAATACTTGGTCGATATGATTGTAGGCAATAGGGAGCCGAGCGCACGTGCTGGCTGTTCTATGGCATTGGGCTGTATCCAGGCTAAAGTAGGAGGCATGGGAGCTGGGTATCATCTGAAGACTATCACAGGAATATTGATGTCTCTCTGCAACGATCCACACCCGACCGTTCATTTCTGGGCCTTGGAGGCATTAGGCCTGGCTGCTGACGCTGCCGGCCTAGGATTCGGGCCTTACGTGTCTGGGACTCTCGGAATGTTGACCCAACTATACCTATCCGAGACACATCACACAGAAGTATCATCTCCTATATCCATGAGTCTTGAGATGGAGCTATCTACTGTCACAGCTATTACACGCTGTGTTGATTCCCTGGTAAACGTAGTGGGGCCAGATTTACAGGATTCTACCAAGTCTCGCGAGCTCATCCTCACTTTGGTTGGCCAATTCCAAAATGAGGAAAACATACTCACTCAAAGGGCTTGCCTCGGATGTCTCGAGCATCTCTCCCTGTATGCCCCAGGCCATATCGTTTTCGCGGATTATGTCAAGCTGCTACAGAAATACCTGAATTCTGAGTTCCCCAAGCTCCGCAATGCTGCCGTCGATGGGTTGTATAACATCATGAAACGGGATTCTTACGACGTCCTTCTCGCGGCAGATCCTGGCTTCGAGGACCAACTCTGGCTTGTGCTAGACATGGAACCTGGTCATGACGGCATGCAAACCCTCCTACGCAACTGGCTCCGTCAGACATCACTGAGGGATACAGGTGCCTGGCTACTACGCTGCCAGAATGTGCTCAAAATGACTCGACCCAAAGTCATTGAAACTCCATTGCAGAAGGCTGTGATGAAACCAAGCGCTGGCATTGACCTTAGGGATGAAGAAGCTGCTGGGTTTGCGGCGGCGGGTGGTGACCGCAAAGATGAGAAGGAGCCGAGCGGTAGTTCCGAGATGGAACCCTTGCGCTGGCAAGTCAGGACTTTTGCTATGAACTGTCTCAGTGATATATTCATCCTAATCGGGAAAGATATTGCCGTAAACGGAGAATCCCGTGCACAACCGGCGCTACAAAGCCGAATAGCGGATGTCGTTCGTACAGCCTTCTCTGCCTCTACATCCAGCGTACTAGAACTTCGAATCTGGGGTCTGAAGATCATTGGTGCCGTGCTTAAAATGTTCGGCAAGACACCAGATCCAGACTTTGAGGAGGCAATGCTGCTGGAGCAGTATCAAGCACAGATCAGTTCGGCATTGACGCCCGCTTTTGCATCGGATTCCTCCCCAGAACTGGCGGCCGAGGCTGTCAATGTGTGTGCCGCGTTCATCTCGACCGGTATTGTGACCGATGTTGATCGAATGGGTCGCATCTTGAAGACCCTAGTTACTGGGCTCGAGAACTTTTCAACCGACGTTGAAAATGCGGGAATCGGGGAATTGAAAAGCCTGAGCTCCAACGCTCGGGTCATGGTCAAAATGTCCGTCTTCTCGGCTTGGGCAGACCTTCAGGTAGCCAGTCTAGAGCAAAAGTACCTTCTGGAGGTCCTCAAGCCTCACATTAATACTCTGACCCCGCTGTGGCTAGCCTCTCTACGAGAGTTTGCTCGTCTGCGATTCGAGCCAGATATATCGATGACGCTGGGCCCACCATCTATGTCAGGCAGCCTGGAGTCTATCTATTCTGCTCTCAATCGGGAAACCCTACTCAGATTTTACCAGGACTCCTGGCTCAATCTTGTTGATGCAATTGCAAGTCTGATTGAACAAGACAGTGAATTCGTATTCGACGCTCTGGACGGCAAAGAGACGGATGGCCCCGCGCTCAACGGTCACTCTAAAAGTGCCGACATTAACTATCGCGATGAACCCGTTGCCTTCTTTTTCGTCCTTTTTGGTATCGCGTTCGAGGCGCTTGCCACTCGGCCGGGTCAGACCGACTCTTTGGCTACTCAAGAGCAAACTCTAGAGATCCTTCAAGCGCTCAAAAAGATCCTCCATCCTAGCGTCTCAGGCCATGCGATCTATCGAGAAGCGATCTTTTCCGAAACAATGGATTTACTCGATCGTCTCGTCCTGACAGAGGGTCTTGATGTTCAAGGTGTCATCGTCGAGATCGCACGTGCTCTTTGTGTTGCTCATCCATCAGCGAGAAAACAAGGCCAGCTCGAAGAGGGGGATTTGACTGAGGATATCGAGCAGTTGTTTGAACTGACAAGGATTATTGTGTTGGTCCTCTCTGGTCTACTTCCCAACTTGACTGAGAACAACCAGCCAGTCCGCCATCAATTGACCGAAGAGTCAGTCCTGCTCGTCAGAACAGGCCTGAGCGCCATTGTCGACGCCGCCGAGGTGTTCCCGGCGATTATCAAGACGGATTTACACGCGTGTATTATCCACATTTTCGCGACGACGCTTGCAACCCCGTCTTGCCAGGAGATTATCGTGCCTCAGGCTTTGCCTATGTTCAAGCGCTTTGTCACAAGCATGAGCAGCTCCCGCGGTACAGGCGATGAGAAATCTCCCACTGATACACAGGTGCAAGGCTGCCTACGCCGGTTCCTATCTATTTATCTAAACGCGCAGAAACGGGAGACGCCGCAGTCCCTGCAGTGTGTCAAGAACAGCCTCCTCGCCATGACCATACTCTTCACCGGTGGCAATAATCGGCTTGCCGCGTCCGACCGCGTTGTCGCAAAATTCCTAGATGAAGTGTTGGACTGTCTAACCGATCGCATGGCTAGTACTCCTATTCCCATTCGAATCGTCGGCGCCGCTAACCAGTGATATTAGACCGCGAAGATTGCCGCGAACTGCATCCGGTCTCTCCTATTACAAAGCTCGCCGACACTGGCCGATCAGTCGATCGCTCGCTACCTGCTGCCGCGTCTCGTCGCCTTCGTATCTAACACAGATCCCGAAGATCCCGAAAACGCGAGGAAGCTCGTAGCGCACACGTTGACGCAGTACGTGTCCGTGATCGGCGGGGACCACGCACAAATCGCCTTGTCGATCGTGGTCCCGACCCTCCTAGCCCGAGCCGCCGGTGACGGACCGGAGGTGTACAAGGAGACGAGCATGAGGCTGCTCGAGCTCGCCTCAGCCGACCAGGCGGCCTTCAGGGGGGTCGTGGGGGCCATGGGCGAGGGCCAGAAGGCTTTCGTGGAGGAAATACTGCGCTCCGGACGCCAGGAGAGCGACGCGGACAGGGACAGCGGCAACGCCGGCCAGCCGACCATCACGTTGAAAATGAATTTCGGAGGGAACTAGCCTAGCGCACGTCTGTCTGTTACTTCATATACCTGACGCCATGAGATAGATGGGCGGGCGCGATGATGAATGGATGAAAGTGATATCTTGTTGAGCTGGCTGTGGATCTTTATCATCACCATTATCATCGTCATACTCATCGTCATAATCATCTTTGTCATGTGCATATATACATACATATATACACATACGTACTTTATACATACATATTTATATACACATACAGAGATATATATCCCTACGTACAAGATCTGGTTTTTCTACGGGACGAGAAGGGACAGGGCTTTGCCTCTCCCGAGAGACCGTTGCGGTGCGGTGCTGCAGATACGGAGAACAGACAGACAGAAAGACAGAAAAACGGCACCAAAAGAAATAAAAGACCATAATTGGTGGATTCGTTTATTCGTTCATTCACTATAGACCTCTGGCTCCATTTTTCTTTCCGTGAGCTGAGAGGTGAGGCGAGGTGGGGTGAGGGCTGAGAGCTGTCGTAGATCAGCTTCTTCTAGCTAAGACACGGTCGCTGATTCGGCGCTTCCGATTTCACCTCAGACATCTAAGTAGCGTAGGATTTACATGAGGTACCTACCTTAAGTAAGGCTGAGCTACCGGTAACGTGTGTACATATACACATATGTATTTTTACGATCTTCCCTTTGCGAAGCACTATTATCCTCTGGAGGGAAAAGGCGCAAGGATGGTTGTTTTAACTACTTACCTACTTTAGGTAACTAAGTACGGATGGATGAGTAAAGAAAGTGAGTGAGTGAGTGAGTGAGTGAAGTAAGTATGCCAGCAAACAACTTGATACTTCCTGACTTACCTAGGTTAAGTACTCATGTATGTACTTGCCTACTTCTCTTCTCACATGGCAAGAATTGTCACTACATAGGTAACATAGGACGATCTCTCTCCCTACTTAAGTAGGTAATTTCACTTAACCAACCTACCCTCTTCTATCCTCCTCCCCCCTCCCTTTTTGTTCAAGTTTCCAAGTTCAAGTTTTTATAACTATAGTTCTAGTCCAACTCGCTCGCTTGCTCCCTGGCTCACCTGGCACACAGGACGAGATGAGAGCATATCTACCTAAGCACGTACTTATACCACACATCCAAGTCGGATCGTAGATGCGCTTAGAAACTCTCCGTCTGACACGGGCTCTATCTATCTATCCTATGCCCTCCCGTCATATGAAACCGTGCACTTTAGCAGTAGTCCCCACAGAGCTCACGGTTTCATTTGATGAATTACCTAAGTAGTTATTGAGGAGCTACAGACTCCCTGTTTAAGCTCAGCGTATGGTGCTGATGTGAGCGCTGCGATGATCTTGGGGCTGTGTAGCCCTCCTACCTACGGTAACACTTCTTCAAGTAGACCAAGCCTTACTGCTTCAAATTTCTTTGTCATTATAATTATATATTACGCGTTGTGTGTTTGACTGATCTAATGCCTATACGTAGGCTTTAATACAATTACTCATCGGTCTCTAGGACATGATACACTGCTGCTCTGCCTCGGTACATTTGGGTTGCAAATGCGAGACATGTACCTCGGCCGAGAGAACGTTCGAGTGTCATTATTAATTAGGGGTGTAAGAAACAAGACAGTTCTAAAGCCAACTTTGTCTGCAAATAGCCAAGACAGATGGAAGCGAGCAACTCAAGCGTTGGATTCATAAGAAGCATATTGTTTCCCGTGAGATATCGTGGTGGCTTGAGAGCTCCAGCTCGACTCAGATCCGGCGGCTTTTTCTCACTCACTCACTCAGTCGCCCAGGTAGAATCGACATGTTTCTCCACATAGCATCAGGAGACCGGCCTCGAGGAGGTGTGAAACCCGGCAAGGAATTATAGATCTGAGGATTTGCAGCATCAACATACTGACAGGGATTCTTCACCCCAGTGCCTTGACGTGTTGCCTCATTCATGCTCAGTCCGTAGAGGAGCTTTCCCTGGACAACGAAACTCCCGAATTTGTTCTCGATGGTGGCAAGCGGACTCTGTTCCCCGATATTTCTCTCAGGATTCGGCTATCTGCCAGGTTCTCCATTTCTCCTTCATTGTCCATCAAGGCAGGAGAGGCCGTGGTATTGTTATCGTCATCATCCCCTCGTCTCGCGAGCCGGAGACTGCGTTGCCAGCAGTCATGGCATGTCTCATCGAGCGCCGTGGTAGATTCGTTCGCGTCCTGCTCTTTCATATTCACATCCTCGATCTCTGGAGATAGCAGAGTAGGACGAGGTAGAGCCGGTATCTCGGTTCTGGATGATTGTGAGAGTAGTGCCTGATAGGATGAAGGAATGCTGGCTGTTGTTGATATGACCCCTTTTGACAAAAACAGCTTCTTCAGGAGACGCCGGTGGTGTTTTGAGCAGCTGTGGCGTGGGGGTGTGCAAAGATCCTCGCCTGAGACTGAGACTGAGAACGGACATTCGAAGAGGACGCGCTCAGCACAGCCACATCTGTACTGGAAAATGACAGTTGAGCACATGGCTGCGGGCGTAGGATTCCGCTTATCATGAATATACGGATATGTAAGTCTGGCGGTGCAAGTTTGCTCATACGTGTCAGTCAGGGAGGGCTGTGTAAGTATGTATGATGTGCAAGGCGCAGCTCAGCCACGTTGAAAGGGGGCTCTTGGCTCTTGTCTCCTGGTGATAGAGAATAAAGAACAGGCCAGTTCAGTTGTCAGCAGGGCAAGCTGCAGATAGATGTATCAACTCCCAGGTCAAGAGAAATATGGCTTAAAAAGACAGGTGCCTCAAGAGATAGATAGCCTTCTTCAGCTCTGAAAGCATTGCCCCCAAATTGTTGATTTTTTCTCACCTAGTGTCTAGTGTGTAAAAGCACTTTATGTATGCAAGTAAAGTAGTGAAGATGGTGGTTGCTTGATACTTAAAGCCATGTGAAGGTTGAAGCGGGATGGAGGATGGAGTTGCTGCACTCATCTGTGAGAGGGCGGTGAAACTACCTAAGGTAAGTAGTAGGTAGGTAGCACTGCGTTTCTGTTGTGACTGTAAGGTAGATTGGCCAACTGTGTGAGAAAGAGCTCAAGAGGTACGCGTTAGAGGCAAGAAGGAGTATTTGTTCATCATGCTTTCTTCATCTGAGGCTCTACCTCTCTTATATAATGTATCAGGTACCTACTAGCAGTAAGTACTTGCCTCTAAGTACCTTACTTATGTAATATACATGCAAACAGATAGTACCTAGATGAAGCCGTGCTTCAATGAGCAGGTACGCAAGATGCCCGGCCTGGATGTCGTTGCCTCTCCATACATGTTGGCTAGATAATGTACCCAGGTACCACCTGCTCACTTTGAATCGTCGACAATGCGAGGTACCTAGTTGCTCGTCGAATCTCATCAGCTCTCACATGTCGATTGATATGTTGATGATACAAAACCAGACGCCCAAATCCACAAACCTCCCCGGAATGTAGACCGCCCAGAAAGAGCAGTGCAGTGGTTTCTATGCCCCCAAACGCCGATTGAATGCTTCTCCTCCTTCTTCTTCTTCCCAGGCAGCAGAAGATGCGGAATGACAGACAGACAGACATGTTGTTGTACAATATATGATTTCATCGAATCGCTTTGCCTTGCCGCCGGCCGGCCTTTATCTCAACACGGAAGCCGGCGAGCTCTGCGATAGACTCAGCAGTCCTTCCGCAGCACCGCCTACTTCATTATCCACGACGCCGCCCTCCTGGTCACCAAGCGTCCGCTGTGGCGTATGGAGGCCTGCGGGTGTCTGTGTATGCTCCGATTCTTGGCTTCGTATAGGAGACCTGCCCGTCTCCCCATGAGGAACAGCGCTATCCGGCTCTCTACTCTTCGGTGGCGAGCTTGTTGGAACCAGTTGTCGGGAGGAGGAGGCACCTTTGATGATCGCCGGCGCGCTCAACCGCCGCTCCTCGTCCTTTCGCGACGAAGCTGTCAGGGAGCGCGAGAAGACGGTCGATGGCGTCTGTTTTGGAAGCTTGGTGGGCAAGGGTCGGACTTGTAACCTCTCGAGGGGCACGTCAGCCTGGTTCGTCCTGACTTTATAGCCCGCGAGGCCCAGCCGAAGACGTAAGATCTCTGCTTTCTACATGACACGAGAGAAAGTCAGTACCGCTCCGATTCACATAACGTGTGTCTCATCTCGCCTGGGTGGAGGCCGCTTCCACTGACCTTTCGAGCCTCCTCGCGCGTCATGCTGCCTTGACGGGGCCGATTCGCAGCAACGGCGGGGGCAGTAGACGTTTCAGCATCGGGTTCCGAAATGACTGTGACCTGCGAGTTGTCGATCGTCGAGTTATCGAAGATGGACGGCTCCTCGGGCGAGATGGAGCGTGGCCTTATAATAGTCTCACTAAGCCTCTGCCACGTTTCTTGTCAGTGCGACGGAATACAAGGCGAACACATAAGATAAGAACCCTAACCTTTGGGGGGGACCTGTCCTTCCTCGGGGAAAGTAATGCGGCTCCTGGACCACTTAACCGTTGCCTCTTTGCCGGGTCTGTGGCCTCGCGGTCGTTCTCCTGCTCAATTGGTCGTTTGATAGCACTTGACTCCGTAGGACTCGTGCCCAAGGTCGTCTTTGGCCTCGGCAGGTCGAGCTTCGAAGGCAATAGACGCGGGGTCCCTAGCGGGGATCTCGTGTTCGCGTCTACGGGCGCCAGTGCGCGTCGTTTGCTGGGTGATGTCGTATTCATGTTTCTCCAATTAGGATCGGATCTATATATGGTGTCTAGTGATGACTATCTCTCTCCGGTGCGGACAGAGAGTTATCTTGGAAAGAATCGTGTAAGTGGTGGAAGGTATTATAGGACCAGGCACAGTTCGTGTACCACTTAGAGGCCTGGAGACTGGCTGCTGTCGATGAGGGACGAATGAGAAGGAAATGGTCGATGAGTACAGAAAGCCGCGAGCTACAGGTAGAAAGTAAGTACAAGGTAGAAATATGCTCCTGTATCGCGAAAAAACATAAAGAGTGTATTTAGCGGTTGGGAATGAGAGACATGGTGGGCTATGTATCATAGACCCTGGCATGAAGTAGAGAAGACGATGGCTGGCTTGCAGCGCGTCACTGGGTCCCGCGTCTAGCGTACGGTGCCCCGCCACTGTATTCCGGCACTGTGTTTATTTATTGACTTAGTGTACCACTCTAGGTTTGTTGCCTTTCCACCACGCCAAAGATACGCTTGCAGGTAGCATAGCAACACCCGAGCCTCAATCACGTTTCGCATTGAATTGGCTGCGTCATTGCCGCTTATTGGTGGCACATTAAGATTTACCTCAATAAGTAATGTAGGTACCTATATCAGCTTACCAAGGTTAAGCCATAGACGCTCAAACCTGAGCGGGGGAAGTGCCTCATTTTGAGTAATGAACTGCTTTTGGCTTTTCCCCTTAGTATCTAATCCGACGTGGTTAAAACTTATTCGCTCACGCTTTATTTTGCATATGACAGAGCAAGCAATTGAACCCAACCTGGGTGCCAAAAAGGCACTTGGAATATTTCGCACTTGCTGCCGTCAACAAGGTAGCTAATCGACAACAGGTGGTTGCCCACCATTGCCAGGTAGGTTCTCTCGAAGGTTACCACGAACAGCGGACGATGCGCCGCCCCAATATTTATTGTAGCATTTGCAAAAAAACGGTTCAGTCAATCAATCAATCAAATCGACTTCATCTGTAAATCCATCAACGATACCTCAGGGCCAGCCCATTGCGTCTACGTACTTCACATCAGAAATTCATAGGTGCGGGTCTGTCGGCCGGATGTCGAAATTCCCGTAGACAACTCGCACCACGTAACATGTCAAGTGACACGCGCAGTATACTTACCTGCAGAGGTATAGGTATGCAGCGTCATCATCTATCACGCACGGACGAATCTACTACTAATTATAGTGCCTAAAACGCCTTAGACACCATACCTGTACCTACCTTACCTTGCGGCATACGAATCTGAAACCTGGAGCAGTATGAGTGAGTCTTGGATAGATACTATTCATTACAAGATCCAGATATGAGGTAGCTAACACCAAAAGTGGCTGATCTGGATATATATCCAGATGGGCAAATATGGAGATCGATACACTACCTACAGGTACCTGCATGTAGTCAGAAAAAGAGAGCGATAAGAACCGAAGTGTAACGTCTCCAGATGAGATATGCGTAAGACTACTTAGATCTACCTAAAGTACCTAACCTGCAAGACATACTACCTACCGTACCTTATTTAGGTAGGTACCGACATATGTGGGTAGAGGCGCTACCACTTACCTCAACCTACTTTAAGTACCTAGGTTGTAGCTACCTCTCCTCGCATGCGCTACCAAGCACCAATACACGTAGCACCGGCGCCAGCACGCTGCCGAACCCTTTGAAGGTAAAATGAAAATATTTAGGAGCTGTAGATACTGATTCGTTCGACGATTGAACGGTTGAGCTAACGATGTATTGTCCCAAAGGACGAATGGTGTGTTTCTATCAGTGGTACATATCCACCCATACCACAGTACCTAACTTCCCTAGCACTTAATCCGTGTACCGACGCGGTTTATATGAGTAAGGACCTAAGGTTCTTAGTGGAGGCACTGTGCATGTAGGTAGGTGCCTAGTACCTTGTAGTGGCTGGTACCACCTACTGGGGTCAGTACATGTACCTGGGAGTCTTAATTTAGCTACCGAAGTTAGGTAACTAAGTGATCTTGTGCCGGCACAGGCGCGGTACATCATAGCATGTGGCGAGCACGTGGGAGAGCCGAGCCGAGTCGGCCGGGGGCTCGCCCGATTGCTGCCGATTTTCATTCACCCCGAGGGTAATAATATCTCACAAAATCAACAACACATATGCTATAAACGTGGGGCGACAATTATCGTAACGTTAATGTTAATACATTCAATTTTATCGTCAAGAGGTTCAAAAACTCAGTAACTGAAAGTTCTTGGGTCTCTGGTGGGTATCGCTGGTATAATGCTCGGAGCCTTAGTCTATACACGCCCACTTCCCAGCCATCCTGATGAGTAAACGCTCCATTGCGTCCTTCGTCACACCGAGGCAATTCTCGGACAGACCATCCGCCGTGCCAACCGTCTTTTGAGATCCATTATCAAGCGGTACAGCGTGAATAATCCGGCGAAATCCATGTCGTTCCCAACGCCGATGGCGCCGCTAAATCGCAACGAAAATGAAAGAGACCACCCCTTGTTTGTCTGGCTATGTTGTTTGCTTCTTTTCATGTCGTTATGTCTCGTAAATCAAAAGCAACCTCTAGGCACTGCAGTGAAAATCCTAGCCATCAATCCCGTGTTTTATCCATGTATCCGAAAGTAGTATCCATGTGCACCTAGTCCGCTGATCATGACGAGTCTAGTGAAAACAGATCCGTATTCAAAGTGAAGGGTTTGTCGAAATCCGGGTTGATTTCGTCCCATGAAAACCCTGGATACGGTAGACCTCCTAAGCTGTCCATGTTCCCAAGTTCCATATTTGCCGTTGTGTAACCAAAGCCAAAAGGATCCCAGGTGTCAAATCCCATGTCAATGTTGACATTGAGAGTAACACCTTCAGACACGTCGCTGTTTGGTTCGGATGACGCACTATCCTTGCTGGATTCCGGCGTGTCGTTGGGTGTGATTGCGCGGTAGACGTTCATGTCGAGTATCGCACCACCACCGCCCGTCTCGAGGCCGGTCACACCAGACAACAACTCCTGCGGGTCAATAGTGTTCCCCATGACTTCGTCGCGCGTCGCATGTGTCATCATGGCGGTGGTACCATCCGTTGTCTTTGACGGCAAATCAGCCTTCGGCGTGCCTATTTTACCCGCGATGGTTCTAATAAGCTCATTCGGCTTTGAACCTGCCGCACTGCCTTGCCTCCTCATGGGAGCTTCTCGCGAAATTGTCGGCTCTGCTCTACCCGTCGGTGTTTGGGCATGTTTCGATGTATCCGCAGGGGATCGAACATTACCGCCCGTGGAAGCAATTTTCTTAACCTTGCCGTTCGAATCCAAGCCCATTGCTTCGGCAAGACCATCGGCAGCAAACTTGATGGGGTCTCCTGTTGGCTTCGTGTGGTCTTCTTCGATGTGCTTGTGCAATGCTTCCTCGGTCGGAAAACCAATGCTTCGGAACTCACAATACTGATCTGAACATAAAATCTTCGGGGCTGCAGCGGTTTGCTTTGCATCCGGAGGCGCTTGTCGCCTACCCATCTCGGGGGAAGACAGCTTCTGTACTTGAGGTGACGCATTAATACTTGGCCCGGTTTGGTTGGGACCCATTCCGGCCCTAGCCTCGGTTTTGACCTTTTTGCGAGCTGGTAGTTGCAGATTCTCCTGGGTGATTGCGGGCTTCGTAGCATAGGTTGGCTGTCCGTCGGGGGATTGTGCTCCAAATGAAAACGGAGGCTGTGAAGTGGTTGGCGCCGCTGGCGTCGTTCCCGCTCTACTGTTATTTCTCTGGTGCATCCTGTTGAAGGCTTGCGTCTGTTTGTCTAGATTTGCAGCATTTAGTTGAGCTGGATTCGTGGTTGGGGCACCTGGGCGTGCCGACATTGACTGTGCTGGTGTTGGCTCTGCACTCTGCTGTTGGCTCGGGTTTCTCCTCATGCCATTGATGCCATTTGGATAGTGAATTGCTACCTCCTTGTTCATGGTCTCAAGCAAATTCCTGATATTATCCAATTCTGCCGGCGTTATCGAAAGTTTTGGCTTGAGAGCAGTCATTTTCTCGCCATCGACGTATTGTTTGACCAAGCGTAGTCGCTGTAATTGTTAGCATTAAACCCCCGAACACCCGCTTCATAGGACACTTACAGAATGAAAGAACGACTTAGCAAACCCGTCATTACGAGTCGCAGAATACCACTTCACCAGAACTTTGCCCATACTGGTCATCTCAATACACATCGATTGAATTCTCTGTGCGGCATCTCGGTATTGTTCCGGGCTCATGTGTATATCGGGATAGAGCTCTTTCATTGCTACCAAGTGTTGTTCCTGGCCAATCGCCTTGAGGCGTGTCACTTCCTCAGACACTACAGGAGCCTGCCCCGATTGCCGATTAACCATTGCGCCATATTTCTGCTGCTGCTCTGATTGCATAGAGGCAACTTGTTCGGGAGTAAGCTGAGGTATTCGAGGCGGGGCAAGAGAGGCAGTTGGTTGGGCTGGTTGTCCATGTGGTCGTTGAACAGGGGTATTGACGGCATTAACAACATCACCAGCATCGTCTGGCATGGGCCGCTTTGTGCCAGTCTTTGTCGTAGGCGCAGCAGATGCGGTTGGTGCAGGGCGATTCTGAGTCTGCTTCATGTTTCGTCCTTGTATCGCCGGGCTTGATGTGCTGGTTTCGGGCGCTACATTCTGCTGCGCCTGGGACGCCACGGTGCCAGTTACTGGTTGCGAAGGTGTGGGTGCTGTTGCAGAATGGCCTGTCTGCGTAATTTGCGGCGTTTGAGCCGGCGCACCGGCCGTTTTATTAGCCTTATTCTGGAATATCCGCATCTTCATCTGAATTAGCAACTGTTTAATCTGGTCATCCGACACATCTTTGAACTTCTCGCGGTTGTTGTTCCTGACGTTCTGTATCTCCACAGCCGTGATTTGGAATTCCGGGTTCGAGGGAGCCATGTTTGTTGCGGGTTGAGCCATTTGAGGGTTTGCTTGACCGTTGTTATGAATGCCTTGTTGTATAGAATTGGGCTGGGACGGCTGCACACCCGCGGCGGCAGATCCCTGCTGTGCAGCTTTTAATATGGTTTGGAATTGTGCGTTTTGAATGGCGAGAAGGCTCTGGATGGTTTGTTGAGGTAGAGTCTTCTGGGCTATCCATTGCTTGAGCTGAGCCCATTTCTTTAGTTCAGGGAAGGCATTTGCTTGGGGTGATGACATTCGTAGTTGGTCCAGAATCTTCGGAGGTATGGCCATATTATCCATGAAAGCCTGTCGATCCAAGGAACCTGGAGCCATATTGGAGCCACGTATCTTGTTCATTTGCTGCATCATTGCTTGGCTATGCTGGTTCACCTGTACATTGTTATTGGGATGCTGGCCAAAGTGACTGTTTGCTGCTTGAAACTGATTCATCGCCTGGGGCTGGTTTACAGGCTGGTGGATCGGGTTTGGACCATTCTGGGGACGACCGGCAACGGGTCCCGCTCCTCTTGAGTTATGCCACTTCATAATCGATTCTTGCATCTTGTCCGGGGGCAAATGCATAATATGTTGTTGGGTCTCCGGAGGCAGCTGCTGAAGCAGATTATGAAGGACTTGTTGCTTATGGATGTTCCCATTAGGTCCGACTGGTGTCCGCTGACCGGCCTGATTGAATCGGGGGTCCATAATCTGCTGAGCAAACGGCATGTTTCCTTGACCCAATTGCGCATAGCCTTCGGTCTGGCCAACCCCCATTGGTGACCGGCGTACCGGAGTGTTCAGAGTGTTCATGGCAGGACTTTGGGAAGTGCCTCCAGGACCGTTCAAACCACCAGGTTGGCCGTGTATCTGCTTCGCTTGAGCTTGAGCTCGGATCTGTGCCTGTGACTGCGCCGCCAACTGATCCATCTTCAACTGTTGGGCTGGCTGGTGATTGAACTGCTGCTGCTGTGGTTGGTGTGGTAGAGTAGGCTGACCTGCTCCTTGGTTAGGACCAGGCACCGAGCCCATGGGTTGTGGGGTAGCATTGCGTCCTGCACCAATGCTAGCTGGAACCACCATCTGCCCGGCTTCTTGAGCAATCAGCCCGGCCTTCTGCTGGTTCATAATGCTTTCCACATTTGCGAAGGGCCCATATTCTCCGTTTGGTCCAGTCGGGAGTTGTTGGCCGGGCTGGTTCATCGCTCGTTGCTGATGAGCTTGAACGGGCATTCCGGATTGATTTGCGCCAGCTTGGCCCTTCATACTCTGAAGTATTTGTAATCCAAACTGGGACTGGAAGTACCATAACAGCGGATCAACACCCTCATGCTGCAAGTGACCCATAATTTGTGGACCATATTTCTGCGATAATTGACCCCGAAGCTGGTTTCGCAATGGGTCACCCATTTCTTGAATTTTCCGTACGGCAAGCTGTTGGGCCTTCAACTGGTCTTGCGGCGATAGGCCTGCTAGCCTAGCGCCTTGTGTCGGTTGGGGCCGCATCTGGGCTCCCATTTGCATTGCTTGCTGATTGGGATTCATGGGAAGTCCAGTAGGATGGTTCAGGTTAATATTGGGCTGGCCTGGTTGATTCATAGGGGGAGGCTGCATCTGCTGGTGCAAAGCCTGAAAGCCTTGTTGCAATGGTTGGCCTAAGCTTCTCATCTGCATGTTCGGATTCATCATCATCTGTGCCTGATTTTGCTGTGCTGCCTGAGACAAGCTGTTTTGTATATTCTGCTCATTAGCCTGTCGCTTCTTGTAGAGGTCATTGACGCGCCCCAAAATCCTTCCTTCGTACGTGGCCTGGGGCGCATTAGCAGCTTCACGACTGTATTGCCTTTTAATTGGTGACGGGCACTTACCTTGTCTTGTGCTCCTGTATAAGCATCCCTTTCGAAGTTAAGTGCGACATGAATCACTTGATTGCTATCAGCCTGCGGCATAGCGAGTAAAGTATTGGTGATGCTAACCAAGTCAGTATGTTTTCCGTCTTCAAGCTTGGATGAATAAAGACCTAGTTAACAATACTTACATATTCATCACATGGCCCACACGCATATTAGGACTGACAGCAGTACGCCAGCCGCCGGTGGGGACCGGATGTTGTATTATTTGAGAGTAAAGCAGTTGAGGGAGCTGTTGGTTTGACTGCGGTCGGCGGCCGAGCTGGCCGCCGCCCAGGTGTGTCATATTCGCGGCCATTTCCGCAGCAGTACAGGTATGCTGAAATCTCAAGAAGAGGAGGTATAAAAAGGCTAGAAGATGGCCGAATGATGTCCGACTGGGTCCATATAGTGGAGGTAGATCTATAATGATGTAGTCGCAAATCGTGGGTCCAACAGAGCTTTAAAGATGGGTGGTCGCAAGGACACTCGAAGTCCAAAGGCGAAGTAGGGCAAACAAGACGTGTCGTACACGATATTGCCAGGGCGCCCGGTCAGGGAGGACCATTTACCCACAATGGGGTGAGTCCCGACTCAAATTCTTCCTCGGGTAGCAATAGAGCAATTCACTTCTCAACGCAAGACCAGGACCACCGCACCAACTGAAAGCGATTTTCTTCTCAGGTTGTCGAGCATACCATCGTCGTACGGGTAGCGGCTCAGGCTCAAGTACCCAGGCGGGCTCCCAATAATGGGAGAGGGCGCACAGACTCGTTCCGTGGGTACAGACACGATAGTGAATCAAGGCCAGACAAGTTGAACCCTATGGATGGCACAAGTGGGAATTGGTCAAGGTAGCGCAAGCTCGTGTCGAAACTCGTCACAAGGAGAAGCCACAACCAGCAGGTTCTTGTTGATGTGTCGAACAGAGTATAGTCTGTGCCAACACCAAAACAAGGATTCTAATCTTCTAGATATCAAGGCTAGTGTTAGCACATGTCGGCGAAGGAGGGGATACGACTGTATAAGGCAACGGCAGGCAGGGCAAGGCAAGGCAGCAGGTAGGGCATTTACAATCGAGACGATGCAAGCATCTAGGTCGGCAACAAAAGCAGATCTGAGGGCAGGAGATGCGAGATGGGAATAATGATAGAGGCAGAGGGAATGGAAGAGTCAACAGACACCTAGAAACAATGTGCTGTGCCAGCAAGCAAGCAGGAATGGTGGTGCATGTGGTATGGTGTAGGTGGTGAGTGGTGATGGTGATGGTGCGTAGTGTAAAGGAAACAAAGCGGCAGTGGTAGCGGGAGAGAGGGAGCGGGAACAAGGACCTGGTGGGCTAGGAATACGCTCAGCCAAGCCAAGCAGGGCCCTCTGGGTGCAAGCTCTGGGCTCTGGACAATGGCCCCAATAGTGGGATACCAATATTGCTAAAAGCGGGGCGCTGCCATTGTCTATCCCAGACCCCGGTAAGCCCACTGACAGGCGGGCAGGTACATGAAGCTGACTGGCCAAGATGACCCAACACAAGCGAATAGCTGATGTACACTTACCGTACTGTGGGTGCTAGCCCATCCAGACGCCTCGTCCTGGGCACTGTGCCTGTGTGCGCGGTGTGGACGCTATCCAGGGCGACAATAATGCGCGTGGATTGTGCGACCAACGACTCGGCGACTCGGGCGGTCGTGGGCGCAGAGCAGCCCAAACAAACCCCGCGATCAGTCACTCCTGATGAGGGATGGCGAGTGAGCCGGATGAGGTGAGGAGACTCGAGGAGAGGATCCTAGGAGACAAAGCAGAAAGAAGGTGGAGGGAGGGTGAGGAACCCAACAGGCTAGTCCTCTTCGCAATGTGCCCCGGCAAGGGAAGAAGCGCAGTGGCAGACAGACACTCTGGACAGACAGTCTATACTGCGACGGGCGCTACCGAAGATGCAGGAAAAGAGAGCCGTGGGTGAGTAAGAAGCCGAGCCGGGTTCTTAAGTACTGAAGGAGAGGAGAGGAAAGGTTATTATTATCCCAGGCAGCCAGGGAGGTAAGTCCAACAATCTGCTGTACTGCTTTGTACCTGGATGTAGGTAACTTCGCAGGTAGTTGTGTACAAATACTTGGGTGAGGAAGTTGTATTGAGCAGGTACCTACGCTAGAGCAAACATAAGGTAGGTCAATACTGAAGCTCTAATAAGTGGGGGCTTGTGGGCTGCATTGGATTGGATTGGACAACGACAATGCCTACCTACATGGAACCTAGCAGAGATGTCGTGGGGGAGAGGCAGCACAGCAAGGAGAATTGTGATGCTGTAGTAAAGCAAGTACGTTGTAAAAAAGAAGAGAGATGAGCCCAAGGGCGCTTCAGTCTTGGAGCAGCGTGTGTTGCAGGCACACCGTGGGCCGATAGTGCACTACAACAATAAGGAGGTAGGTAAGTGCTGAGAGCAAGGACTTCCAAGTGGGAGAGAGGTGGTGGGCGGACAGACCTGATGAATGAATAGATGACAGAGAAGGGGGAGACAATGAATAGAAGACGAGCAGAAGAGCAGGAAGGCAAGAGGCAAAAAAAAAAAAAACATCAGTCAAGCTTGGGCCACAGAAATAGCCGTGTCAGGTCAATAGAGTTATTGAGCAAGAGGGAGCAAGCAACAAGGGATGAATGTTGTTGTTGTTGAAGTGGCATTGGATGTAGGGAATAGCTTTTGCTACCTACCACTCAATGTTGTGTTGTGCTTAGTGCCAGATACCTACGCTATCCTCAGGTACAGATACATATAGATACTTTATCTATACAGACATTTAAGACGTACCTGGAAGTACCTATAGGTACCTAATATGCGAGTAGGTAGCAAGCAGGGCATTACAGCAGACACGGGACTGCCATAATGCACAAGGGAGGTACCTATTGTATACATACCTGCCTTATTCTACCCTGGGAATAGGCAAGTAATTCCAGGTAATGACGAGGTACATGTGGGTAGACGCCCAGGATAAAGCCTTAGATCTTGACAGCATAAGGTAGTACGTACCTATATACAAAGTACAATATACCTGCCTAGCAACACGCAGAGCATCACCGCAGGTGGTGTTATATATATAAATGTACTAAAAACATTCAAGCTTGAAGCTAGGGGGAATGGTAGATACATCAAATCAGTGCACAAGTCTCATAAGCAATGAAGCATATATACAGTAGTAGTAAATTGACTGTCATTTGAGATTATTCATATTTAATTGCCAGAGCAGTAGCCTTATTGTCTACCACTTTGAAGTATTTAAACTAGACAACAGCAGGCAGTCCTACCTAATTTACACCTTAACTTCAAGTGGACCAAATATGCATTGGAGGTACCTATCACAGAGTTTATCAAGGTTGAACCTGTAACTACCTGGTGCACAATCCACATCTAATTCTCTGTATTGGTATCACATATAGTGCCTACCTTTCATACACATGTTCCCTTACATGCCTACATGGAGTTACAAACAGACACAGAGTATGAGATCTCCAGAGTATTGAGTAGTAGGTCTAGTAACATGCCTAGGTAGACCATAGAGGGAGTGTAAGGCACCTTAAGTAGGGAGATATCTTGAGGTACTTCATACTTGCTCAAAGTATACACTACAGGGTCAGCCGGCCAATTTTGGGTTTTTGTTCAGGGATTGCAATAAAATCCCTGTTTAGCGTCATGTCAAGCAGGGCACCTTAACAGGCACAACCCTGTCAGTCTTATTGCGTGAAATAAGAAGGGCAATTCTTTGTTGACCAGCAGCACAACAAATGTTGGACTACGGTGGCTGTTATCTCATACTCAATGCTAATAAACTTGCAAGAATTCAACTATGGTAAATCTATAGCTAATGGAGTGTTTACCTATTCAAGCTTGCCTGAGTAGTATACCTACTTACTTACACAGGTACCGCTAACACTCTTGAAGCAGCTTTATGAATTGGTGCTTGCTTAAGACCCATCTTTATCTTAGCCTTAGCGTCTCCAAGCCTATGGAGTTGCTGGAATT
Source organism: Nemania sp. NC0429 (assembly GCA_022578495.1). Lineage (NCBI taxonomy): Eukaryota > Fungi > Ascomycota > Sordariomycetes > Xylariales > Xylariaceae > Nemania > Nemania sp. NC0429. The sequence goes on along the minus strand of MU392163.1, from coordinate 549,684 downwards.
TGTACCTACATACTTGGCAGTTTAAGAGTACCTATACTACGTTTGTTGTAGGCGTTGTCTACATGCAGTTTTCTGTCCAAGTGCTCTTAATTTCACAGTAGCAGGAGAAGGGCATAAAGGCAGAAAACCTCTGGAATTAAGGTAGTATGGAAGGCAATGAGCCACGGCACCTCCACTTTGTTGTGTTGGTAAGATACCTACACCCAAAGACGGTGTAACTTGGGAGTTCAAGTACTGTTCGAGTATACTGTATCCTGGTAGCTCCTAGCTCGCTAAACTTGGCCTGTTTGAGTAGTTGTAGCAACCATAACTCACCGATTCAACAGACAATTAAAATATTTTGACACAGGCATCTCACCATGCCTGGGTAAGCAGAAGCAACAAGCCTCTTTTAACTAAAAATACACAGGCAACTGGTGTAGGAGGACCATTAGGTACCTGGTAGCCTTGTATTTTTGAAGTTTTATGTAGGCATTCTGAGATACAGCTCAACACCAAAACGGGATTATCATCTCTTTGCCATGATCTCATTCCCTAGCTTCTCTCGTAGCAGTTCAACAAAATCTATACCTACCTATCTAGCGATGACAGCTGCTCAATGTTTGAAGAAACAATTTGCACCACGTTTTCTCTGCCATTACTGGTCCTATGAATAGTCAAGTAGTATCCCTACTGAATCTCAATGGGGATAGGATCTGCAGCACCACCAGAGTACAAAGTATGGCCATTACTTGCCCCCATGTCGCCTGATGTTTGCTCTAGTTATGGTGGTTCCTTTACAATTGACTTCGCTCGTTCTCCGTTCCCATTTTGGCAGATCTTAGCATACCTAGGGATCGAATCAGGACTATAACATGGACGATGATGGATAATGGCGAGGAAGTACGTAATAGTCAGGGCAAGGAAACGAGCCAGAACCCCGTTCGGAGCCCGGAATATAAACTGCAGCACGAAGTAGGTAGACGACGGTATAATGGGATACTAATAATGACTTACTGTTTCAAGAGCGCGTCGGAGTCACTCACCGTTGAGGTGCATACTCACTTACCACCCAGTTCATGCCACCAAATGCATTTCGATTGCTCGGTGCTCAGACGGGTTTACCAGATGGTTCATGGGCGTAATTGGTAGCTAGACTGGCTAAATGCCTATTTACTACCACTATGTATTCACATGAATTTACGATCCCTAATCTCAGAATGCCGCATTCTTTCGGCCAGGTCCGGAAGTGAAAGCAACAAGACGCATATCTCGTCCAGCGTCCCCGAGCTTTCACCGTTGCATTTTGACGTGAGTTGATAGGTACTAGAGTAGGAGGAGCAGGGAGCTGTGTGGACTCGGTAGTGGGATGAATAGTCGTAGCGCAATACCGTGCTGATCTTAGGCAGTTAGCTTTGGCGCTAATGCGATCTAGGTTAGGCAATCTGGAGTCTAGTTGATTCGAAACGGCTACTCGCGCCCTCCCTAAACTTGGTAGAGAAATAGAGTTCAACGGCGGGACTGGCTGATCGCGTGTCAAGCTTCTGAACGGGCTCTTTCGCCCACGGAAAGTCAGCTTCCAATATGCTTCTACGACATACACTACCTACCTACTTTACCTTACGCAAGGTGGGCGGATGTCAGCATGATACCACTGCCACTGGGATCTAACGGGGCCGTGTTCGTCCTCTGCAGGTTGGGTACATACGCAGCTTTATTTCGTACACGAAGAAGGATTTCGATCGCACTGAGCGCAGGCGTCCCGTCTCTCAAGGTTAAGTGGTTATCCGTCTGTTGCTGCACGAAATCAATGCTTTCAGACAAGGCCCGACTGGATGGATTACGACGAGGTCAGTGATAACTTTGACCTCTCTTCGTCTCGTCCATGCCTATATATAAGACTACCCGCCCTCGTACGTCGGCAGGTGAGGCGTCTAGGGCCCCAGCTGAACCAGCCCTACCAGGCAGGCTGGACCATGTAGTGTAAGCAGAGAGGCGTCGTATTGACAGCCGTCAAGGACGCCCAAGACAGAGACGGCCGGCGATCTCAGTCTCCATCTCAGTCTTCGTCTCCTGCATTTTCTATTCCACACGACAGATCGATAAATATCGCCGTTGGGTGGAAGGCCTCAACAAGTGCCATCAGTGGCTAGATAGCGACAAATGCATCTCAATGGAGACGATGGATCCCCACCTTGCCATGCGCGCGAGGGGGAGCACAGACCTATATGTAGGAACGGACAGCCAGCCCACGACACCATTTCGGCGCATTCTGCTCCCATGTCATCGGCGGAAGACATACGTTCCCCAGTTTCGCCACAGCTCAGGACTGTTTGATCGCCCGGTGGCGGCCCGCGCGAGGGGCTCGAATGCGCAAGATTGGGTAGGACAGCGTTCTCAGCCCATCGGGATCTTGTACTTTGTATGTGTAGGTCTATTCGATTGACGAGGAACCTACATAGAGGTAGGTAGGTAATGATGTACGTACACTTGCATACCTTACTTACTACTTAATCTGGTAACCTTAACTTACCTTAGTAACTTTCCGTACGTCCAAGGCTCGACATGTATGCATGCTTACATTTTTGCTTAGGTGGTGTATAACGGTCATCGATCTACTGGTCGGTTCTAAGCCCCCCAGCCCCCCTACTCTGCCCAAGACCAGAGCCCTCGCACACAATCTTTCCGAGTGAGTATCTCTGTCCTCGCGCGTTCTCGTCGCCCAACCTGGCATGGAACAACTCGGTGCTTAGATTCTTAGCACAGTGACGCTAACCAGCCAGACACGTACGTTGTGTAAGTACTGTATGGAAATCTGGGCGCAATGACGCCCCTGCTTCATGATAGACCCCTGATAGCTGCGAGGGTGGGTGGTCTACTTCAATAGCACGATTGGCTGCCTTCCCGGTAGAATCAGAGATGACCTGCGACATGGGGGTCCACACAAGTACCGTGGAAGTATCTTTAAGTACAGGACAGTGCCGTGCTGAAGCCTCGCGGACTGTGTGTTCTCCCTTCACGATCTGGTGCTGAACAAGTACGAAGCAACGCCTGCAGCATTCATTGCATAGGTATCATTCTACACGAGGTGGGTAGGCAATTGCCTTCCATCTGAATCAAAACGCACCCGATGCACCAGTGCCGGTCCTACAACGATATATGCTAGGTCGCCGGGAATCTATACATCAACTGCCACGATGTCATCGCACGTCTCCAAAGCAGCAAAGCAGCGTTCATGGGTACGTGAGCCTAGTGACGTGGGGACATTTTGGTGCCTACCTAAGAGCAAAGTCCCATACAGTAAATGCGGACTTCGTAGCAAGGGATGTTTTGGGTTCTTTTTTTTCTTCTCCTCCTTCTTTACTTTCTGCAGCATCGTCTACACTAGGTTAGGCTCTAGCTTTCATCTGGGTTAGGAGGGTCTGTTGTGACACTCAACTGCCATCCCTTGCCACATCGCCGAGAACACGGGGGCGATGAGGGACATGTTCACTTGTTCCAAACCGGCGCGAGCGAGCAGCCAGGGCGGTAAGATGCCCCGATGCGTTACCCACGCCAGCCAGACCTCCGTCGCGTTGATAAAATAAAAAAAAACCATAACGGCTGCGAGGTTAACCAGATCCCTGGAGAACCCCATATCACCTGGTTGGTTTTGGGTTACCAGATTCGCAAGACCCGGTGTTCCGTACGATTCTTAGCTCCTCGAGGGGTCCCCCCAGTTTCAAAGCCTCACTTATGTATGTGTACAAGCAACTGGTTGGTCACATACCTAGCACATGTTGCTAGGCTGGTGATCAGAGAGAGGTGCCGTGCGTCCCCATGTCCAACAATCAACAAGCAACAAGCAACAGGCACCAGGCAGCAGGCAGCCTGCGGCGCAATACTTGGCAGGTAGGTAAAGTAGGTGTGTGAACTTGTCGGTATGCTCATCATGACAGACCTGCCAACAAGGCATGATAGCTACCGAGTATAAATGCGCATACATGCTATCAATACCTCGAGGGCTTCTCACTAAAGACCAGGAACTCACTGGCTTGGTCAATTCGCATCTAGGTAGGTAGGTACGTAGGTAGAGTATGTAGGTATCGTGTTCGTCCTCTGCGCTGTTTGTTTGCTACCCTTGGCGGTGAACCTATCCGCCACTTCACCCTGCAGCGAGACAGTGACGAAAGTGGCCATTTCGCTCGACGATTGTCCCCAATGAGGTGCCCTGCATGTTGTCGTGGTAGGTATTGACATAGTGTAGCCTCTCTCTCGCCTGTGTTTGGCGGGTTAATAACCAGGTAACTTTTGGATACTAACCTACGAAGTACATACCCAACTTATATGTATGTAGATTGGTTGGTTGGTTGGTTGGTTAGTACCAGGGACATGAACGATTCCAAGCCCTTACAAATAATGTGGCTGCCAAATAACACCCTCCCACATGGAGAGAGATACAATACAATGCATGCACACACACAACAAGCAGGTATCTCCACTACCGCTCCAGCGAGAGGCGATGGATGATGCTATCAATCCGCTGACCACGAGACCCGAACCTTTTCTTTTAGGTGTGGATAAACCTAAAGCAATTCCCCTACCGTCGAGAGCGTTTCTCGACATTCGTTTTACTGTTGGTCTCTTTCCCTCGTTCTTTTCTTCCTAACCCGCCGTTCAACCTTGCTACCTACCTAGGCAGATGATAGCCGCCACTATCACTAACAACAATAACGACAATAACAACGACAGTAGCAGCAACAGCAACAGCAGCAATAGGCGCAGCTCGTACCAACACGATCCGACGAAGCAACGCGTATCGAACATGTTCATCTTCCCAGTCAAGTGACAGAGCTTCGTGCTACGATAGGACAGCATGGCGCGCCCGTGACAGGCCACGACCAAGGGGCCATTGGCTCGTACACCGAAACATGATACCTTACCTACCTATTTGCTGGCCAGATTGGGCGAAGCCATCGTCTTTCTCCTTCTTCTTCTTCTTTCTCTCTCTCGCTTTTTTTCTTAAACTTCCCCAGTTCATTCCACTGCCCCCCTTTTCCCCCCCGTCTGGTTCCGTCGATGGTGGGTTTGTCGCCCTACCCTGCCCGCCACCCGAGTAATTAGAAATCGGTGGGCCGACGAGGAAAACGCGGGCGAGATTTGAGAGAGAGAGAGAGAGAGAGAACCCCGGAGAGGGAGGGCAAAGCAAGCAATACAGCCGCCGGACACAAGGAGGGAGCAACCAACATATGCAACGTCCAGAACGATAGCTCATGCGGCGGACCATGCAGTAATGTTACGTTCGCTTCACACTACCTAAGTAGCCACTCTATTGTTATACGGGTAGGTAGGTATGGATACCTCGTGCGTTTGCCCCCCTGGGCAAGACTCAGTAAGAGGAGGGGACGGGAGAGGCCCGTCCTGCGCCTCGGTTTCTCGAAAACGAAACAAAACGTTCTACTTCGTACACCCAATAGGTAATTACCTACTAAGTTAGGCATCCGGAGTGGATCGTTGAATCTACTGTATTTCCCTGCTCCACTACCTACTGCTCCTAGTGTGTCCTGTACCAAATTTGTTGCGTGTTATGAGGGCCTTGCTAGATTACTTGTAGATGATGGAGGGGCTACCAAGCTTCTTTTATACACTAGAACCCTGAAATGCATTCCGGGTTAAATAAAGCAATTTGTAGCTACGACCGGCCCTTTATGGCTTGCCTTTCTAGTGTATCATGGCATGCCCTGCTAATCAGATCCTAAAAATACCTTAATGGTACAGGTATTTTATTCGGATTCATATTCTTCGAAGCAAAGTACTTCCTTTTTCGTGCTTGGAAGCCGTCGTGGGCGTCTGTCATTTCGAACACGCATGATAATCGAGGTACTTGAGTATATCTAACCTACCAGATCAATCTGAATATAAATCTGGTTAGGCGTGGAGCAAGTTATGGAGACCCTTATCGAATTGGGTACCCTAGGTTTCCGGTGCTCCTCCCGATAATCTCGTGGTGTATTACTCCCAGAACGTCGTCCAGATCGTCACCTACCTATTAAGGCATACCTACCACCTAGGAGATACCAAGTACCTACTTCAGGTAGTCATTGTACGGGTAGGAAGTGAGCGTACACTACATCCTCGCGTTCTGCATATGGCCCGGGTTTGTTGTACCTACCTAGGTAAAGTAGGGAGGCACAGACAGGTCGGTCGGTACCTTAAATACGTACTACCTACCTACATTACAACCCGATCTTGATCTCGAGATATCGAACCCTGGCTTGGCCCCGATGAAGATAAGATGTACACGGCACCTCTTCGATTGACACGTTATTGTCCAGCCTTGATTGGCCCCAGGCATTGGACAAGCCGTGAGCTGGTACTATTCGACGTGCAGTCCCAGTGCCAGTCCCGCAGGCCCTGCTCGACGATCCGAGACTCATTCCCATTCCCGACTCGGACAAGGATCATCACCTCGGCCGCAGTAGCCCGGCGCCGCTCGCCAAACCCACATATCCGACGCCAGCCCTTCTTCTGCCAGCCCCATTCGATGCAGCAGCAGCAGCAGCAGCACAAGCAGATGCAGATGCAGACGCAGATCCAGCCCACAACATCAACATCAACATCAATATCGACATCAACACCAACATCGACATCAACACCAACACCGACGTCAACATCGACATCGACAACAACCTCCAACATGGCTCCTCCTCCTCCTCCTCCCAAGTCCGCCCTCGACTTCCTCGATTTCGTCAACGCTTCTCCCACTCGTACGCTACGCCCACCACCCCCTCGCCCCCTCGCCCCCTCCCCCGCCGTTCCCTGACAACATGGACGGCCGAGCAGAGCGCCAGGACTACTAACTAACCTCTCAACCCCCGCCTTTTTCCAGCCTTCCATGCCGTCCACCAATCCATCGCCCGCCTGGAGAAGGCCGGCTTCGTCGCCGTCCGGGAGCGCGACAACTGGTCGTCGACGCTGAAGCCCGGCGGCAAGTACTACATGACGCGCAACGGGTCGACCATCGTGGCCTTCGCCATCGGCGCGCAGTGGCGGCCCGGGAACCCCATCGCCATGCTCGGCGCCCACACCGACTCGCCCTGCCTGCGCGTCAAGCCCGTGAGCAAGAAGGGCGGCGTGGGCTTCCTGCAGGTCGGCGTCGAGACGTACGGCGGCGGCATCTGGCACAGCTGGTTCGACCGGGACCTCTCGCTCGCCGGCCGCGTGCTCGTCCGGGACGGCAAGGGGAACTTCGTCCAGAGGCTCGTCAAGATCGACCGGCCCATCGTCCGCATCCCGACCCTGGCCATCCACCTCGACCGCTCGTCCGAGTTCAACCCCAACAAGGAGACCGAGCTGTTCCCCATCGCCGGCCTGGCCGCCGCCGAGCTCAACAGGAGGGGCAAGGCCAAGGCCCAGGACGACAAGCCCGCCGAGGAGGCGGAGAAGGAGAAGGCCGCCGAGGAGCCGTTCCACCCCCTAGCGAACATGTCGGATCGCCACCATCCCCACATCCTGGAGCTTGTCGCCGAGGAAGCAGGCGTGCAAACAGACGATGTAGTCGACTTCGAACTCGTTCTATACGATGTTCAGAAGTCGTGCCTCGGCGGCCTCAACGAGGAGTTCATCTACTCGGCGAGGCTCGACAACCTGAACATGACCTACTGCAGCGTCATGGGCCTCATTGAGTCGGTGAACAAGTCAGACCTGAGCCAGGAGACTTCCATCCGCCTCATCACATGCTTCGACCACGAAGAGATCGGGTCCACTTCGGCACAAGGCGCCAACTCCGACCTGTTACCAGCCGTCGTCCGCAGGCTCTCGATCCTCGCCGGTAACGGCGGCCGTCACGGCGACTCCACATCGGACAAGTCCTGGGAACACGTCAGCTCGGACCCGGAAGTGGACCTGACCACGGCCTTCGAGCAGAGCATGGCCGTGTCCTTCCTGGTCTCGGCCGACATGGCCCACTCCGTCAACCCCAACTACGTCGGCAAGTACGAGTCCAACCACCAGCCCGAGATGAACAAGGGCACCGTCATCAAGGTCAACGCGAACCAGCGCTACGCGACCAACTCGCCCGGCATCGTGCTCGTCCAGGAGCTGGCCCGGCGCGCCGGCGTGCCCCTCCAGCTGTACGTCGTGCGGAACGACTCCCCGTGCGGCTCCACCATCGGCCCCATGCTCTCCGCCAAGCTGGGCGTGCGCACCCTGGACCTGGGCAACCCGCAGCTGAGCATGCACAGCATCCGCGAGACGGGCGGGACCCACGACATCGAGCACGCCATCAGGCTGTTCGAGTCCTACCTCTCCCACTACTCAGCCCTCGAGTCCAGGATCTTCGTAGACTAAGGCAGTCGGAAACTCAGAATAGATGGGAGAGAATAATGGGGAGAGAAAGGAAAACTCTGATCCAGATATTGCCCTCTTCACGTGAAAACTATAGTAGATGATGACTTTTTCCCGTTCCACTTTCCCGCTTCCCAATGGGTTAAACTTCCTTGATGGCACCCTGTAGCTTTGGCAGATGTTTTTGCGTTTCTGGTGTACTATTGGTGTGCTCATGCTTGTGAACGTGCGTGACATTGAGGTTGACAGGGGTGCTGCCATCGTATTGTGTTATTTTTATAGAGGAGATGGTTGGACCCAGCGTCTTAGGACTATGGCTGCTTTATAAATCTCAAATCTTCGGCGAAAGCCATCTCCAGGCCGCACGCGACATCACCATCGTGGCCTCATTCTTCTCGTCCTCTCTCCTATTGCTCTCGCTTTTTTCCCCCGTCTCTTCTCTTCCTGCCCCCTCCTCCCTATTCCCGTTCCCCCTTCCCCCCTTTCCCCTTCTCCCATCTTCCATATCTCTTCATTTCTTTATAGTTTTGCTTCCTACTATCCTTTGTAGGTAAAGTTTTAATGAATGAAGCTTCCTTCACTAGAAAGAAAGTAGTCTCAACTTCCGAACTTATCGTCGTCGATCGGGAAAGCTAAGTTACAACTTAATTCATCTCACCGTCTCTCGCCTTCCCATTCATATAAAATGCCTCCATGTTCCCTCCCCATTCCGTCTCGAAAAAATCATTCCCCACAGTGTTGTGCTCACTCGTCATAGATCAATTGTTATCGCTGTCGTCCCCAGCATCGCGATCTTGCATCCTCACTGTCCTCATCATCTTCTCTCTATATTCTCTCCCCCCCTTTCATCATATCTCACCACGGGCGTATACTATACTATTTTGCAGTTTAATTTACCATACCAGTATTATCCATACTGCTGTACTCTACCTACTGTATTATACACTGCATTATACTATCGTATACTAAGCCCGTTATCCAGCACACATAACACTCTTATCCCCAAGATCAGCTACGACCCTCATATAGCCACTAGATTGGCATTGATACACCTACTTGCTTGATCTATCCGGGGCAAGGGAATATGGGGCATAATAAGAAGGCAAAGCACGTGCCCACGGCAGGGCCAGTACCTCACGTGCCTCACAATGGCAGCGACAAGACCACTATCGCTGCCTCCGCCTCCAACACCACCACCACCACCACCACCACCAACAACAACAACAACAACAACAAAAATGGCCAAAATGGCCAAAAAAACAACAAAAACCGAAGACGCCGAAGAAGGCGAAACCGAGACGACAAGGGCAAAGGCAAGGAGTGGGAAGAAGAAGACGGTGCCGGCGGGAGCGGCACCAGTAGTCAACCCGCTAGCCCGCCCCCAATCCCCGGTATCATAGTCACACCGGCACCGGCACCCGCGCCCGCACCAGCACCAGCACCAGCACCCCGCGCCGCGCCCCAGCCGAGGCCCCCAGTCCCTGTGCCGGCCCAATTCCGAGTCTCCGGCGGACTCCGATTCTTCCGGGCCCCGGTCCATGTCTCGGTTCCGGCTCCGGTCCCGGTCCAGGTCTTCAAGACCCGGCAAGAAGAGCTCGAGTACCGCAAGGGTCTCGTCAAGATGCTCGCCTTCCGGGCCCTCATCCGGTCCTCGGTCCCCGAGGACGCGACGGACCCGGAGGTGATCAAGAGCCGGCGTCTGGCGAGCGCCGGCGCCTTCGGGGCGCCCGGGGACGTGCTCGTCGACGGCCGGTGGATGAGCCGTCGGCGAGCTGCGGAGCTGGCGGCGCAGAGGCGGCAGCAGGGGCAGGAGTAGCCCGGGAGCGCGGGAACGGCGGTTGGCGGGCCGTGGCTGTAACAAGGGCTTCCGTGAGGGGGGGCTTGGAATAAGGCTTCAAATTCAGCCATGATTCTCTGGGGTCCTTCCAAGGTCCGATGCCTGCCTCCCTTCCGTTCGTTCTATCGAAGGGGGCCGGCCTCGTCGGCTTATTCTCTACCTTCTGGAATAACTTGTCCCCTGGTACAGCCGACTTTTTACTGCCGTTTCTAAGGGTCTTGGATCTATTTTGGGAGAGTGCATTGCCCGGTCTCCAGGTCTCGGATCCCGTACGGCCGTAGCGGGAGTTCGGTCGTACAGAACGGGAGCGGCTCGCCTTGCCTTCTCATTGGGCAAACAGGGAGAACGCCTTGCCGGCAGCGAGGGTCCTTTGCAGTACGATGATTCTACTGCCGTGCCCCGGCTCTTGCCGTGTAACAGTGGCGATGGCGGCGTTGAATATGATGAGACGATCATAAACAGGGGTTTATATCGGGGGCTATTTCGGGGGGTTATTTCGGGTGGTTATGCCGGTGGGATAACAAGTTGTTGCTGTTGTTGTTGTTGATGGGGCTCTCTATAGTGTGCGTGTGCCGGTAAGATACCGGTGAGGTGAGGTGGTCAGAGTTGATTGATTGAGAAGTGAGTTCAACACTCACTCACTCAACTCACGTCTCCCCCTTCCTCCTCATTTACAAACTCTCTCCATCCTAAGGTGGTGGGATGAGAGAGAGTATGAGAGAGAGAGAGAAACTCGTCGGGAAATGATCGAACGAGATAACGAGAGAACGAGAGAGATGACAAAGTTGGATTTTCGAAAGGGCAAGCTTGAAGCAAGCAGTTCGGTCGGCATCGATATTATGGGGATGATGGCCATTTGGACGAACTCGGAGCCGCAGATTTTTTGAGATTTTTTGGGGGATTGGATCGGATCGGATTGGATTAGACGGAGAGGCTTTTCAAGGTCTCAATGCTTGTCTATCCTGTTCGTTCTTCTTGTTGGCGTTTGGCGTTAATACCCAGATGGCTCGGGAGCCACAGACCATACTAACGATGGGCACGCGGGCATTGGAGAGATAGATACCTATGGATTAATGGTAACTCCTAACTGGCTACGTGAAATTTACCTCTTTCTGCCATATGCAGTGCTTAAGATGAAATAGAGACGTATAACCTAACGCATCGGGAAGAGTTCATACGATGTAATTTTATCTGCTGCATTAGTAAATAGCATTTTACAACGCTTCGTCAACATGGACCTACGTAATCCATACTAATCACCAAGGATCAGTCATAATCATACTAGAGAGAGCCACTGGGCGTGAGTCTCAAGAGACGCATCGCTTATCAATTTCTCATCTATGAAGCCCAAACACAAACAACACGCATCAAAAGTCTGATGCGATGGTATAACCCGCCCCACAACTCCTGTATTATATGCAATGGTAGCCGGACAACTGCCAAATGTGAGCGGTTTCTTTCCATGACTTTCATCGGCTGGTAGCGTGACATTCCAATTTAAGTCTTTCCCTTCCTCTCCACCATCATGACTTGAGCTTGTTGTCTTTGAGCGCTTGAAGGTATTTAGCAAATGTTTTCCTGTCAGTGGAGGTCGTCATGGACCGCAGAAATTCGTCTCCGTTGATATTTAATTGAGAGAAAAGCGTCGATTGCAGATGCCGTATGAAGCCCTCGCCTGTTTTCAAGTAGATGGCTTGCTGCAGGCCGGCAATTTCATTCAAGACTTGCTTCGTTTGAGCGTCGGCTGATGGCCGAAATTGTTCGTTGAGTAGAACCTGCCAGCAGGCTGAGTGAAATCTATCGATCAATATCAATTGATCAAACCCAGGGATGACTGGAGAGGGCGACCCAAGGGTACTTGGATTTGTTGAGATGGTCGCGACGTCCGGTCCGCCCCAGACAGTCGCCATCTTGGTCAGGAGACTGAAAGCGATTTTGCTTGCAGGGATGTTTCCTGAGTTTGGTTCGATCTCTGTAGCCAGAGCTAGTATAGAGCCCAGCAATTCCTCGAAGAATCCTTGGTTGGCTTCGGAGACCAGAACTCCACCTAGGTCATTATTCAAGATAATGCCAAGGAAGGTAAGGTACTCTCGTCTCAGCTCTGCGAGTTGAATCTCGTCATCTGTACCACTGATGGGCTCTCTAAGTCCTCCAAACACCCTCTGCAACAGTGGCGTTAGCAGAACATTAAGTACGTCAAAAATTTCAGACTTGAACCCAAATACAACTTGATCCAATAGACGAAGGAACATGGCCATTTCGTCCTTTGAAGAACTTTGGGACAAGAGACCTTCGATCCACTGAGGAAGTTGTGGGAGCACGGCTGAACCCAATACCCCCAAAAGTCGCGAGAACGCTGATCTACATGCAGCCCGAATCTCGGAAAATGTGTTGAGTCCGTTGAGGGCAATCAAGATGGCCTCTGCAGCTCTCGCGAACTCGTCCGATACAGCTTTGTGCGGTGGCGGTCTTTGATTAGAGCTCTGGGCCCCCGGCGTCCAGTCGGAAAAGCCATGCGCCAGCGTGCCCAGGGCCATGATTATATGATGAACTTGCAGTATCGCTTGAGTGTCACCGGACTTCGCCCGCGGAAGATGCCGTTCCATATCCGCGAATAATGGGTCCATGACAGAGCGAGCATACAAGGCCTGTTTGTCGGCGGGAGTAGTACCCGTAGATGAAATACACCCTATAGCTTCGAACAAGTACAGTTGAGCATTGAAAACAGCGTCTGCCGAGTTATCGGTCTCGTCCGAAGACATATCGTCGTCTGCATCATCGCTTGGGACCTCTGCCTTGATGGGAAGTAGATCGCTGATAGACTGAATTACGGTTTCGGCAACGTTGCCGACCTGAGCTCTCAAATGCTTGACGAACCGGAAGAAAAGATACCAGGAGCGTGTGCGAATCCGAACATGATCATGATGAACAAGTGTCACAAAATTCTCTAAGACGCGGCCAATCATGGCGGGCTGTGTCTCGAAGTAGGCACAGTATCGGTGGCATATCTCCATATACTGTAGAAGGATGGCCGGATGAGGGAAGCTCGCAACACCTGCTGCAAATTAGTATAACTCCTGGCGCACGGAGACCAAAGATATTCACCTGATTGCACCATCTTAGTCATCATCGCGCCCAGTCTCTCGGACGCTTCAGCCGACGGCTGACTCTTGGTGCTCAGCCCCTGGTTCGGCATGGCAAGCTCGCCAAAGAGGTACATCTCGTGTAGAGCCAAGTCGAGATCCCTCCAATCTAGCCGGGAGCCTTGTTCATCAAGTGATTGGAAGATATTAGCGACGAGGTTTGACAGGACCTGTATATAAAGGCTCTGATTCACTGCGGCAACACTTTTCTGCAACACTTGTAATTTCTTACGAAGCTCCTGGAACTCGGCCTCATCCGTCTGCTCATCCTCATTGCCCCATGACGAGGTTTCATCGTAGCGCATCTTCATAATGATAGCATTCAGTATAGGTGTAAGCATTTCAGCGAAAGCACTAGGAAGTTCCGATAGCTTGCGAAAATACTGCAAGACGTCGGTCAGAGATGGGATGACAGTGGAGCAAACTTCATCGTATTCATCAGAGAAGAAGCGTAGGAGGAGGGGGACAAAGTCGTGAAGCAATTGTGTTGCTTTAACTCTAGTATTATCATCAGTAGAGCGGTCTTCCAATACCCTCACAAGGTCGGCTATGACAGTGTTGACAAGCTTAGCGACAGCCTCAGCTAAATCCGTGTCGTATCGGGGGGTGCCTTTGTGGTCGTTTAGTGGAGGGCTCGAGATGAGCTGGGAGATGACGTCTCGTAGGTTGAGAAACGCTATCATCTCCGTTTTGTCGGTTGGGCGCATCTTCTTCCCCACTATCTCATTAAAGGCATCAACAGCAGCATCGCGAACCTTGTCGCTGTCACCCGATGGATTCGTCCTTCCAAGCAGCGGGAAGATCTGGCCGAGCATTGCGTCGTTAATGATCAGCGATATATCGATCCAGCTCACCCACTTTCCGATGACTTTCAGGGTCAACTCGACAATGCCATCATCCTGGCTGCGATACAGACCAAGCAGATCTTGCCAAGACTGGGCTATTTTGGCAATATCTCTCCCTCGCAACAAGTCCTTGAGTTCGGTGTGGGCCCGGATCTGGGCGTCTTGGCGTGCCACAAGGACATCGGCAATCTCGTCGTGGATGGAACTGAGTATTCGTAGGTAGAGGACAATGCCCATGACGTTGTCACGCTGTGTGCTACCGGGGGTGGCAGTGAGAGCGATAAAATCGTCAATGAAGGTTTCCCAACCCTCTTTGTATAAGCCAACGAAAAGGGTGGTGAGAATCTGGGTGAGCTTGTTCTGGAGGGCGCCCGAGTCGGGCTGGGACTGCTGGGCTGAGCCATAGTTGGTTCTTATATATTCAAGGAGGGCGTCTCGGAGCGAGATGAGGCTCTGGGGATCGAGAGACTGGACTTGAATGGCGTTGTTTACTATCTCAAGGGCGACGAGACGGACGACTTCGGAGGGACGCTGCGGCCTCGTGAAGAGGGAAACGCACACCTGCCATCCTTGGGGATCTAGACGCAGCTGCTGCAGATACTCAACAGCCTGGCCCTGGAGGGTGTGGTCGGAGGAGGGGTTCCAAGCAATCTCGATGGCGTTCTCAATCTATTCCCAAGGGGCCAAGTCGGTTAGCAAACAGCACAGCAGCTACAAGGCCCAATCTAATCCAATATCACATGATAATGCTTCCAACAAGGCTGAATATATACATCCATGTGATTGACGGGGTTCCTTGACAACAACAGCGGGCGGCAGAGGGGCGCAACATGACGGAATGGGACAGTACCTGAGATTCCATGATGCTGGGCTGTATTCCGATGCTATGGCAGAGGAGACACCGAGCTCATGGTCGGGATAGGCAGGAAGTGTGACAGGCCGTGGCAAGCAGTCTCTTCTAGGCAGGCAGTCTCAGTCTATGATGGGGCGTCGTGATGGCTCGGCAAGAGGGACAGCAACGATGGCGATGTATGACTGTTGTTGGTTGTTATGGTTGTAGTGCTAGTGCAGCAGTGCAGCAGTGTAGCGGTAGCCTATCAGTGCGGATGGTTGTGGTATGATGTGCTGTGCTGTGCTGTGCTGTTCTGGGTTATGTTGTGCTGTGGATAAGATGACGACAGAAGAGGACACAAAATCAACACAGGAAAAGTGGTAAATGTTATGGTATCAAACCACCCCACCTCGGCTCGTCGATAAAATGCTTACCAGAGCGGTGAAACTTGGGTTGGGTCGACACAAAATTCCCAGGGCTGCCCCGCCATGGAGACACACAGCTGTCCCCCACCTTCCTTTAAAGTAGGTGGGAGGTATCAGTCTATCAGTAAGGTACTTTTTTTTATCTATACCACCTCCCAGGCACTGCACGCTGAGCCTGGCGGCAAAACCCCGGCCTTGCATTCTGTCCAAGACTTGAGTATCTTTCTCATAGGTACATACCTATCTTTAGGTAGTAACTGCCTCAATCTTGGAACTTCACAACAAGTGATGATATTGGGAGTTAGATGACTTAGTACTTACAAATAAGCGGTACATTAATCTCGACGTTGTTATTCTTTCTCTAATTATCGGTAGGTAGGGAGATAATTTTGTGGTATTGTCATTCAGCATTTGACTGTACAATATCAGCCATTGGGAATGAGCCCGGTCTTAGCTTGAGTACCTAAGTACCTACCTAGGTACATAAGTACTCATGTATAAACTCTACTCCAACGGTTGAAATAGAACATGGCCAGATGCAATAGAGGTAGGTAATTGGGCTGACTGGTCTTGCCCAGACAAGATCCGGCAAAATGCACCTGATTATGAAGGTCGGGGCCAGAATTAAGTAGTGGGTTTAGCCTGTGATAGACCATACAAAACCCGCTGCTTGATTCTGGCCACGTCCGGCGGGTCAGCCTTGACCAGCCTATGATACTCAATTACGGAACCGTCTGGAGACCTAGCTAACGTCAAACCACCAATTCACCAAGACCAGAGAGAGCACCTTTACGACCACCGCGTCCGTCGGCGAATGTGTCATAGGGAGAGACACAACGGAGATATTAGGTCTATCCTGATGATTTCTTTGATGCAGCACCTAATATGAATCCTGAATGCCGTCGGCTTCTATGGTAATGGATAAGAGAAGCGAGGAACGCGGCGCTGAAAACTAAAGTGTCTGCACAAGGCTGCGGGTATGGTAGAGGTAGAAATGGGCACTACAAGAGGCAGCTGGTTGGATTAAATGAAAGCAACATAGGACGGACCTTTTCCACACAACACGCTGGCTTGAAGAAAAAAAAAGAAAAGAAAAAGAGGGACATTCAAAAAGGGGTCAGAAAATGAATTAGAACAAAAGAAAAGATCCTTCTTTCCAAGTACGCTCTAGGTAATCTAATACGAAAGTTGTGCACCTATCTACCGTAATCCAGCTAGATACCTAGGTCACTTTGCCTCGGTGTGTTTGATTGCATTTCGTATCCCTTATGGTTAATTTTCTACCAAATTTTCTTCGTGGTGGCTAGGACATGCAGCGCTAAATTATTCCCCGGGAGTTAGATCGATACTACATGCTGATGGCGAGGTGCAGTACGAGGTATAAGCAAAGGTATAGTCAATTCAAGGCCCGCCATTTGATCACTGTTTCTATAATTGGCCTCGCAATCTGTTGTAGTCATGGTTTATCGTTTCAATTAATGCATGCGCATTATGTTGCAAATGAAACTGGAAGTATTAGCCAGCCACCATACAAAAGATGATGTACAGCACACTAACTAAGAGTGTGTGTTACCTGTGAGTTTATAGTTGATACTTACATTCCCCATGAGTAGTATGTTGCAGACAACGTGCAACTCAAACTCTAGGACATGTGGTTTATAATTGTTGCTTATTACTACCCTCAAGCTGAGATCTGTAGATAGGAAAGTCAATTAGTATGGCAAAATGCTGAAGAGACATGATTGATCTTGCTTGGAACATGTAAATACCTCTGCATGGCTTACCCTTTTCCTTCTAAAATTAGGGCGCTACCAAGTACACAGGTATACGAGCCCCCAACCTCCATTCGCATCCGGTTACTCAAGTAATTACTTGGGTACCCATGAGCTATTCAAACTTTTCCCGTATCCCTATCTTAAGTTGATCTTGCAAAATCTCGATCGCACCAAATCAAGGATTTCAGCAGAGAGAGAGAGGAGAAAAAAAGCTTTTAATCCACCACGAAGACCCCAGTGTCTTGAGCCCGACAGCCCCTCATAGCGTTAGTGTAATTGTCAATTGCAGGGCACCCCAGGCCACGCTAACCCCCGTCGTTTGGATCCGTGCCAGAAGAGGAAACTGGTCCATTAAGTGGATGAACATCTCAAAACAGCAGTCGAGAGGTCAAGAGATGGAGTAGGTAGCAGAACAACCTACTAAACCTTAGCGAAGTCGGCTAATCAGGCCCTGCCAGGTCGACAAGGAGACAGACGGCCCTTTTCAGCCAGCCTTCGATATACTTGGCTAAAGGTATGCCAGCAATGACCAAGGACGGCGTCAGCGTTGAATTACATAACTGCCTCTGGTTCGTCTTCCAGCGCAAGTTCAGCCAAATCTGATATGGTTGGGCATGCAAGGGACAGGCGTGTTCCTGCATTAGCGCGAGATGTCTGCTGTGCCCAAACAGGTGAACGATTCATTCGGTAACAGTAGGTACTAGGTATACGTGTACTGTAGATATATACAGTAAGAAGATCACGTATTTACAGTCATATGGGATTCATCCTCCTGCTGTAACCCGGAATAGACAACATGAACAAAGATAGACTCAGAAAATGCATATTGGCTTTCAGAATTGGCACAAGGGAGAATGAACAGATTCCCATCATGAAAGCCGGAGAATACCTACCTCCTTAGACGAGTTGTTCAACCTTCAAAGACAGGGGGTGCGTCAAAGACTGAACAAGTCTGCGTAACCTGAATACAAAGTCTCGGATTCCTTGTCTCGCCACCAGACTCCGCACTGGTACGGAGTATAGTGTACGGTAGACCTACCAGCCTACTCACCTGTACCGTGTAACAAATACGATACCTAGATGATATGTGCCATGTCAACTGCGATACCTCATTGCTCATTTTCTATGAAATTATGTCTGGTGTTGGTAGCCGGTCTGCCAGCTCGCCACCACCACTCTACTCCTCTTGGTGTAAGCCAGCGGATAGGTAGTTACTTCACTCCCCAGTTGTTGATGCGAAGGCTGCTTAGATTGAGTAGCTGACATAGAGGATCTCATTGGTTAGCCTCTTCATTTAGGATCTATTGTTCACCTGTGCGGAGAATATAAGCTGACCCCCTTAACCGCTGCGTTGCACTACCAATGAAAGCTTGATTTCGCATACCAGGCAAAGTCATCCGCCCCACGTCAAGTGAACGTGGAATTACTGGACCGAGCCAGATCCATTGACTTAACGGCGCTTGGCCGTCAATGAGGGCGTACCAATCAAACAACCCGGCAGTAGACTTACAGTCACAACGGCCTAGCCGGATCGAGTATTATGCATATGTCCACTTCTCTTCAACGAATCTTTGTACACCAACCAAACAGACAGTGTCTGCCATGGGAATTATCCTTTCTTATTGACACGAAAGGCTGCGGGTAGGTATACAGCTGGGTAGGTGGAACGAAAGTGCTGTACAAGTAGACAATGAACTTCGTAATAGACCGATGATCCCTCTTACACTAGTCCTCCAAGTCTCCATTGTGGATCAGACTACTCTAGACCGCCCCAGTAAAGGCTCAGTCCACCTCGTTGTCTCCCTCTCCCCTGAATGAACGAAGGGGAAATGGCTCCCGAATTCTGTCTAATTTCCCAATAGCGCACGGCATAGCGTGGTTTGCCCCGGGGGAGGGGAAGAGTTAATGCGAGAGATCGACCCTCCTATTCTTTGTCCCAGCGAGCCCTATTAATACCTGCCGCCTCCCGGCCCAGATTGCATCTCTCTTTTTCTTTCCTTTCCTCTCCAGCCCAACAGCCAACTTGCAATCTTCTGCTCAAAACTTTGACCTCGGTCGTCCACTCTTTTCAAACGCTCTATCAAGCTCTTCAGCTTCAAACTACATTCTTTTCTCCCTAACCCACGAAGTCCCGGTGAACTTGTTTTCTTCCAAGACAAACTAAAAAAAACCAACACATCAGTCAAAATGCGTTACTCTGCCGTCGCTCTCTTCGCTGGTGCCGCCCTGGCCACCCAGACCGTCTACTCCACTGACGTCGTCACCGTCACCTCGTGCGGCCCCGAAGTCACCAACTGCCCTGGCAACGCCGGTTCCTACCCTACCCAGGGTGGCTACCCCGTCGAGTCTTACCCTGCTGCTGAGACCACCTCCAGCGAGGCTGCTCCCACCACCACCGCCGAGTCTACTCCCAGCTACCCTGCTGGTGGTGCTGGTGGCTACCCCGTCGCCTCTTCTTCCTCGGCCGAGACCTCGCCCGTCTACACCACCTCTGCCGTTGCCACTCCCAGCTACCCTGCTGGCGGCGCCGGTGGCAGCAGCAGCTACAGCTCTGCCCCCTCTCCCTCCAGCTACCCCGCTGGTGGCAACGGCGGAAGCAGCAGCTACAGCTCTGGTCCTTCTCCTTCCAGCTACCCTGCTGGCGGTGCTGGCAGCAGCAGCAGCTACGGCTCCTCGCCTTCCAGCTACCCTGCCGGTGGCAGCTACAGCTCTTCTCCCGCTGGTCCCGCCGGTGGTGCTTACCCGACCACCCTGGCCACCTCTTCTGCTCCCTCGTACCCCAGCACCTCTGTGGTCCCGGTTACCTACACCACCTGCATCCCCACCACCGTGGTCAGCTACTCCACCGTGACCTACGGCCCCTCTTCCAGCGCCTCGCCCTCGTCTCCCGCTGGTGGCAACTACCCCGGTGGCGGCAACTACCCCGGCGGCTCGCCTTCGTCTCCCGCCGGTGGTAACTACCCGGGCAGCTACCCCGTTCCCACCAACGCCCCTACTGGCGGCTACCCGTAAGTTCTACCTATGAATTAATCTGCTGTGAAAGTGAAGTCGTTGAAAACCGAGACTGACGAAATCAACAGTACTACTCCTTACCCCACTGGCAGCCCCATCCCCACCGCCGGTGCCTCCACCATGGCCGGCTCTGCCCTTCTCGCCGCTGCTGCCGGCATTGTTGCTGTTCTCTTCGCTTAAGTTCTAGGCTAGTCCGCGCAACGGCTGCTTAGGAATTAATTCCGGGGAAAGACGAAAATGAGGAGGTCGAGAGCTACGGTGTTGAAGAGGAGAGGAGAAGCCTGTGGTAGAAACAAATCTTCGGATCTGTTGGTTGAAGAATATCAAGGACTCCCTTCAAATGAAAAACCTTCTGTGTACTTAACTTTTACTCTCTAATTGTACCTACAAGGCGTTTGTTTCCTCCGGGGGGGATGCCTCGTCACTTTTGGAAATAGATCTCGTCCGTTCCCCTTGTAATCGATATTCTCTCTCGCCTTTTGCCGTCCATGTTTGAAAACACGTAACCAGACAGTTCTCGGGCGTGACTCGGTGAAGAAGGTCGGTTTCAAAACATCCTTGCTTAGTTCACATGTCCGGCGCCCTCTCGCCCCGGAGATTGGGTGGGTCGTGTTTTGTCTCTGCCCCTGTCGATCGTTCCGTCGCGCCACGCGCTATGCCCTCCTCGGCGGATTCTCGTATAGACCCTTGTAAGTGTTCCTCTTCTAACTGACTTGACTTTACCCAGCCGGAAAATAGTGAGCAGTTTTTTCCTCTCCTCCGAAGCTCATCACCTCCATCACCTCCCTCTCATGACTCGGCTTTTCCAACGGGTATACTATTGCTAATACTAATACTAATACTAAACTAAGGCTAGGTTGCGAGTAGGTAGGATGGAATCCTCTTCACTCGCTTCTTCCATGCTCCCCTTTTTCCTTCGTGTGCGTGCGCGTACGCGTGTTCTTTGCTTTGTCTCTCGGCTTTATTCTATCGGCCAGCGAGAGCTGGGTCAAGAATACCACCACATCCTTCCCCTACGTCGTTTGTCAATGTGGCTGTTCGAATTTAGTAAGTAGGTAGGCTGTTTGCTTACATGTAGCAGGCAGATCGGGGTTTCGGACTGCGTGTCAGTCAGTTTGCCGTGTCTGTTTAGGCTTATGGCTGAAGGTCAATCGGAACTGACAGGCTCGTTTGCCTCACTTACATGAGCTGAGACTTCTTCGGAACTGAGTTTTATACGCCCACTGCAACGGTCTTGAGCATTATGTGCCTGCTCCCCGCCGAAATTTGGTCTCGGTGCTTTCTGGTATTGTTACTATCAGTGACCTAAGTCGGTAGTACCTACGTGTATATGTCGTGGAGGGCATACAGGGTCGATTTGTTTCATTTCGCTGCACTGCCTATCAACTTTACGGAGAGCTACATGGGCGGCTCTTGTAGACAACTCACGATATCGTTGCGCCCCTGACTCGACCATCTAGCGAGCAACAACAGCGTGCGCAAGTACGGCGTAATTCTCCCTTGCGACGTATTAGTCCAGCATGTCTCTCATACCATCATAACCATTCCAAATAACGATTCCTGACGCACTCCGCTCACCAAACAACTCAATGCGTTTGTATATTATAAGCAGGCGAATCACCTCAGTGTGCCTACCCAGCAGAACCAGCCGGGCAGAGGAAGCGAGACTCCGGGGCCCTAGCAACCGTCGGAGTATTCCTCATCAAGCGCGTTATTTCTTCAACGCGGCCGCCCGCCCGCCCGCCTACACAGGCACTAACAAGACTGCCGGCGTCGGCCCACTCCGTTCTTAAAAAAACAAGTGAAAGATCACAAACGTCGTTCTAATTACCTCCTGATTTCTCCGCGTCGCTGCCGCTGCAAAGACGTTCGCCGTGACCTCATACCCTCCAGAAAACCGGTTTACTAGGTAGGTCTCTGGTCAGGCCCACAGGTCCAGCAGCCTCCGAGGTCCTGTCTCGGATAGAGATGGATTTATTTCTGTTGGTTGTCGAAGCGAAAATACAGTCGGCGAGGCCCTTGTTTCTCTTTTTGCCACTGCATATCAAAAAGGGTTAAGTTTAAATGGCCCAGAAAGCAGTTCTATACACATCTCCTGGTCGACATGGTCGCGTGGATGTTGGCTCAAGCCACTCAAAGGAGCAAGCGGGCCGTATGGGGTTCGCTTGAGGATCGTACGTCATGAGCGGAATCGATCGATACACCTCAAGTACGTAAGTAGAGAAACGCGGGTGGCGACCGTGCTAGGGGATTGGAAGCTGAGTCTGCGCCCGGAATCCTGGCACACTGTGTCAGATAATCGTAAAGAGCCGCTTGCCAGTGCTGGGAGATGAAGACTTCTAAATACTTTACAGGATATGCCAGTTACTGTAAAGTGTCAGCATATAGAATAATGACTGACTCGGCTCCTTGGATTGATAGCTCCAGTCTACAATATGTGATGAGCACATATACAGACAGCGAATATCGAAGATGAGGCGCTGTGATAGAATGCTTGCTATGTTCTCTAGGAAGACGAAAATGCGGCTAAAATTGTCAGCGTCGTTCATACCGGTCCGCATTATTAATCTAAGGGCGGCTTAGGGCAGAGCCGCACATGCGAATGATGCTGGATAGCAATACCGCCGTTGTTCTACACAAAATGCATGAAGTTGGGAGTTAGCCAAGGTAGACGAGTGAAAGGGGAAGTACTAGAATTTCCTTCACCTGGGCGCACAATTTCTTAGGGACCTGGCTGACATCTATTGTGTGGCCGTTGTCGTCGATCCTGTTGCCCACGAGTCAATTTTAGTATTGACGTCGTCGGGTTGAAAGCAATGTGTCCGGCTCGGCACTTATTGCCTCTACTACGTTGTCTTCGGAGCCATTAAACCGTTAAATGAAAAAAATATATTGTCTCTATTTCCGTTACAGTGAATGCCAGCATTGACGAAAAACGGTTGGATGAGGATAGAAGGAGTGTGAGATGAGCCAAGCCTGCGGGGTATTTAGGATGCCAGGCGACTTCAACGCCGCTCACCATGATCAGATAACCCGCACTTGATATCGAACCAGGGTCCTGGCTTGAATCTAAGAGTGTATTGAACACGAGAGAGATAAAGACACAGAAACGTTCCGGGTGACTATTTCATCATGGATGTACAATATAATTACACTGCTAGGCTGGACACTCTTAAGCACTTACTCAACTCGAGAATGAAGACTAAGGCTATGATACCGCCGGACTTAATAAGGAGGATAGGCTAAATATTCATCAAAGGGAAGACTCAGCGACAATATAAAACATCCCAACTTTACCTCTGGCAAAAGCCTGGTGCGATAAACCTTCGTATTTATGAGCACTTATGAAGGAGATACGCTCACTTTTTAAGCTCTGTTATCATTGCCCTCTATTATCATCGACGATTGAAACGGAAGTGGGGGATGGGTCGAGCGAAATAACACCCAGCCTCGCATCAGACCGTCTCCTCGCTCATATCATTTGAATATACCTCACCAACCTCGCCAATGTATGCACTCAACACACTCACTCACTCACATTTCTTCCATGGACGTGTCCTCCCGTCCATAAGTTCTCATTATCGTGCTAACTTAACTTCAAATTATTTCTGTGTAATGAGATCAGATGAATCTCTAGACAGCTTTTCACCCACCGCACATATACATATGAGTATAACCACATGAGCAAGCCAGCATTCATCAAAGCTAATTATACGTTTAGGAATAGCTGGTTGCTCTTACGTATTCAAAGTATTCAATTAAAGGCGTCTAGGTCGTTGAGATAATATGAGATGAGGTGAGATAAAGTAAAATGAGATGGGATAACACGGAATAAGATGGGAAAGTGAGGAACGCGAGTATAAAACATACTCTCTCAAAGGCCGCTCATGAGATAAGTGAGTGCAGCGTACCCACGGCTCAAAACGCAAAGAAGGCTTCATAGATCGGTAAAACGAAAAAGCTATAGACGATCGACACCGCGGCCGGCGAGTCTCATCACAACCAGGGGGCGGGGAAGCCAGTACTGAATATCAGACACAGAATCCGTGTCCACATCAATGTATAGCCTCCCCTCATTCGTAATACTCGTGGAAAGTGAGGAGGTACCTAGGAGCTATAAGGGAACCTCAAGCCTGTTATCACGAACAGATACATGGAAAGTCCTGCTCTCATTAGATGCATCTCATCCAAGGCAATTGGCCGCAAGAGTAAATAAAATAGCCTCGGCCAGTGTGCAAAAAAACTCAATGAGACCACGGTAAGTAAGGTAAAGTAGTTTAGATAACAGGACGGGGAAGAAGCGGCAAAGACCACCGAGAGATCGCTTGCCCACTTCTCTTCTCTTTCCCTCTCCCCTCTCTTCACTTCCGTGTCGAAAGCGACCGACTGACGGCGATAGTAGCTCAGATAGCTTTGCCCACTCTAAGTTGGGTAAAGAGATACTAAAAACTTTTTTTTTGTTCGCTTTTCGTTCTCTAGCTCAGATCTTTAGTAATTGCCGTGAAGATCGCTCCACATGCTTAGCTCTAGTCTAGGTAGGTATGTATCTACAGTGTATGTAAAGTTCTGGAAATAGC
Source organism: Nemania sp. NC0429 (assembly GCA_022578495.1). Lineage (NCBI taxonomy): Eukaryota > Fungi > Ascomycota > Sordariomycetes > Xylariales > Xylariaceae > Nemania > Nemania sp. NC0429. Next base: position 524,934 of record MU392163.1, on the reverse strand, counting down.
ATACATCGTCCATACATCCACCCATCCAAGCACCATCGCCTGCATGAAAATGTAGATAAGCAACTGGGTAGTAGTGTATGTGAGCGGAGCTTCAGTCGGTCCGTTGACGAGGAATCCAGACAGGCTTCCTGCAAGAGCTTTTCATCTCTCATCTTTCGTCTTTCATCTTCCCTTCCATACTCTACTTCACTGCGTACCTACCTACCTATACCTAGCTTGGTTCTGGGATGCTCTGTCGATCCGCAGTTACTTCTCAGATAAGATTAGATAAAAATGATACTCATTAAGTTAGGACAGCCGCCGTAGGCACGGCGGGCGTTGAGAGATAAAATGTTGAAGCCTAACTCTATATTTATTACTGCATACAGGGGTATCCTTCCCCATCAGGCAGTCGTGCAGGTAAAACTGCGGGCGCCCGCGGGAGATCGCTCAAGACTAAGGTAGGTAGATACACAAGGTAGGTAGGTAGGTAGGTAGGTAGGTAGTGTAATGTCGCATGTGGGTATCGTCAAAACCCTCCCGTCTTAGGAGGTAGCCCATGCTATGTATGGACTGACTACAAAGGTATGTTCTTGTTCCTCGTACCATTTCACCCCCTCGCCCAAATGTAAAGGAGGGTGGGAGCGGGAAACAAGCATTGGAAAAATGAAAAGAGAGAAAAATGAAAAACCTTGCGGTCTCATACTCTTTGTTCTCGCTCTCGACTTTTCCCCCTTTTATCTCACTGGTAGGTATCCAATATCTCCCTAGGTACATACGTTGGGCGAGCGTGGGAGAAATGTACAAAATGCACAGACAGAATTTGCGTGTGCGTCCAGTATTGTATTCCGAATGCAACAAATAAAAAGATAAATCATCCAGTAGATAGACCGACCGCCAGAATCGCTCATGGTTGTAGGTACCGCTTGTTTGATGACTATGTCGCACCCCGCCCAGTAAATGCCATTGACAAACCTCCTTATGCGCGCTTGGAATAAAAAAAATGGTGAATTTCGAAAAGATTTTTCATGTGTCTTGTGTGTGTGACTATGTAGATTTGTTGTTGCCAGCAATCAACTGACTCGGGATATGCCTCATGTGGAATGCATTTTCTGAAATGTTCAAGACAGCATTAAAAAGGTAAGTAGAGCTTCGAAAACAAGGGTATCAAATGCTATTGAGACTGCGGAATCGATTGATCGATGAATGATGGTTGAGGTATTGAAAATAGACGTCGAATTTTCTTTGCGCGCGCAGGGCCATATTGAGTATGCCAAAGCTCACAATGTCTTGTGCCCGCAGTGCCGACAACCGACCCAGAGGCCAATAGACTGAGAGGCCAATAGACGAGGTTTGCGCCGGGCTTCACCTCTAATTCGGTCAATGCGACCAAAGATAGATATTATAAATGTGCGAAAAGAGCCGGTGTCGGGAGAAAACCGCGCCAGCTCAGCACCAGTGACCCGGAAAACCCAACGATCTGGGATTCGCACACGCTAGAATTCGACCAGAATTTTCTAGTGTTCGCGCCAATTGGGGTGATTAGAGGGGCGTCTGAGCAGGCGAGCCCTAGGCAGATAAGAATTTCGGTCCGCTTTCAATGCTAATTGCTAATTTGCGATTGGCAAGAAGTGGGACGAGAGAACCCTGGACACACGACGACGTGGCGTGGCGCGGCGCCTGAAATAGGTACCTTGCCCCCCCCCGGTATTCGGAAATAAAACCCGTTTGTTGTGGTGAGATCTGATGCCGCGATCGTCAGCGCACACGACAACGTGAGCGCGATTTTCCTTCCAGAACATTTTTGTGGACTCGGGTACAGGGGTAGGCTCCGTACTTTTATCGAGAACAGTGTCGAGTTGTCGAGTTGTCGAGAAGTAACGAAACGAACGGGGGTTCCTTGGCTGATACCTAGACCCTTAGACCCCCGGTTCGGCCGTTTGAGACGTAGCGTGGTGGTGGTGTGAGTCATGTAAGTACCTATTCATTGCTCAAAGAGGAAATCTTATTTCTCTCTCTCTCTCTCAATTGATTGACATGTCTCGTCTCGTCTCGTCGCACGTTCGCGCGACACGTGAGGTTTTCCGCCCGTCTAGGTATTCGAGGGCATGCCCGGTAGGTAGGTACTGAGCAGTTAATATATATAATTGAAAATCGAGAACGAGACGGGACGGGACGACACGAGCAGTAGTAGGACAACTAATTGTCTTGAGACGACGTGGACGTCCACCTGACGGGCACGCCGCTGGGCCCGATCTCGTACGGCCTCGTGGTGGCCTTCCTCGGGGGCAGCAGCCAGCGGGCGTGGCCCTCGCGCTGGTCGTCGAGCTTTCCCCTCTTGCGCATGAGGTGCTCCATGACCGCGATGCGGATGAAGTCGGGGTTCTCGCGCATCTCCCTCTGGCGCGGGCCGGGCGGGGGCAGCACCATCGTAGAAGTGGAAGTAGAAGCCCTGTTGTTCGAACCCGAGGCCTGCTGGGCCGCCTGCCGCGCCGCCTTGGGCACGCCTCGCGAGCGCTGCACTTTGTAGGTCTGCATCTGGATCGACGCCGTGTAGCTGCGGATGGGCGAGGAGCCGCGGACCTCGGGCCGGATGTTGATGGTGGGATTCAGATAGCGTCGCATGGCCTCGCTGGGCTCTTCCTCTAACACTGGTGGCCGCCGCTCGTCTGTGAACGGGACTCTGGGATCTATGGTGAGTATCGACCTTGTGAGAAAGTCGTCGGGAGGTATCGAAGAGGTGGTGAATGTGGAGAGGGTCCGGGCCGCGGAACGTAGTGCTCGGAGCGATGCTGTCAAGTTCGACTTGAATACTGATTTGAACGGCGTCGTCGTCTGGGTCTGCTTGTCAGCCGCTACCATGGGCTTGACGCTGAAATCCAGTTTGTCATTATCGAACGATAATTGTGATAATGGATCTTTCGGCTCCTCCCCCGGCGGTGTAAGGACTGGCTCTAGAAGCCGTCGTGGTGAACGTATCCTGCCCCCTCTGGGCGTGATGGGAAAGTCGGCTGACAGGATGACGCTGGGGGATACGGATTCTCCTAGGGATGGCAGGCTGTCGAAAGACCCCGTCCGTGTGGAAAAAGGCGATGCAAACCCGTTATCGGTGTGCAGCAACGCTTCTTCCTCTGTAAGTTCGTCCGGAGGGGTGAGCAGGTACTCTAAGGGGCTACGCTCAAACGAGGATATGCTCAGGTCCTCTTCCAGGTCTAAACGCAGTTCTTGGCTCAGATCCTTTTCCGATACCCTCGATCGTGGCACGATGGAGTCCACGGTCATTCGCTGTCGCTGGTTTTTCCTCCGCTTCGGTGGTGGAATGTTCGTCATGGCAAGCAGAGCGGCCACTGCTGGCGGCACGGCTTCGGGTGAGTGGGCATCTCGGGTTCGGCGGGCGGACGAGGACCGTGTCCGATTTGTGGCGTTTGAGTGATGGTGTCTCTGCTTGATAGGAATCTGTACGGCGCTTGATGGCGTGATCGGCCGTGCACCTGAGTTCTTCATCGTAGACGAGGGCGGGTTGTCGTTCTGTGGAGTAAGATTATATGACCGTGTTGAAATGCCCCTTAGGACAGCTCTAGGAGTTGTACTATCTCGTGTGACTTCTAGATAGTGTTGTTCGGAAGCGAGTAATCGACGGGTTAGAGCATCATCCTTACTCAAAGGTGAATGGCGTCGTGGCATGGTCGACGATGGTGACGTAGTCGTGGACGGACGGGTGTGTGACAGAGATGGCGAGGACTTGCGCGTGTGTAGAAACGACATTGGGGTGATCATCATGATAATAATAATAAAATAATAATAATAATGTAAGGCCTTGGAGTAATCAACTGGGGACTTATATGAAAGGACCCCGAATTGCCTAACAGGGAAGACTCGTTTACCCTACCTGCTTAGATCCAGATAGCGGCCCTGCCTAGGTAAATAGGTAGGTAGTTAATTAAATGCAACAATAACTATCCGACCCAGCCGCCGTGAAGCCTAGACAAGGGTGTTGTTCTGGAATAGGCAAGCGAGTATGATGTATGAATCGCTGGCCGCCGTAGCCATTTGTGGGCCAACAACATGCCGCGCGAGGCCCAAATGAAGGCAATCTGGCTAATCGCAGGCTTCGAGGTATCGGAATGCTGTAAATCGGATATTGTGGTTTGTAGTTTGGTAGCTGAGATGGCGTTTGTTTCCACCTGCGAGCAGCTAAGACTGACTTGGCTGAGCCTCCCTCAGTGCAATTGTATTTCGAATGCCGTTTTGTTGTGTTGGTACCTGACTTATCAATTTGATTTTATCCGTTTCCTGGGACGTAGGGCTAGGATGACCGATGCCAGGACGCAGACGATGCTGTGGTGTAATGCTGTCCGTCTGGTGGTGGAACGGGGTTCACCAGGGGGTCCCGGATACTTGTACGTAAAAAACCGACGTTGCCAACGTGGACGCTGCAAGTCACGATCCCAGCTCACGATCCCAGCTCATTGGGTGAGGCTGACGGTGACGTCGCCCGACTCCCTGAAGCAAGTACAAGTAAGCAAGGGCAGTGATATTCTGCTTCCGCCTGCGCCCCTTCAGGTCGTCTTTAGACCGGATTCAGGTCGTTCCGCGTGGGATAGATGAGGAGAGACGATGTCTCATATATGTGTGTCCGGCTTGGGCTATGGGAGGATGGAGAGATAGATAAAGTATCTGAGCCTTTGTGTCTAGTGCCAATGTATAGAACAATGTATACAACCCATGCGACTCAGGTATCAGCGTTGCGACAAGTCGATGCTGATAAGACAGAATCAAGAGATCAGGTACGCGACGCGGGTGGCAATGACGAGCGACTCATGCGCTCTGGGGAAGGGATAGAAAATACAGTCCTCGAATCTTCTGTAGATGAAACGAGAAGAGTGCTGCCCTCGATGAGAATAGATAGTCACGTCTTTGCCAGTTACCTAAGTACCTACATATTGAGTAGGTAAACCACCAATGCGCTGGCGATCCCCTTGCATCCAAGCGTGGGTCCGATGATGATATCTGGTGTACGGAGTGGTGCAGGGCAGGCGGACAGATGGGCACTAGGTACATAATAACTTGGAATACTATGACAATCATGCTTGGCTGCAACTGAAGGAAGATAACGTAGGCCTGCCTCTTTGGGCGAAGGAGAGGGCATCTAGTGTAGGAATGCCAAACGCCAGCTTCATCTTACTTAAAACGGTAATTATCTGTTTTGTGCTATTTCTAAAAGCACCTAATGTCACCTAGGTGCCTAAGGTAAGCATTCCCGTTACTACCTAGGTATTAGTCTTCGGCTGACTCCTTTTCTTATTATTAGCACTCTGTAATTGGCTGCTGCTGTGGTGTTGGTACATGTGTAAATGAAGCGGGTCAAGATCATTTACTTCCACCGTCTACTACCTTCCATTCTTCCACAGTTTTCTATCCAATTATACGCATAATATATCGATATTACTACGCAGAGATGGATATCGTATTGTTTTTAAATTACTACTAGTCCGAATGAAGCACTGACATGCCATTTGTAGTAGTCCCAAGTATACCTACCTTAATTATTCTCCCATCCCATGTGTAGTGTACCTACCTACCTATCTCCTCGGTAGTACCTACATTGCGGGGGAGCCGGAGAAATAGCGTCCAACGTCGCGAGGACACGAATAAGTCCTGTGTCGCGTGGGGTGGGGACTAAGCCGTTAGACCGGTTACGAAGTGCGAGCTACGGTACGAAGTACTTCGTACCAAACAAAGCATTCCGGTTTCCCTAACTCTGGTGATCTGCACCTCGACGATTGCGGCTTTGTTCTCCAAGACGAGAAGAACATATCAGAAGACATCCTCAGGGTTATCTGCGGGGGCGGGAATGGATATCTCCTGCAATGTGTCTTCAACGCCGCACCACAGTCATACCACAATAAAGTGGTCAGGGTTACTCGAAGCGTGTTCGTGCCTAATCTATCGATGGGGGAAAGGGAAGCCAAGTTGATATACCTAGATATTGGTTATCGCTCCTCTTTGATTAGGCCTCAGGCCGACACACCCACGTCCCCTACACTACCTACATCCCAGCGAGGCACACTCTTCTAAGAGGACAACCCCGCGCGATCCGAGCTAGTTTAGTGTAGGCCTCGTGCATGAGGTGCAAAAGAAACCGAGTGGGAGTGTGAGATGCTGCTGACTGGCGGCTCTCGTGAAGTCCAAATATAAATACCTAACTTGGCCTACCATGCTCCTCAGTCAGTCAGACAACTCATCACACGTGATGGCCGGTAGTCGGCGATGCCTATGCGCTGTCAGCCTCGACCCCGGTTTTTCTGCGCCCCCAGAGCGGCAATGTTTCAGTCTTCCCTCTAGGTACTTAAGGTAGTCTAGAAGATCTGCTCGTCGCCCTATTAGTGTACCTGGGGGGAGCCCTCAGGGTCTTCCAATGTTCTGTGCCCCAGGCGAGCGCTCTCCTCTTGTGTCCGTGTGTTTGAGCACAGAAGAGAGAGAGAGCCTCCACCTCCACTCGCCGAAACCGCACCACGCAGCCGTTCGCTGGAATTCAGGCGTCGTCCGTCGGCCGTTCGCACTAGTCGTTCGCTAGTGTCTTGGTTGGTCCCTCGGAGCGTCACGCACTAGCGAAACAGCAGCAAGCACAAGAGTCACGATGTTATCGCATTAACACCTCTAAGTGGCCTCCGTCGTCCTAGCGTTGCCTCAGTTGTGGTTAGAAGCCGTGAATGACGTCTTGGCCCTGATGATGGGCCATGGCAGGTCGTGTGGTCGTACGAAGTAGATGGGTTAAAAAAACTTGAGCGACACGGCGGGAGGCGTTTTGCCAGGGTTGAATTGGAACGCAAAAGACGTTGCGTCCGAATCTGCAAACCCATGTGCCATATCCTGCGATCGCCCTATAACCCCGTCTTCTCGTCTGCGTGTATCCGTCGTCGTTGTGTGGCATCAGCGAATCAGGCCGGGCGAGATCGGAAAAGGTTGCGTTGCACAACATGCGACGCTACTGAGTGAAAGAGTAAAGAGCAGCAACACCTGCCCTAAATAGAAAGAGAAGCGTACCTGCGTTGACGCAGAGTAATGGCAGCTCGTTGGCAAATCGATAAGATCTCCAAAGCCAGCAGTACTTATCAAGTCACTTTGTAGCTGCGTTGTATTTGGTCTAAGAGAACACGGTTTGAGTATATAAACGATTTCTTCATCTACAAGGCATCAAGCGCAGAACCACCACGCTCTCTACACGCATACCTCCCGAGGGAATTATACTAAGTACCTACTTACTTAGAGGCAGCACCATGGAGTCGGCGGGGGTAAAATGGCACGATTGACCTTCTGGCCTATAATCATCGATAACTTAACAAGCAGCGGATACAGGGACAAGGAACCAACGAGGCATCCCGAAAAAAAACAAATCTGAGGGTTTGGGGGTTCTTTGAAGAGCAAATCCCGAGATTATCTGTCTTCCTGCGCGTCCCCCACTACTTGTTATTCTCTACCACACGGAGTACTTCCCCATCTCAAGCATACAAGTGAGGTGGGCAATTGTCACGTGTAGCAAATCTATCTCCGTCTTGAGGATAGCATTCTCCTCCTCTGCAGTGTGTAAGGCTTCTATCTCCGTCTTGAGGATAGCATTCTCCTCCTCTGCAGTGTGCAAGGCTTCTATCTCTGTCTTGAGGATAGGACGGCATTCTCCTCTGCAGTGTGTAAGGCTTCGATCTAGAGAAGCATTCACGGCATCTCATTTAATCTCTAAGAGGTACCTAACCTGGGCCCCCTGATACGTGTATCTAGATGGAGGTGGGTAGATAAGCCATACAGACACAAGCAGGAATCAGAATCCGAGGTCGGTTGGAGGTTTCGGGTCGAGTGAGAAGGATGTGCAATGCACTTGCGCAGGGCATCGAGACCCGTTACCCGCTTTCCTTCAATGTCGCCGCCGTCGCGATCGCGATCGTGGCGAGATGAACGAGATTGGATACGCACGAATCTGATGATTTCTCTGAGACGATAGATCCCTAGACTGCCTACAGCGGCGCATCGCTTGGAGCGTCTGTCGAGTGAGAGGGCCTGAGGGTCGCTAATCTTGATGTCATCTAACCCGATATCTAACCCAGAAGGGTGCGCTACTCCGACGTGGTCGGGTAGATCTTCACCGGCGCCCTGAGAGAGAGGCGAAGGCGTAGCGAATGACTATGCTGGAATCATTTCTCGAATGAAAGCCTCATGCAGCTCCAACATGCCCTCCTAGATCAGCAGCACACGACATTAGGTCAGTCTAGACGCCGGCTAAAGACAGCCTACAGGGAGATGTTAGAAATGCTCACCTACACACGGTACCACTCCCCGCATCCAACACTGAAAAGTATTACCCCAGAATCCTGGATCTCATAGCGCCATCTTAACAGTCGTCCATTCGCAAGATGAGGACAAACTATATCCACCTCTCCAACGGCTGGCCATCGGTGTTTGCTTCGCTTCGAGTGGCCGGGTCGGGCCGGATTTTATCTGGCCCAGCGTTGTTGACATGACCAATGGCATCGTTGTTTTTGATGATGCTACTGGAGGTCGCGGTCGCCTCGTCGCTCTCTGGAGGGTCCTGGCTCCGGACTTCCGTCTGCGATCTGAGCCGTGTCATCCGCGTCGCTGCTCCGCCCATCACCCTCCGCCCCGTGTTGCCCATAAACTCGTCGCGGTGAACGCGCAGGAGCTTGGGGAACCACGCCCGAAGCAATGGTCGCAGCGCCGGTGCCGAGGCCGTGACGAGCGCGAGGTTCGTTTCGATGGCGGACGTGACGAAGCCGACCTCGGCGTCCGTGCTCAGGCTCAGCTTGCGCTCGAACAACCCCTGGATGAGGAGATAAAGGCGGACAATGCTCGCGGCGGTCGTGCTAATTTGCGGGCGGGATCAGCCATTCTTCTCCCGGCGAGGATTCCGTCGCGGTCGATTAGGTGGGTACTTACAAGAAACCCAGCAGGAAGACGAGCATCAAGGCGATCTTTGAGCGCCTGGGTATTCTAAGACCGATGAAGATACTCAGCGGCACCGCGAGTATGAGTATATCGGTGAAGATGTTGAACGAGGACAGCGTCGTGAACAGGATCTTCCTATCTATGCACACACCCGCCAGGCTAGGTTGCCAGGTCTTCTGGATTGGGATGCACTGCACCACGGTGGCGAGGAGGACGGCGATCATCATCCCGATGTTGGCCGCGTTCATGTAGACGATGAAACGCTTCACGCCGGGCTTTTGCCAGAACAGACGAAGGAGGAGGAGCAGTATCGAAGTCTTCGCCAGTGCCAGGATTGGATTGTACAGGATTGCCACGGCGTAATTCCATATCAGACCGGGTAAGGGATCGTGAGGCGGGATGTCCTGCCACCTGATGCCTATGAAGTTCGTCTTGATGACTTTGAACAGGTCAGCACACGCGCCCAGCACTGCGCCGTCGCAATAATCGGAGACGAACACAAATAGGTGACTACTGTTTCCAGTATTGACAGTATCTATTGACCACACCGTGTCAGTTGATGAACTTCGCGAGTGGTCACAAGTCGTCTGACGAACCATAGCTATGCATACTAGCAGGTCATCTTTTCTAGTGTCAGCTACCTTTCTCGAACACAGGGTCCATCCGCTCCTTACCCAATCCTAATTGACGAGACGATAGCCTCCCCGCTAGTCTGGTACAGACGACCACAAGGGCGAGGGCCGCGAAGGCTATTGTGGTGAAGATGGCGACGTTCTGTAGGGGGCTTGAGTAGTGGAATGGATCTGTAGATGGCGCAGCCGCCTCAGTGATGTTCTCAGCAGCAAGGAACTTACCACTCGCTGCTAATGGAGCCATATTGAGAGATTCTGCCTGGGGCGTAGAGCGTGCTTATGGTACTAACTAAGCTTGCGGATTGTTGGGAGGGTGGGGGGGGCCTGAATTTCTTCGGCCGCGAATTCACAACGGGGGGACGGGTCCCCAGATATAATCGCCCAGTTTCCCCGGAAGCGAGAGAAAGAGATTACGGGTTACGAGCCGGCTGGGGATGATCTACGTCTGGCGTTGGACCAGATGACTTGTGCTGCGGACGGCATTGGGAAGCACGAACGGATAGAGCAGCTTTGGTGTGTCGAATGGATAGCACCAAGTCCCGCATGACCGGGCCCGGGTGATACTATAACAAACCCTCGGCTCTGCTTGTCGATCCCGGGGGAGTTGCTCTTGGACATCCATACCAGATGAGCCATCCTTGCTGGGCAATGGGAGGCACTCATATCCCCCAGTGCGCACCACAACGGGTGACAGCTGGGGAAAAGGGGGAGCACGGCTTGCCATTGACATTTCACGGCCAAGCCAGCTGTGCTTCGTGTTGAGAACACAGACAGCCGGCTTTTGTGCTATCCATATGGTCCCAGTCGGGAGAAGTCCACGCCGGCTTTGCTGTGTGTTCTTAGCTGGGCTGGTCTTATCAGATAAGCTGTTGAACCTGAGATGAGATCATCATTGTTTGTATCGCGATGAGGGTACCGGTGCAACAGAGGAGCAGTCCGGACTGGATGGGAAAGATGAAAGGCCTGCCTGTGGTGCTACTGGTAGAGACCAGACGACATAAACCAGTAGACTGGACCTAGACAGTATTCATACAAGAATACCAAGCTTGGTGGAGGCACGGTGCTCTATGAGATAGATATGTTTGGAGCTATGCGTGACTGTGACTGAGCTTTGACCTGCCCCTTATTGTCGACTTGGGGATGACAAGAAATCTTGAGGTGTGGCTACACGCAGTTCAACAGCCGAGAAAAGACCAGTCTAGACAGCCGCGTGCCGCGGACGCGGGTAGAGCTGAGAGCCAGGAAAGCTCCGTCCTCCTCGGTGCGCAAGCGAGCAGACCACATCAGGGGCAGGCAGAGAGCGTAGATACGGAATACGGGATACAGCGGAGCTGGGTCATCGTCAACGAATCCAATCAATCCAATCAGGTAGCACGGTTATGCTAGCGAATGAAGAGTGACACAATTAAAAAAAAAATCCGACGCTGGTAAACCAACTCACAGATGGGGAGCAGACTGTGTAACTCCTGATGAAGGGATAGAAATCGGTTCCACGACTACATCATCATCATCACCCACCCCCTCAACGAAGTCAACAACACATCTCCTTTGCGAGGAAGGCGTAACGTATCTACGGCCTCGAACGACATATCAAACCTTGGCTAAGCTCATTATCTACATCGGCAGGGTTGGTTACATCTCTCTGTGCTAGGTTGCTGTTCTGTCTAGATACCGGAACTGGGCTATGGCCGCAGTCTCAAGGAAATCAACATCCTTATCTGTGGTACCTACACAGGCAGCATGCTTCTGGGGCAACCCATGTGAGATCGAATCTCGCTCTTGTCAACTTCATTCCGTGTTGTATAAATACTGTACCTTTTTTCATTCGACTTCGGTCGTGGGTTAATTGTTCTCCTGGGCTGTGTGGAACCGACAGTGAGGTGAGGTCATATCGCCAGAACAAGGATGTTCTTGGACATATGGTGAGATGGCCGAGTGGTTATGGCGCTGCGTTCAGGAATTTTCTGTGGTCGTTTCTCGATTCAGAATTGTTAACGCTGAGCAAATTTCGCAGTGGAGCAATCCGCGTGGGTTCGAGTCCCACTCTCATCATTCTATTTTTGTTGTAGTCTCGATCTTTCTTATGGAAAGAGAAGCAGAAAATTTATTTTTTTCTTTCTTCATGTTCTGTTCACTCATTGGAGAATTGAAAACAGGTGTACGCTGGTTAAACACTTGAAGGTTACTTTTAATCTCGGCCTCCACCATATATTTTCCTACGTACTAGGTTCATGGCCCCGACTTGCAGCTGCCCCTATCTGGGAACACTCCAGGTAGGTACCTTGGTACCTCCTACATTGAGCTATTCCACCCCCTGGTACATGTACAATTTCGAGGCTGCAGCTCAACCAATACCTTAGCAATACAAATGCTCCCATCCGAGATAACACCACGACACACCTTCCCAGGGACGAGCCGACCCCCTTCGCCCCGACGATGGCCACACCCGACACATCGACGCTGACGAGCTCAGCACAGGTCTTCACGACGTACACGCTACCGCAGATCCGCGCCGTCCACAAGACGCTCCACGTCCAGATCGACGAGAAATCAGCTCGACTGCGCACGCAGGTCGGCAACAGCTACCGCCAGCTGCTCGGCACCGCCGACACCATCGTCCAGATGCGCGCGGACATACAGTCGGCGCAGCAGGTGCTGGGCCACATGGGCGGCCGGTGCGGCCGCGCCGTCATCGACAGCAAGGTCGCCGGCCTGGGCCGGTTCCGCGGCGACGAGGACGCCGACGCGGCACTGGGCCAGGCCGCGCGCGTCAGGCTGCTGAGGGCCTGCGGGCTCGCGGTCAGCCGTCTGCTCAAGGCTAGCACGAGCAAGGATGCCGAAGGAGGAGGCCGAGGCGATCGTCTGGTCCTGGCCGCGAAAGTCTTCGTGCTCAGCCGGCTGCTCGTGTCTAGCTTTGGAAACCTGACGGCGCTGGACGAGGAGATCAGGAGCGCGGTCGAGGCTGCGAAGAAGAGCTTGGATGGACTGAGGAGGAAGCTGGTGCGCGCCGTCGAGAAGGTGCTGCAGAAGATTGGGGAGGGCACGGACATAACCGATATACTCAAGGCCTTGTCCGCGTATAGCCTGTCCTCGAGCTCCGGAACGAGGGACGTCTTGCGGCGGTTCCTAGCCATACGGGCCGAGGCGGTCATGTATGAGTTCGACCATGAGGAGCACGAGAAGGACAGGGGGGTGGATAACGTATTTAAAGGTCTACGGCTGTACACCAGGACCTTGGTGGACGTACAGGCATTGGTCCCGAACAAGCTACCGGAAGCACTCCTCGAGCTCAAGAAGAAACCGCTCCTGGCGGATGAATCACTGCGATCTTTGGAGGGTCTGAGGCTGGACGTATTTGAGAGATGGTGCAGCGACGAGATCCGGTACTTCACGCCTTTCATAAGGCACGACGATCTGGACGGCAAACAGGCTAGGGAAATGCTCACCAGCTGGGTGACGAAGGGCGAAGAAGCCGTTCTCGGCGGCCTGGGCAAGACGCTTGAGCACATGTCCGAATTTAAAGCTATCGTGGACCTACGCACGGCGACGCTGCAGCAATGGATCAGGGACGGCGGGAAGGCGAGAGGGTTCGACCCGTCAGTCATGCTCGACGGCTTGCGAAAGGCCATCAACGACCACCTCTTGCAACTCGTAGAGAGCAAGGTTGCCAAGCTCAAACTCGTCGGGTCTGAGGTCGCCGCTACTCTTGAGGCGTGGCAATCAGGCGTCACCGATCGTCAACGCGGTATGTGGGATGACGAGATGCTCGGCATGGACTTTTCTGTCGGCGCCGCTCAGGTCACTCATGAGGTTATCGCTCGTGTATATGGGAGGAACGATGCCGTCGCACGAGCTGTCACCGGTTTTGAATCGTGGCATCAGATAATTGGCAACGTCGGGGACATAGTGGAGCAACTCAAGCGACAACGATGGGATAATGATGTGGATGAAATCGAGGACGAAGAGGTCATCGAGGCGAGGCAGGATCTCTTAAGCAAGGATGACCCGCAGTTACTCCATACCCAGCTTAACGAGTCGCTGCGAAAGGCGTTCGGGGGCCTGGACGAGCAGCTTACAGTACTATGGCAAAGCCGAAAGGACGGGTCGGACAGCGGACAAATTGCCATGTATGTCCTTCGGATCCTGAGGGATATTCGAGGTCGCCTACCTGAGCTCGAGGGTATCAAGTCTTTCGGACTAGACAACGTCCCTTCGCTACACGAAAAACTTGCGGCTACTGTGTCTGCATCGCCATTGGAGGAATTCACCCTGACAGCGTTGACGCAGAAACGTGTGGCTGGTCGAGCATTGTGGGAGGGCGAGCCGGCCTTGCCTACCCAACCCTCCCCTAGCACGTTCAAGCTCCTACGGAATCTCACGATGTCCATGGGGAACTCCGGGGTGGACCTCTGGACCCCGGCCGCTGTCAAGACCCTCAAGCACGTCTTTAGCCAGCAGCTCGTAGATGTTTGGCGCAAAGAGCTCGCCACACCTGATCCCGATCCTGATGAGGCTGAGTCTGAACCCAAGACGGATGGGGGTGAGGATGGCGAGCCATCAACAGATCCTGATGACGAAGCCAACGCAGGGGAAGCCGAGAGGACCCCCGAACGTAACAAAGACGTCCTTGTTCAGTGGGTGTTCGACGTCTACCTGCTGCAGCATTATCTCAGCGTCGGCAATGGCGAGTCAGACACAGCAATGAAGAGTCTCGCTTCGGGAATATTAGAAAAGACAGACCTCGACACTGAGGCGGAGCAGCGCCTCGCGACGGCGTCGCTGGAGTACTGGAAGAGGACCAGTCTGCTGTTCGGTTTGCTGGCGTGATTGATAGATATATACCCCTGTAGTCATATGAAATTTACTGTGAGAAGTTACGTATAGCTAGCTAGCATATTGGATAGCCCACGCAGTACAAAAAGTGTTAGACAATCCTCATCTCCCAAGTCTACGCAGATAGATAGATCTAGCACAGACAGACGACGCTCGTCATGCAAAATGCATATATATATATGCGTGCCCAGCCACGTATCCGTCCCTTCGTCCGTCCCTCTGTCCCTCCCTTTTCACCGCTTGCTGCTCGCTCTGATGATTCCATCAACCCCGACGACCCCGGGACGTCCGAACATCTCATCTCATTCACAGCTTATGCCTCTTCTGCCCCGAGGCGATCTTCTGGAACTCCCTCTGCGGGATCCCCGAGACGAAACGGTCGAGGCCAGCGAAGACCTCGGCGACGTTCTGCCTGTCGAGGACCTCGCGCTCGGGGGCCCTGATGAGGGCCTTGATGCCGAGCAGCGAGCCGCCGTCGAGGTGCCCGCCGAGCCTGTCGTCGACCTCGGCGAGGACCCGGCGCAGGAAGGTGGCGTCGTCGCCCTTGTCGCAGGGGATGATCTTGTTGACGTAGCCGGCGGCGACGAGCTCGTCGGCGGTGATGCGCCTGCTCATGATGAGGGCCTCGTTGGCCTTGCTGACGCCGAGGCGCTGGACGAGGGCGCGCGAGGCGCCGCCCTCGGCGACGAGCCCGAGCGACGAGAAGGGCGTCAGCAGGAAGGCGTGCGGCGCCGCGTAGACGAAGTCGGCGAAGGCCGTCAGCGCCGCCGAGAGGCCCACCGCGGGGCCGTTGAGCGCCGCGACCAGGATCTTCGGGTGGCTGTAGAAGGCCCGCGTCAGGTTCAGGTTGCTGGGCACGAACGTGTGCAGCCAGTCCCGGTACGCGTCCGAGGTGCCCTTGGCGCTCCCCACCGAGACGTCGGCGCCGCTGCGGGTGAGGGGGACGTTAGCCGGGCGGTCTCCTGTTTTGAATATACCTGCACATGCAAATATATACTATGCATATGTACACACACACATATATATATGTATATATATAGACGGAGGAAGATCGTGTAAGACTCGGAGACTTACGCGGAGAAATACCGACCCTTCCCGGTCAGGATGGTGATGTAGATGTCGTCCCGCTGGGCAATCTCTCTCATGGCCTTGGCGAGGGCGTAGTATCCCTCCAGATCCAGGGCATTGAGCTTCTTGTCGTTGTCGAGGGTGATGGTGGCTATACGCCTCGCGTAGGAGACCTTGACCGAGCTCGCCATTATCTGTGTGGATAAGTAATAAGTAATAAGTTATGTATATGGATGTAAGTAACGTGTCTTCTGGTTTATTCTGTTATGCCAATTAATTTGATGAAATAAGCCCTATAATTCAACAGCTCAGACAGACAAAGAACGTTAGTTCAATTGCGAGAAAAGACCTCCCTAACGATAGTTAGCCGTATCACCTCGGTAGTAAGTCGTGTGTGTGTGTGTGTGTGTGTGTGTGTTATGAGAGGTACTGTACTAGCTGGGCGCGGCTGAGCCGGGGCTCCACAGAGATATCTACACTAGAATCTATTCCAGTTAAGCCGAGGCCCTTTTCCCCAACATCTGCTATTGGGACCCACTAGGTACCACCTAACCCACCAACCCCACGTGGGAGTGACCTTACCCCCGCGATCCTGTTTGATGCCGTATTAGGCCTCGGGAACTAACTGCAGTGTATAAATATAGCAGAGTTATATGAGTTGCCTTTGGAGAGTTGTTTAATCGTGGTCCAGCAGCACGGCTGCCCTTTCACATACCCCGCATTTGGAAAACGTAATCCTTGCTCGAAATCTTCAAGCCGCGCCGTAATTACTTGCATCAACTCGCTGGCAATAATATGGCGGACAAACTGCTAGCAGGTGCTACCGTGCTCCTCGAACTCTCTTATTTGTCAGTAAGTATGCTAACCATTCAAATTGATCAGCTCCAGAACCCGACCATACCTCAGGCCGTCGCAGACCGACAACCTGTAGGCGACGACATGTCTCTGCGCGACATACGAAGATCGATGAAGAAGGATCCAGACGGACATGGCATAAGTGCGTTGGGCTACGATGGCGTGCTTCGTACTTTTGACAACAAACGGAATGTTCTCGATGCAGTTGGCCTCAACTCGACCCAGATCAGAGAATATTACGATGGTCTACCGATGCCTGAGAGACTTCTCACCGCCGACGGCCGCAATATATCCCGTTGGGACATGTTCCACCCCGATGCGGAAAACATTCCTAAGAAGTTTACAGAGGAGGATATGGCCGCAATTCGGGCATATAACGAGGAGTTGGAAGGGCGCGGATACGGATTAGCTAATACGGGGTTGGCATCACGTAGGGATCCAAGTGAGTGCCCATTTTTCGCTTCTAATCAGGGGACTTGACTTGTTCAAGATTATCGACAAGAACAATAAGATCAACAAGATGCCCAAGATCAACATGTAGGCTTAGCCCATTGGCAATATAGTTCAATTGACTAACCTACTCTGTTTCATACATACACTCTATCCTTTCTACAGTATTCTTTCCAGTCTGATCAGACGACTCTTTACCAGTTTAACCTGTTGAACTGCACAAGTCTAAACAAGCGGCACGGAAGTCTCATTTCCTAGGTGTTCGTGTACATTGGAACCCAGTCTTACCTAAGCCACCATAACAGTAGGTACCAGTCGGGTATGTAGGTCCTAGTAGGTACCTCCAAGTCAGAGTTCCATCGAGACCCACTTGCAAGCAGCGCTTAGGTACACTTACCCACACAGCTTCGCAGAGCTTAGTGTAAAGGAGACTGACCATCTACCACGTATTGGGTCTGTCCTTCTGTCAAGCTGGCTGTTTTTTGGGGGGTATTTTTTTTTCTGCTTCTTTCCATTTCTCAGTATCCAAGGGGAAGCAAATAAGGAGGCAAGGGCTATCAGGGTGCAGGTTAGTTATTGCTAATCTAAAAAAAAAAAGAAAAAAAAAAAAAAAACAGGTGAAGCAGGACGTTGCGTTGCATCTCTGCCTGCTAAGATTAAAAAATCGAGCCGGGGGTTTTTCTTCTTAGGTATTCACCGTCTATCCATCGCCTTGTCACGCTTCACCGCCACGTTTCCCCCGTATTAGTTACTCGATTTGATTTTTGAGAAGAGACGCAAGGGATCCAAGGTCTTTCTTTCAATCGTTAGCCTGTGAAGTGTTTTTGACCTCGATCGATATGCTCGCCCACAGAGTAATCCGGCAGAGGCCGCGTTTTGTGACGGGGACGCGCGTCCGCTACCAGCCGTTGTTGCCCAGGCCACGATTCTCCAGCACGGAGGCGAAGAGGACAAGCTCGCCCTCTGCCATCAGTGCCGGTGTCGTTTCGTTCGCCGCCGGATTGGGAGCCGGCTGGGTGCTGTACCGCAGAGGTAATGGGACGAGTGACGAGAGGGGGGCGTCACAGACGAACCCCGTGACTGGGGTCTCGCCCTCCTCCTCTGCCGCTGCCGCCACCGCCATCACCCCCACCACCGCAACAACAACGACAACAGCGCCGGATCTCGACGAATTAGGGCTCTCGGACCAGATCGCGTACACCAAGCCCCCGACCTCGGAAGATGTCACGCGGCAGCTCAACGAGCACGCATTTACGGTCCGGGGCGCACCGGGCGGGGTCGACCGTTACGACGGAGCGCAGCTGGCCTCCAACAGCCCGTGTGAGGATACCTACGTGCACGGTAGCTTCTCCAGCCCGTTCGATGCCGCCGCCGGCAACAAGTGGCTGGCGTGGGCCGTCTTCGACGGGCACTGCGGCTGGCAGCTCTCGAACCTGCTGAAGACGCAGCTCATGCCGTTCGTCCGCCGGTCGCTGGCCGACGCCAAGCCCGCCGGCGACGTGTCCGAGGATGAGGACGAGGCCGTGCAGCGGGCGCTGAAGAGCTCCTTCACCACGCTCGACGACGCGCTGGTGAGGTCCGCGACCGCCATCATCGAGAGCGACCTGCCGTTCCCGGAGAAGGCCAGGCGCCTCGAGCCCGCGTACGCCGGCGCCTGCGCCCTCCTCACGCTCTTCGACCCGCGGAGCCGGAAGCTGCACGTGGCGTCGACGGGGGACTGCCGCGCGGTCCTGGGGCAGAAGACGGCGGACGGCAAGTGGGCCGCCACGGCCCTCTCGGAGGACTGCACCGGCGCCACGCCGTCCGAGGCGGAGCGCATAAAGGCCCAGTTCCCGGACGAGCCGGACGTCGTCCAGGGGGGCAGGGTCTGGGGTCTGCAGCCGTCGCGAACGTTCGGCGACGGCATGTGGAAGTGGACGGCCGCCCTCAAGAAGAACCTGCGCTATCATTTCAACGGCCTCAGCCTGCCGTCGCAGTCGCGCTACAAGAACTACAAGGACGGGCCCTACGTCACGGCCGAGCCGCTCGTCACGACGACGCAGATCCCGGATCCTAAAGAAGGCCGGCCGAGCTTCGTGATCCTCGCCACGGACGGCCTCTGGGATACCATGTCGAGCGAGCAGGCCGTCGACTTGGTGGGGAGGTGGTACGACCGCCAGCAGCAGAAGCAGAAGGGGGCATCGTCGGTCGCAGAACCGGAACCAGAGAAGCAGGCCGAGGACTTCGGCCCGACGATACTGGGCTGGCGGCAGCAGTGCAAGTACGAGGAGCGCAAGGCGACCTTCCGCGACGACAACGCCGCCGTTCACCTCATGCGCAACGGGCTCGGCGGCGCTCACGAGGAGATGGTCCGCGGCGCCCTGGCCTTCCGCTACCCGAACTCGAGAGATATCAGGGACGACATCACCGTGCAGGTTGTTTTCTTCGGCCCGGGACGGTAATTCTGCGTATTTTCATCTGAATTCGTTTTCCCGTGATTCACTGGGGGTTTCGGTCGGACGACGACCGCCGCATTAGTATCATATCAACGTTGAGCGATGTTAGAGCCTCGTGTACGATGGATGATGGGTCGATGCGGCAACAAAACGGGTCCTGCGGACCAGATGCCCGTGAGATGTAAATAGACGCGATGCTATCGGAACAATGGCACAGGCAGGACAGGACAGGACAGGACAGGACTAATGGGTCTAAGAAGGCATTTATATCCGCAGCGTGTTGAAAAATATTTTCATCGCTGGTTGAGCTGTTCCTCAACGTCGCTTTGTGCGAAATTCAAGCATCAAGAACGATCATGTACCTAGCCGCCAGCTCGTATCTTGCAAAGTTACAAGCAGACACAAAAAATACAAAATCAAGTTACGACAACAGCAACCCTGACCTTCTCAGCCTCGATCAAACCTTACATTTCCACAATCTCGTTCTCAAGCGATAAAGATGCGTAGCCGATCCAGTCCAAGAAAGTAAGTACTTACTCGGCCTCAAGTTTGTTTTGTCAGCTGTTCAAGGTTTCAGTCCCATCACCATACAGTACCTAAGGTAGGTAAATGGTTTCCAAAACCCAGCTCCCGAGCCCCCTCCTTATTAATTAATTATACGCATGGAGACGTTCCCTCAGCCGTCCCTCGCCCTCCCGCCAGCCCCGGCCATCGCAGGCCGGTACCCGAGACAGCCAGCCGCTCTAGCTCTCGCCCGGCTCCGACTTCAAAATAGTCTATATCAATGCCCAGGTACAATAGGTTAGCGGGCCTAAAGTAGCGGGAGAGATAAAATTTTCTCCCCTCTCTCCTATCCGATTTGATCCATGTTCCTATGCTAAGTAAGTAGATAGTAAGCCCCCTACTAAACCCCTTTTCCCCCGGCCTACCGGGGGCGGCCTTCTAGAGTTATCGTGTACACAATAGGAAGTAGACAGGTAGATTAAGAACTAGTAGGTACTTATCAAGTAAGATGTAGGTAGGTAGGCAGGTAGATAGCGCGAACGTTAAGAAAATCCACGCCTCAGACCTCAGATTACCTACTTGGTGGTATGTAGACTAGGCCGTGTTCCGACTCTGAGCACGTGTCTCGGTCAGTCAGCGTGACCCAAGCCGTCGCGTAAAGTACTTCAGGTAACACTGCCGAGAGGCAAGTTGAGTTAAGTTGGTATGTAGTTTACCTGCCTACCTTAGGTACTTAGTACTTATTTACGCATGCGCAGTGTAACGAGCGAGGGACGCGACGTCGGCCGCAGCCGTTTCCTTCCCGCACCGCGCCGCACCGCACCGCACGGGATGAACTGGTAACTTACTACCATCGATGTACTCGCCCATGTTGGGTATACGAAGCATCTGAAATCTATTCATACCTATGTAGCCTTGAAACATCGAGACAGGGACGAGGAACCACGGACAGGGAAGCATGTGAATCTTGGAAAAGCCGGCCCTTCGAACAGCAGTGATATCTATGTTGTCTTGATTGATCCCTCCTCTTGTTGCGTCAAGTTATGACACATGTGCGACAGCCATCACTCAATACATACTTCCGTCCGAACAAAAGTCATATAAAACATACCGCCTAAGCTACCTCCATATGTCAGCCATGCCTATACTAATTTGAACTATATGCCTGCCTACCTACCTCATCGCCTAAGTAGATATGAAATATCTTCCTGTCTATCTATACTATCAACCCATCCCTGACAAAGTCAGCTACACGCTTCCAACAACGTAGGGTCAGTTACGTAACCACAAATCCTCCGTGAGACAAATGCCCAATAATTGGGAATTGTGACCATGTGATACTTCATTTCTCATACTATACTAGTCGCTCAGAGAGTATAGGAGTATTAGTTTCTATCAGGTCGAAGGTTGAGAGATCAGACAATCTTGTCTTGGTTAGTACGTACGTACTTACTCACGTTACCTAAGCAGGAAGATAGACGCCCCTCGCAGAAGCACCTAATATATACCTACATACTTACATACATACATACATACATAAAGTACATACATACATACATATGCTTACCTATAAGTTAATTTTTATTCATATGAGTGCGTAAGGTATGAGTAATGTCTGTTTATGGCCTGGGTGTGCAGAGCTAGATCAGCGTAGATGAGATTACGGCCCGCATCTAGTACATATTTTCCTTACCTATGCCTCTGAATAAATAGGACGATGAAAAGCGGCGTTGGTTAGATGGCAGCATGGGACGGTATACTTTCTCAACAATTTGCAATATATTACCGTCAACGCTTCATACATGACTGTGCCTTGCTCATTAGACGTCCTGTCATTATGTTGATATCGCTATCCATGTATGTCGTCCAGACGCTTTCCGGACACTAGACGGTCGGGTTCCATGTACACCGTCTAACACCGCTTTTGTTTCTCTTATCATCAACGCCGACACAGAAAATGAATCCCGTTGCTTGGCTCTACGCCGCTGTCTAGAAATGATAACAATTGGGACGCTTCGAAAACAGCAAGTGTGGCTCCACATTCCTTGTCTTTCGCTGACCAAACAGTAACTGTCCCCGGAAGAAGAGAAGAAAGATCGACGCTATGGGCTTCTGGTCTCCCAAGCTTATGCCATATCCCTGTGAAGAACCCGTCCGTTGCCTTGCGTGGTCCTTTCTACACCAAATAAATGCCACCGTCACACGGGAGAAAGCGCCGATCCCTTATCCAGCCGTAAGCTATGAGCATATTTTGAAATATTAATACCGAAAGAAATTTGTTGCCTCCAAACAGCTCCAAGCCGTGTTGGGGGTATTATGGGTTTATTATGTGACTACCGCAGAAAACTGTTCGCGAAGAATTCGAGCGTTGCTGTCGTTTATAGGGAGCTTCCAATCCGACTTGATGTACAGCAGGTCAGGGACGGTGACTGTTTTGACGAGTTCACCTGACCTGTGCGGATTGTTGGTATACAATAGGTCGAGTGATGGAACACTTGAAGACCATAGCGTCATGTATATACGCGAGGACCGAATGCGAGCGAACAAGTCGCACTAGTTTCCTTGGAGACGTAGAGGGGACGGGGGGGCCGTGCCTGGCGGAGAGATCTTGGCTGTCTTCGTTTCATCGGTGCCCTCATCCGCAGTGCTGATACTGGTGCTAGGCGGGCTGCTACTCTGCGGACTATTTTGCTCTGTTGTCAGTGGTGGAGTCGGGGCGGCTGAGTTCACTTCAACGGCCAGGGTCGGCGTTGAGGGAGCGGTCCCAGCAGGAGCAACAAATCCGTTGACCTTCTTCGTGACAACGGAGGCCGGCGGGAGAGCTTCACACGCGGCGATGAGTCGCTCAAGTGCCGTGGTCTGACGACTAGTGCCCTGTCTCTTCAACTGAGGGACAATAGTTCTGACCTCCTGAGCTAGCGTGGCTTTTTCTTCCCCCTCGAGACAATCGAGCAGCTTCTCTATAATCATTTGTCAGACTCAGTCAGATAGTCAATTTTGAACAAGGATTAACATACGGACGACGTAGTTGGCAAATTGATCCTTCACCAGGAGTTGAAGTGGATTGACCCCGTCACTACCCGGGGTCGTGAGCTTGGCACGGATGCTTCTCCTCTCATGCGGCGTTCCGAATTGTATGCATTTCTCGACGACATTAGAGGCGTATTTATGTCTTGAGAGAAGCAGGGCCCTATCGATGACCTGGCGAATTATGATGGAACGATCTTCCGGTCTGCCACGACCTATTATGTGCTGGATGACGTAGTTTCCATACTGATCGCTCATGAGTTTCGTCGTAGAGGCATGCAAATCGATCATCAATCTCCTCCTCTCGTCGTCCGTGCCGAATTCTAACATGCGTTGAACAACACGGCAGGCGTAGGTGTCCGATGCCAGGTGCTCCACCTGTCCCTGGAATGCTTCCATAATAAACGGAATACAGACTTTGGGGAACATCTGAATGACCTTTTGGATGACGTGGTTCCCGTTCTGATCCTTGGAAATCAGCACCACCTCTGGTCTGAGCTCCTCGGTGATCTCGTGCTGCTGTTCGACAAGAACGTGCTCAAGAGCCTGGGTGACAGTCAGCGATGCTACTTATGGATATGTAACGGGCTGCGAATTGCACAAACCTTTTGCACGACACGGCATGAATACATTTGAAATGAGAGGTCGCAGACCTTCCCTTTCATCTGCCCAGCAAGGAGCTTCTTCTGAACTTGATTGCCATGCTCGAAAAACTTCTGAATAACGTAGTTGCCAAAAACATCCTTCATTAGCTGGAGCGCATTTGGCTCCAGTTCTCGGAACACGTGTTCTTTTTCCTCGCTATTAGCGCTTGCGAGTTTTTCTTGAATGAAACGTGATCCGTGTTGGTCACCACTGAACTCGACGATGTGTCCGTAGAGATCCTGAAATTTGAACTATTAGCTGCTGCGCAAAGAGGCTCTGGCACGTTATTTACCTTCAACTCATAGCGCCGATTTGACTTGTTGAGGCCGCGAAATTCTTCCAAGAGTTGGCTCCTGGCACCTTGACTGGAGTCTTTGTCCCGATTAGTTCGAAGATGGGCGCCAAGATAGTTCATGTGCCCTCCGTAGCCGGCCGCCGGTATATGATTGCGGAAGTTCGGAACTTGTGTATATTCATCATATGATGGTGAAAATTGGGGAACATGGGAATTGTAATACGGCGGGTAGAATCCAGGTGGCTGCATAGGATATTGGGGCCCTTGGTGTTGTCTGTCAAGGTCCTGTGGTGCCGTAGAGTTTCGCGGCAATGGCCGAGGCAAATAATCAGTTCGTGGGTTAGGTATCCCCGACAAATTTCTTGGACTACTCATGTGAGGTCTATACAAACCGCTAGCCGGTGAACCTCTCTCTAGAGAGCCCCTCTTAGTCTTAGGATAGGAAGGCGGGGGTGGGTCAGTCCAAGTATCTTGCTGAATTCCGTAACCGAAGTGCCCAGTACCGTTGGCTATCCGGTGTTGCCACGGTTGTGAACTAGGATTGGGTTGGAAGGGCTGACCGGCTGGGTTGGTGTATGCATTGTTCACATACCCGTTCAGCGAATCGGTGGTATCCTCTAACGTAAGAGTCCTGGTGAGCGAGTCACTTAGGCTGGACTGTGTGGCATCGTCTGAGAAAGCCAGGGCCTGAGGTCGGTGCTGTTCCGGTGCCAGGGAAACGGATATGTTGGAGACTGATGGACCTTGTGGCTTAGTATGAACTCCCTTGGAGAAGGGATACTGTCTTGGTTCCCCAAGCTGGTTGGTGATAGTCGACGCATTTGTTTCCTGCCGTCGACCGGAAAAGGCCCCCGACCGTGTGTTACCAACCCCGAGAAATGTAGGATCTGCCGAGTTGCGCCTATTTGCCCCGGACGCCTCTGGACTAAGCTGGGAAGTACTGGGTGCGCCATACATTCCTGAGCTCAATCTCTCTTCGCCACCCAGTCCTCCGATAGCTGCGGCGTATCGCAGAGAGGAATTTGCAGCGTCTACGGGTCCGGTAGACGCATTGACGTTGTGAACTGCCGTTCCCTGGCTGAAAGATTGACGCAGACCATATAAATTGGAATTTGTGTTGCTCTCGTTGAAGTTATATGATAACATATTCTTGGTGCGTGGGGGTGAGACATCATTGGGACTCGAAGTTGATGGCCCCCATACTCCTCTGGAGGCCCATGGCCCGGCTTCGGAAAGGCCGTTCAACTGAGCCGATCCTGAAGGCGCAGTCGGTGAGAGCTCGTCAGAATCTATAGCAAAGTCAGGTCAACTTCTACGTCACAAGCTCGTGTCATCTACATTGTGTCCATACCTCTTGCTGAGTCGTGATTCTGGCTTTTGGAACCACCAATGCTTCCCCAAATGGCTCCAGACTGCCATCCAGCCCCTGCAAAGGGGGGGAAGTTCTGCTGCTGTCTTTGATTATCTGGCATAGTGGAAACGGGTAATCTATTAGGCCAGGCCTGACGAAGCAAATGTTAACAACTACTATTAAATATCAAGAAAGGGAGGGAGAGAAACGTAAAGTCCCTCAGAGGAAAAGATACATGTGAATACAAATCGTGCAAAGCCATCGACATCTCTGGGAAACGGGTATGTAGTATGTAGGTTCGGCTGTGCACTGGTATTTAAGGAGCAGGGTATGTGCATATGAAAACTCACGGTATCAGTCATAGCTGGGCTCCTGAATATACACAGGAGTCGTTAAATATGCAAGACCCGCTGCCAGGAGGCAAGGAATATCGCCGGCTCGTATTTCGTTAAAGGGATGTATACGTCAAATTGCGAACGAAGGCAGCCCGGCGCAAGAGCAGGGAGAGAGAGAGGCGCCGTTGGTCGAGTATATACGGAATGTACGGTAACTGAGCGAAACGGTATTGTGTTATCTGGAGACAAGAGAGAAAGAGTTAGTCAAGGTTCTGCCAAATGCAAGACGTTGCGTGGACGGAAAAAGCTTTTGAGCTGTACTTGACGGTTCCAACGTCACGGTGCTCAACATCAAGCGATTGAGAAGGTTAGTTGTTTGTGCCAAAGCGAGAGGCGAAACCTATCCCGTCCCCAGTACTCGTCGCGCGTGACGCTCTATTGGTTGATCAGGGGCACCGACACTATAGCGCCGCCCGAAGTCTGCAGCGATGAGGGATGCAACACTTACAGCTGAAGCGAATGCACTTTGTGCTAGGTAGCACAGGTTCGCAGATCGGGCTCGTCGACCTCAGGTTGACTCACTGTCATGCACCCAAATGGTGAGACCAGGAGGCGACTCGACGTCGTTGCCACAGAGGGGAGAGGGCGGGTGCACGAGTGCCGGAGGCGTTGGGCACGTTCGAGAATGAGAGAGAATGTGCACGATGCTGCCGAGCCAAAGGGTTTTGAATAGGAATGGTAGCCAACTGGGTTGACACGACACAGGTGGTCGAATATGTATGGTGGGGAGAAGGCAAAGCACAGAAACGATTTCGTCGAGATCAATCGCGACAGATGGCGAAGCAGGCTGCGGAGCTCTTCTAAGAACAGTTATTAATACGTTGCGAAGCGATCTAGGTGACAGCCGGTCGAGGCGAATGCGACAAGACGAGGTATGGGCAGAAAGGCTGACCCGTGAACTTCACGAGTCCAAATAGCCTGGAGTGGGTTCGATGTTGAAACGGGTCCAGCCTGATGCTAGGAATAGGCAGGTTGAATAAAAAGCACACGCCAGAATAGGAACAGTTGGGAAGAAAAGGTGAATGGTCAGGGCAGGACTCCCAAGATCGAGGACGATTCCCTGCATGGTAAGGCTAGTCCAGCACACTACAGTGGGCACTGGGCAGCGTGTAGGTACCTAAGTCTTGGGGTCTTAGACCTGAAATTAGTGTAGCGTACCTAGCGTATAGCAGGTACTTACACTAGACATGTGTGGGGCACATGGGGAGGGGGGCTGCTAGTGTGGTGTAGCGTAAGGTACCTACTAAGTACTGAGGTAGCATGCACTAGGGCAGATGGTAAAAGGTGGATGGCAGATGGCAGATGGCAGGGAGACGACTTGTCGAGGACCCATGCAGTTACAGGGATGAACTGCTAAAACAGGACAGGCCGGTACCTGGCTGACGGGCTCGGTCTCCAGGAACGGCAGTAGAAGTGGGTGGGCTGAGGACGATGTGCGATGGTCCTGATTTTTATTTTTTTTATGTACGTGTTGGGGGGAGAGGGGGTTGTGAGACAAGGAGAAGAGCTTCCTTACCTTTCAACGTGGTCGCCTGCGTTGTTCACCTTCGTGGCGTAAAAGTATATATAAGAAGAACAACTGTTATAGTATGTCGAAGGAATAAGCAGGGCGACTCAATATGACGATGCCGCAGCAGAGAAGAGACCGGTATTAGTAATGGACTAGAAAGATGAGAGGAGATCGGTATAGGTAGTGCCGTGTGTATCGTATATCGTATATAGGGTTCGTGTCAAAGTAAGTGTGCCGTGTAGTATTAGTACGAAGTAGGTCGCAGAAGTGGGAGTCCAGTTGGGAGGTGGTATTGACGAGGTTGCGGTGCTATGTATAGAGCCAAGACCACCGGGCACAAGACCAGATCTGGGGACTGTTCTTGGCTGCTGCACCAGCCGGGTTCCTTTCGGCTCTTTGGGGACAAGTATATCCAGTAGGTATGTTCAACTCGATCCGCAGCTGGGCGAGTGGTGAATCAGGTATGTTCGTTCGTGGGCGCGAGTCGATGCGCAAGTCGACGTGCAAGTCGATCGATGTGCTGTGAGACGCCAAGTTCGGAAGAGTATTTGGGAGAGAAAAGCTGGGGCTGCAGCGTTGATGACGGGAAGTATCCGAGAATACAGGTACCTAGGTAGTCCTGGACCGACAACTGGTAGACGGTGTTGTCAGGTAGCGTACCTTTTTCCCCCACCTTGATAGGCAGTTTCGGGGGGGATCTCAAGGTCGGTTGTTGCTTCAGTGTCTGAGAAGCCACAGGCGACCGGTACGAAAGTACCTAGGTAGGTAAAATACAGTGTGGTTGGTTGGTCTTGGGTGGGGTGGTGGAGCGTTGTGGACCTTCCAAGGGTATTACCCAAACGAGTCTAGAACAACCTCAGTGACTCGGAACTTTTGCTACCACCGCAAGCTCGAGGGTGACCAGGCTCGGGCTAGTGGAGAGGGGGTAGGCTCCACTAGTGCATCTATGGCACCTCTGCACAGATGGATCTCCCGCTTTTAGCGGCACTCAATTTGCTATAACCTCGCAGTTTGGTGGAAGCTAAAAACGGCAGATCTGCCTGGTACCGTTGGTACCTCCGTGGGTAGATGGTTGAAATGCTGCGGTCGGTTGCTGAAACGAGATAGACTTTCCCCGTCGCGCGGTTGATAGCCTGCCTAACAGCAATAAGCTATTTTTCGATCCTACGGATGCCAGTCTAAATGCTATTGTGGCGTGCAGCGTCTTGGATTGTCCTGGCAGGCGGTTTTGGCTGGCTTGGGTATGCCCTGTTGCTTTTGACGTCCTGGGGCAGGCCCGGATTTAGTGATTTGTGAGCTCGGAAATCGTTCTTCTGCTTGCTTACAGACCCCGGCAAGAGACGGGTTCGGGACCGAATACGCTCCCTACTGGTCGATTGTTGAGGCAATAATGGCAATAGTAGGTAGGAATACCGGAATAGCGCAAGCAAGGGCGAATGGACCCAACTCAGATTGCTGCGAGCTAAGAATAATAAAATGACGTTAGACTGGCGGACTATCGCCCTGGCACTTGCTTCTCTGTAAGCAAGCCTGCTTCCACGATGAAAAATAATAAAAAAAGAGGTTGACTGTCTACATACCAAGGTAGTAGCGGGTATAGTAGGGCCAGCTCGGTACCAGTATAGATATGCGCGCAGGGTAAGTATTTTTAGGGGCGTGGACGTTTCCCAACGTGGCCGGCGATCTTCGACTGCCTCCAGGATCCTTGATCGGAAGAGGTAATGGGTAGATATGCGGTGCGCTATGTACGTGCGAGTGATCGCTGCACCTGGCACTCGCTTGCTCGCTTAGCTGGTCGCTGGTTGGCTCCGGTATGTGGGTGGGCAGATGCCTTGAGCAAACACAATGAATGCAGTTAGTTAATAGAAACGTGCGTGCTGGGGGTACAGCCTCGACTGGCACCCACCTTGCATGCAGGCCGGCCCTGAGGTATGATCAATACTACGAAACAGGCGACAAAGTGGGAGTCCTATAGACGACGGGGGCCAGAGAAGACACCACGAGAATATACAAAAGATATGTAGAAAAATAATAGACAACAAATTTTGTACGTCGAGAGTAGATACTCTCGGACTCAAGCTTGTGCTGAATAGACACGGAATTTTGACAAGGCGATCTCCCTCTTGACTAAGAAGTACGATGGAGGAACGAAGAGGAAGGGGGGAAGAGGGGTGGTCCCAAGATGTAGGGAGCGTGGAAGTGAAATATTCAAGAAATCGGCATGTCCCGAGCCTCTATCAACCCGTACCATCGTGTGTGTACATACAGTGTAATGACCTCGTAGCACAGGGAGCGCAGATGTACACACATGCACTACGTACGGACGGACGACAGATTGCAGATCACTCATCTGTGGATCTTGGTTGTCTGGGCCAATGGCCCTCTTCATCAAGTTCTCGCCCGCTGTCACAACCACAGGATTCGCAAAAAGGCTACGCTTCTTCTTGCGAAGGAACAATGATCAGGTCTGGTTAGCAATTGGTGTTTCCTCTACGAAAGCGAGTGGCAGCCTAGAGGCCCATGTTGCCTAAGTACGATTCTGTTGTTTCGGCTAATACTCTTGTACGCCGCGTCCATTTCACCCAGCCCCAGGCGGCCGTAGTAGAAAGGGATACAGATACGGACAACCAATGGCTAGGAGGACAAGACGGCAAGATTTGCTCGGTGAGCTGATTTTCTGTGTACTTCCCTGACTAGCTATGCGCTGGCCGGTGCGATGTTATTGCAAGCTGACTCTGGCCCGTGTGAAAAGGTAGAGTCTCGAAGAATCTAATGCTTTCGCCCCAATATCACATTAGCTATATTCTATTTCAGGGGTTGGAATGCAGTACTAGGAATTTTATTTAAATATTTGCATCCGCCGTCCATCTTTCCTGCATTCTCCAGTTCGGTCGTCTAGTTTCACTCGAGGAAAAAGCAGCAGTCTAGACAACATCCCTAAGCGACATACCTCTACGTTCTCTTTGTATCATGAGAGAGTTTCACGACAGCGATGCTTGCCTTCATAGAATACAAAGTGGGCTCATCGATCATGAGGGTGGGTGAGTCGCCACGACGGTCCAGGTGGACATCCCCTTGACACTGAAGAGATGAACAAGACACAAACTTGGAGAGCAAATGCCGGTTACGCAGTACTTGACCGAATGACTCACTGCGTGAAACAGATCGTCATGCTCTAGCACTCATTGCCCGCTTCCTTGCCGTACGTCTAACATAGAGGGCCAGGCGCACACAAGCGAGTGCTTGTTAATGATGAACTCCCACTTCTTCGAACCACACTATTGGGCAGATGGTGGCGTTCATTACACTGCTAGCGTTGGGTGGAACAGATGAGCAGACACGATAAATTCTGTCACCACCTGACAGCAGGATTGACGACAGTTGATATCGATACTGTGATCAGGCTACCGCCCTACGGTTTGATGCAGAGCTTGCGACCATCAAGCTTGCGAGAACGGTGTGGGATGTGACACCAACAGTCGAGGGAGTCTATATCTGAGAAACCACTATAGTCGTAGACAGAGCCGATGACAATGCTTTTGTCCCCAATAGTTAGGGGAACATTTTGAATATTCGGCACAATGTTCGGCTTCATTAAAGCGCCGTGTCTTGCTTGTGCCATTGAAGTTAGCCTTGACCACCAACGGACGCTGGGGGTTTTCTCTCTCTTTCCGATTTGCAGAAACCAAGACTTGACGGCACATCACAAGTTGGCAGAGTAAGTGAAGTCCGGACCCACTAGCGGAATATCTGTACTTATCTCGACGAGTTCGACGAGTAGGGTTATTGGCAGCTCATCATGGGCAACACCTGTCACACCACATACCGTAGAAGCTCAATCCCATATCGAGATCTCGACACTAGATATAACTGAGGCGACCGATAATCTCCGGCCACACCATGATCGAGATGAATTCGACGAAATGAAGCTAGCTGGGTCGCTCAAGGTGCCAAGTCGGAACTCCACTAACTTGGACATTAAAGCTCATTATCGAGGAGTAAACTTTTCGAGTATGGAATTGACGCCAAATCAGATTGAAGCCAAAATGCAAGGTTTGAGGAGAATAGATGGTGGCGATGATGTTGCCTTGCAACACCACACAGAATCTCTGCTCCTCGATGAAGCAGTTCGTGATAGTACACTAAAGTTGTCCTGGCGTCTTATCTGGATGATTAAGATATCCACACACACTCCAAGCGAAGCGTTGCAATTGGGTGGTCCAGGTACATTTCTGTTCTTAGTTGCTTAGTACTGGCCGGCGACATGTATTGGCTTACTCACAACCAATTAAATGGCTGTGCCTGGCCCGCCGGCACATCTTAGCCAATCATCAATGGCGCTAGCTCGATGCGCTTGTGCATGGGGATAAGGAAGCCGCTGAAGCATTTGATAGGTCGCCCATTGTGGTCCTAATTAACCTAGCTTTGTTTGGTCAGGGGCATGGCCAGCACCAGCCAGCGCACCGCCTCCATTTCATTCTCCCCTTCTCCTCTCTCTCTCTCTCTTTTTCTCTTCCCCACGATCCTCATCGTCGCTGCGTCGCCGTATCTTTTGCGTGTCTCACTCATTTTGGCTTCTTAGCCGTCCTCTCTCTATCTGTATCTTTCTTCCCTTCATTGGGACAGTCATTCATTTACCTGGTCTCAACTTCACTCTTTTGAGTTGATTCCGTCCAGTCCTTTCTTTGGAATTACCGGTTCAATATCTGGAGCTTGCTCCCTTGCGTAGGTTGCGCCACGTTCCTCCACGTTCCTCGCTGTCTTAGATGCTATTAAGCTCTGGCTTTTAAAAGCACTAGAGCATAAAGTGGCACTTAAAAGCATTAAGTGTCACTTGTGTCACCAAGTGCCACCTTATAATGCCATTAAACTGCTCTCTTGAGTTACATACTAACATGACGTCTTCTAGTGCTACCTTTTATTGGACTTGTTCTCTTGAAGGGACAGGCGCCTGGTATACTACGCTCATTGGGCATATCACAAAAAGTCGAACGAACATTCATCACCACAAACATCATCACCACCACCACCACCACCACCATGGACTCAGTCCGTGTCCTCGTTGCCCGCGGCCAGTCCGCCCTGGCGATCCGAGACTTCTCTGATTCGGAGTCTTGGGATTCGGCCATCAATGCAACAATCACTCTGCTGGGCCTTGCTCTTTTTGCCCTGGCCCTGGTCGGAAGTCTCCTCATGATCCAACGACATCGCCGGCGACAACAGCTCCTTGATCAGACACTGCCCAAATACAACGATATCGAAAACGAAGCTGGTCGGAACACGCGCCGACTCACCATCCAAACCGCTGGTGGTAAATCGAGCATCGTTGTAGTCAATGGCCGTCCCATGCTCGCTGATCCGGACGCACCCCCGCATTCACCTACCAATGTTCCGCAGATTCACATCACATTTCCAGACGAGCAAGACGAACATGGCCGTCGGAAGAACGGCCGAGTACTTCTTGTCCGTGTGGGCGAGACCACGATCGGCCTCGAACCCCTCAAAGAGGAGCAATTACCCGCTTATGAGAAAGAAGGCAACAGCACCTTCTACTCTATCGACATGGATCGCATTGGTGGATTGAAAGAAAAGGATCGATCACAGTTCGCATAAACAATATGGGACGCCACCAAGACGCCCTTTACCGTCTTCTAGTCTGATGAACCCGAGCATCAGACACTGTCATATATCATGCGACCGGGTCTGAAGGACAAGATCTGCATGCACGCTTCACGATCGAATTGCCTACATCTACTCCATCTGATATTTTTCACCTCCGGGGAGAAAACGGTGATGTCAAGTGCTGACGTACCGGATAGATTATTCAAGGGTGTCATTTTCCCGACATCTACTTCAATGACAATGGCGTTGGGTACATATCAGCCTCGTATATAACGATACCGTTGTTCTTCTACCTACCTAGTGGATAGCCGAACATACGAAGGCTCGAATTTCACGCTCGGGGACTATATATTCGTAACTGTATAATTGATATTTTTATTGATGGCACTTGGAAAATTGTGTACAATTTTCTCGTTGCAGTTTCGGCTCGTGTTTCTCATATGTGTGATCATTTCATATAGGTTCAATATGTAGCCCAGGCCGGGTTGTTAACCCACGTGGACAACGTCCCAGTTCCCCCATGAGAGAAGCAACGTGATTGGCTTCATGTTAACCAGTCAAACTCTATATAACGACTCGGAAACTTTACAGGCCTCTGGGGCAGCTTTCCCATTGCTCAATATGGCTGCTTGTAACACGTCTCAACAGTTAGTTTATCTCTCCGGGCAGAAAGAAAACATGTCTACAGCGAGAGAATTATTCAATGCAAGCACCCAGTGACTTTCCCCATCAGCAGATCAGCCCGGCCCTCCTCACATACACTCAAACAGACATAGTCGAGCCACTACTACTACTTATAATGTTTAATATCCCAATATTTTTCCGCCACGCATCTCACACAAGAGCACGTTTCTAGATAGGAACATCGGAAGACAGTCTAATAAGAAGAGTTGTGGCCCATTATGCCGAGAAGCTCGACTGCTGCAGAAGAGCGAGAGAATGGGCGAAGTTGCGCCGCGGTAGTAACGCGGTTTGTGTTAAGTATATCTGAGCGAGCGATCGAAAAGAATATTTACAAGGAACGTATAACGAAGCAACAGCCGTCCAGCAGTCCTATCAACAAGCACCAAGTATCCGAGGAACGAACACTCAGGGGGGACCGCAAACACACTTCACCCAGCCATCCATCAATCCACTCCCCCTGACCCTCCCCCCTCCTCCCTGCTTGTTCCTCGTCCTCTCGGGATCGGGTAATCTACAGCCAGTTCCAGGACATCTGGGTGCGGCCGATGTTGGGGTCGGCGAGCTGGGAGAAGACCTTGACGGGGACGTCGAGGTCGCTGTACTGGCACCCCTGGCAGCGGTCGGCGACGGTGACGACGGCCGACCGGCCGCCGAGGCTGATCTGGATCTGGCGGCCGCACAGCGAGTTGAGGTTCGGGTTCCCGTTGGGCGTGTACTGGTCGAAGAGCTGCCACGACAGCGCCACGACGGCATCGTCCTCCGAGTTGTACTGGCCGCAGGCCCCGAGGCCCGGCGCGTAGTACGTCAGGTCGCCGCTCATGGTCTGGCGGCTCGAGAGCGCCGCCGCGGGAGCCGCGGACGCGAGGCCGGCCGCCGCGACGGTGATGGCGAGGACGATCTTGGTGAAGGATTGCATTTTTGTTTGGCTTTTTTTTTTTTGCTTGCGTTGGTTTAATTATCTGCTGTTGGTACCGGCTTGGTCTGTATGTTATGTGCGTCTAGGTGTGTGAGACGAAAACGGTGGTATAAGTCCGTTGGTAGGACGGTGTTACGTTTTATATAAGGAGTGACGGCGAAAGGGAGCGAAGTGAATAAATAACACTTGGAAACTAGTCCCAGTGGGCAAGAAGTTGAGAAGTCGATGCTGGGGAAATGAAGGGGAAGTGAACTGAATGAACGAGGGGTGAGGGAAGCGAATATTTATATTCCACATCGCATCGTGAAGTCCTAGGTTAGCTACCCCCTTGCGTTCGAGGCTCTCGCTCGGAAACTGCGCAATTACTCTGGACTATGGGCTGGCCAACCGAACCGAGCCGTTGAGCCGAGATGTAGTACAGGTGCGCTGTCAGCACATCACGTCGTGCACATCGAAAGGATCGATGCTGGCCATCTGCTCGAGACGCCACGAACACATGTTACCTGCCATTTTGGCAGGTCGATGAAGGCCCCGTTACCTCCTCCGCCATCCTACGAATTACTCTTCACTACCTTCTTCTACTGGACGTTTCAGATTGAGTCGTTCAATTTTCAATCATATAGTAACGTTTCATGTCCCTACGATGAAGAAGACCACAGTGTTGTTTGCCTATGAAGACCCGCACCACAGCTACTTATCCAGGATCAGCCTGGCTGGCATCGTTAACGAAACCATTTTCATCTCAGAGGTCTTTCTGCAGTCCATTTTCCCTTACCAATCACTAGTTTCTTTCTTAAAAAAGCATGGTGATCATCACGACTCCCAAGACCCCATGCGCCAAGTCCATCGTGCCTCAGTGTCCCCATGCGGAAATTAATTATGCCTGCCTTTTTGCCCACCCACCGCGGTCCCAAGGCATGCGACATTTCGTGCAGCATGCAGGTACGGAACTCGCTGAGATGCAACCTAGCTAGCGGCCAAGGCACAGGCAGGGTTGGGTCGGGTTGTCCACGGCTTCGGAGAATATGATAGTGGGTAATTATTCCAAATCATCGTCGCACTTTGGCTTCTGACCGGCCTTCGAGGCGGCTCGAAGGAGAGAGTTCTGGTTCGCGGTTGTGTTCTCACGTGAGATCGTGGCTGGAATACAAGTAGATAGCTGCCCAGAAGGGCAAGAGGGTAAGGTGATCCTGCAGGACGCAAATACACCTACCGACTTACCTTACCTGCCGCCTGCACGTTAGCTTCTCGGTGAGGGTCTAGGAGGTCAAGCCGTCTCCGCATCGCTTTCACTATATATAGCTCCTGTGTGTACGAAGTAGAAACAACGCCATGTGGGCATCATGAGAGTTTTCCTCAATTCGTTCATAACTCGAGCACGTCAGTGCCATGCGTAGGGGGCATCATGAACAACAACGTCGATGGCGAACTCTTCGGACTGCCGAAGGATGAGGTTGCGAGCCGCGGCTTGGCTTGACTTAGCATCACCCCATTCCAGTCTGTCTGACGGGGAAGGGAGTGCGAGACAATCCGAAAAGACACCGTTGTCGAAGTTCACCCTCGGCTCACACATGGCGTGATCTCCAGATTCCATCTCCATCGTATCACCAGAAGTACTCGACTTTGGATCTCGACAAGATTCGCACAATGAGTGATCAGACGCAAATCAGTAGATCTGGACAGGAACTTGGGCTTAGTTAGACGTTGATCATCGGTGTCAAGCTCTAATACGGTTCGAAGTGCACTATTTAATAAGCAGAAATTACTTACCTTGCGCTGTCAGAGATTGAACCGAACCAACCATATAAACTCTACATAACTCGTAGTACAATAAATACATGTATAACTCGTCCACTTGAACAAAACAAACGCCTAAGATCCTGCTTAGCCAGCTTAGAGATTCAGCACCTGCTGCTGCTAGCCTCTAGGTATGAGAGACGGTATTAGTCCAGGCGGGTAGATCGATATCGGCGATCCATCTACGAAGGAGTGCACGCTACACTCGGTGGGTACCAGGTAACTTAATGTACACTACAATTCTCCTCGGAGCGCGCGGGAGCCCGATTTGAAGATCCGCTACGAAGGTCGGGGCCAAATTCACGGAGCGGGTTTTGCAGGGCATACATAGTGTGAATAAAATAAGAGTACACTATCAATCGTACCCCCGCAGTCCGCGACGATCTGACAGGAAACTCTGATGGCCCGATATGCATAACTCAAGTACTAATATAGAGCCTATCGGACCGCTTACATTATGCCAGGCCGTTTTAGACTGAGTAGACCCGGTCAGCTGCGTTGCTCTTATTTTCTTCACACTATACAGACCCTGCCAAGCCCGCTCCTTGAATTTGGCCCCGACCTTCGTATGGCGGATATAAAAAGTTATGGTCTTCGCTTCACCTGCCGGACCCGGGCTAGCCCTTTTTATCCCTCTGCACGACGAGAATGTAACCACACAGAGAACCGCGGTAGCCCGGCTCCGGTTTTGTTAAACCCGAATCTCTGCAGCTAGATGGCAGGGGATGGACTGGTTGATGCTTCAGCTTGGTATATATCAGTACCTATCTATGTAATAGGTACTCTATGAATAGATGCATAGACTTCATCCGCCTCTCAACGGAGATACGGCGGTCTACACTTATGCGATATCCACATCAACACCAGTTCAAACAAACTGGTACCTACGGTAATTTAGGTAGGTTAAGGAATCTACTAGGTTCAGGACTTAAAGTCGCCATGTCAGGTAGTATTTATTCCCGTCGGGATTTGCCCCCACTCGATGCCAGTCAGGATGGTACCATGGAACGACATCCAGAAATAGGAGTTAAGCATTCGGACTTCGTCATCCAGCGATGCGGGTCAACGGCGATAACAATAACCATGGTTAAAAGCGCAGGTGGCCTTGGCCGATACTATCCACAGCAGTGCCATGGAGATAACGATTAAGTTGGAGGAAGAAGGTAACGTGTTACAGCTTTTGTAGGATATTGATGTTGTTGGAGGGAAGAAGTCTAGTGTAGTACCAGGCATCCACCGTGAGGGGTAGCCCTTATGCACTGTCCGTCGTACCTGCCACAAACGGAATATATATAAGACATTTAAAGCTCTCCTCCACAAATGACGCTCGCATCGTCATCACCAAGCACGCATTCTTCTTCTTCTTCTTCTTCTTCTTCTCATTCTAGATACTGCCTTGTAACTTGGTCATAGACGCATAGATCCTGATATACTTAGACTTCTAGACCTGCCCCGCCATGGCTGCCATCACCCCAGACGCAAATCGCGAAGCTGTCGGTGCCTTCACCACGGTCCACCATGATACTTACCCCTTCATCTCCCCCGAAAAGGCCGACCTCTCTGGGAAATCGGTCTTCGTTGCCGGCGCGTCAAAGGGAATCGGCAGGGAAACGGCTCTATCCCTGGCGAAGGCCGGGTGCAGCAAAATCGCCATCGGGGCACGCTCGGATATCTCCAGCCTCGAAAAGGAGATAGCCAAGGCAGCGGCCGACGCGGGTAGGAGCGCGCCACAGGTGATCTCGCTCAAGCTCGACGTGACGTCCGAAGAGAGCGTCAAAGCAGCGGCGGACCAGATTGGGCAGGCGTTTGGGGGCGCTCTGGACGTGCTCGTCTGCAACGCGGGCAATTTGGAGACGTGGGTCCCCTTGGCCGAGTCGACGCCCGCCGACTGGTGGCAGACGTACGAGATCAACGTCAAGGGCACATATCTCCTCAACCGCTTCTTCATCCCCCTGCTACTCAAGAGCGAGACCAAGACGAGCATCCTGGTGTCGAGCTACGGCGCTTTAACCGTGCGACCCGGCGCATCGGGTTACCAGTCTAGCAAGTTCGTCGTCTGCCGCCTCGCCGAGTTCATCGCGAACGATTACGAGAAGCAGGGCATCGTGTGCCTCTCCCTCCACCCCGGCGGTGTCAAGACGGAGCTCGCATACAACATGCCCGAAGAGATGTGGTCGTGGCTTGTGGATGAACCTGCGCTACCCGCGGACACAATCGTGTGGTTGAGCAAGGAGCATCGGCCGTGGCTGAACGGGAGATTTTTCAGTGTAAGCTGGGATGTGGAGGAGCTGGAGAGTAAGAAAGATGAGATCGTCAAGCGCGATCTCTTCAAGTTTCGGATGGTCGTCTAAGAAGCTCGACAAGCCGAGGAGGACTTTGACACATGTATGTACCTAGCCTAAGTGATTCAGCTTGTTAGGTACTTGCAAGTTTCGCCCACCCTGTTGTTAGGTACCTGTTTGGCGTGACGCTACATACAATCCATGTAGGGACTTTGTAGGTACATGGGACTAAATATTTCATTCGTACTTCGTATCCGATACTAGTATTTAGTACCATCTGTCTAGGCACCATCGGTACAGGTACCTACATAGCTTTCATAGATGGCCTGAGAGGTACATGTACTCTAGGTAATCTCGTTCCTGCGCCGTCGAAAACCCTCTCCTACTTCATATTTTCTCCCTATTTTATCTTCACGATAGAGTCCATTTTCCCCATGGTCTCCCTTACACTTTTCCCTCCTTGCCATGAGGATAGGATCATATAGACCGCTAAATTTTTATATCTTTTTCTACAATCACATCTCCTACATTTTTCTTCTCTTTGGCACTCCATGGCTGTGCCTAGTTCTTGAGCTGATTTGATATAATATCACCGATTCCCCCCCTCGGGCGTATATGCCCATCCATAATGCCTCCGCCCGCGTCTCGCAATGGCAAGCCGAAACCCCCTACCACCGACTATCAAAAGATCGCTGCTCAATGGGCCAAGGCAAAGCGCATAAAAGAAGCCCAGGATGATGCGAAGAGCCTTGCGAAACCTTCAAACGCCGATGAAGCGCAGCGCGCCACTATCGAGCGCCGTCGGAAGTCTGCCTTCGAAAGCCGTTGTTCTTGGACTGTCGGTTTCTGGATATGGCTGCTATGCATGCACGTCGTGGGAATCGCCCTCTTCACGAGCGGCTTCCTCCTGACGCGACTTGTCCTAGACGAGCACTCCGAATGCGCCACTCCGCCAATCGAGCCGTTAATAGACTGGGCTAGGAGTAGGAGTATCGATGGTGGTTGCTGGCACCCCAAAACCTTCGATAAAGCTGTTATCATTATAATCGACGCCCTGCGCTACGACTTTACGGTTCCGGTCGAGGACGACGAGAAGGCCCAGGTCTACCACAACGCGTTTCCTTTCCTATACGAGTCGGCCGTCCAATCACCCCAAAACGCCTTCTTGCTACCATTTATTGCCGACCCTCCCACGAGCACACTACAGCGACTCAAAGGGCTGACAACGGGAACATTGCCGACTTTCATTGATCTGGGCTCAAATTTTGCTGGGACGGCGATCGAGGAAGATAATATCTTAATGCAGCTTCGGGCACATGGGAAACGTATCGTTCATCTAGGCGACGATACTTGGACGTCTCTGTTTCCCGATTACTTCCAGCCCAACTTGAGCAGAGCATACGACAGCTTCAATGTATGGGATTTACACACGGTGGATAATGGGGTGCTAGAGCATATTTTCCCCCTCATGAAGCCCGAGAGGTCGAGTGAATGGGATATCACCATAGGTCATCTGCTCGGCGTGGATCACGCTGGCCACCGATACGGACCGAGCCACCCGGCCATGACTGCGAAACTCCAACAAATGGACACTTTCATTCGCCAGATCACCGAAAGTTTAGACCATGATACGTTGTTAATTGTAATGGGTGACCATGGAATGGATGGAAAGGGGGATCACGGTGGTGAGAGCGACGAGGAAGTGGAAGCCGCCCTATGGATGTACTCGAAACAACCCGTCTTTGGCCGAACGCGGGCCGATTTCACTACGCCACCGGCGACGGCCAAGATTCGCCCCGTGAATCAGATTGATCTAGTCCCAACACTAGCCCTTCTCCTCGGAATCCCTATTCCGTTCAACAATCTTGGCCGACCAATCGAAGAGGCATTCGCCGGCCCCGACGGGAACGCCTGGGACCGTCTTGCTGCCGCGTCCGCGGTGACGTCGGCCGGCATTAATAGATACCAGGCCTCGTACTTCGAAGCTCGTGGGCTCCAGCAGAGTTCCGCCTTGGGGTCACCTGCATCCCTCTGGAAAGCCGCAGGCGATCTCGTGGATCAGTCTGCAGAGTCACAAAAATGGACCGCTCTCTATGCTGCTTATACCGCGTATCAAGAGGAAACACTAAGGGTCTGTAAGGATCTCTGGGCTCGTTTCAATGTGCCCAATATGGTACTTGGAATCGTAGTTATGGCCCTAGGCGTGTTAGTCCTGTTGCTTTACGTATCACGAGACGAAGACGAAGACTTTGCCGTCCTTGACGATGTCGAGTTGGATTTTGCAGAAAAGACGTTAGAGTTGCATGACACCGCGGCGGGTGCGGATGTCGCTTCTTATAAGACTTTGACTAAGTCGCTGGTTAAATCAGGGGCTTTGGGCGGCTTAGTAACAGGGCTCGCGGGCTCAGCCGTCTTGGCATTCACTGGTTCAGAAGAATGGTTATGGGCTGGTGCCGCCGCTGCTATTGGAAGTATGATTTCGGTGGCAATTACTCTGGTGTCTCCTGGGGGTAAGAGCTTCTTCAATTTGCTCCCAGATAATTTCTGGGGTTGGTTGTCCGTTGTCTTTACGGCTAGCCAGTCCATCGGCTTCGCCTCTAATTCCTACACTATCTGGGAAGACTCCATTTCCCTGTTTTTCCTCACAACTTTTGGTATCACCAGTGCCATGGCTGCCCTTCGGCGGCCCTCCGTACATGAGCGGACTATGGGAATCTACCATTCACTATTATTCGTTGTCTTAAGTCGAGTGGCATCGTTCTCGAAGCTTTGTCGAGAAGAGCAGATGCCTTACTGCCAGTCAACTTACTACGCATCTGCAAACTCCTCGACATCGGCGCCGTGGCAACTAGTGGTGCCCTTTGTCGTGTTCCTGATCCTTCCCTCCATTGTCAAATCATATCTACAAATATCCCGATCCTACGAAGGCCTTGCGCCCATGTGGGTTGGATATGGCTTCCGCGCTGCTCTGTTTCTCTCCGCCGGCTACTGGACTCTTGATGCCGCGAGCAACAACAACTGGCTTCCCTCGCTCTCGGAAACCACTCTGAAGACGATACATGTATCAATCGCACAAGTTGTGCTTGCGATGGCACTGGTGGCCGGCTCAACGGCCTTCATCTGGGCGCCACCGTGTATCTCTATCCTCACGACGTCTGCCAACAGTCGTAGGGCTCAAGTCACCGTGCTTGGATACGGCAATGCCAACGGTGCCCGCTATCTCTTACTACTCATCAATATCGCGTGCGCTTGCATACTCCTCTCAAAACCCATGGGGGCCGGCGCTATCGCCATCATGCTGTGGCAAGTGCTCGCCCTCGCCGAGATCCTCGAAATCAACGGCATCGTGGCCGAGACCATCGGCCCAGTAACCCTGGCCCTGCTGGGCAACTACCACTACTTCAAGACGGGCCACCAGGCGGTCCTCTCCTCGATCCAGTGGGACTCGGCCTTCATCCCGCTCCTCACCATCCGCTACCCCTGGAGCCCCATCGTGGTCGCGCTGAACCACTTCGCGGGACAGATCATCGCGTGCGTCGCGCTCCCGCTCCTGGTCCTGTGGAAGACGTCCCCCAAGCGCAAGGGCGTGCTCGAGAGCGTGAGCCGCGCCCTCGGCGTGCTCGTCGCGTACTACGCCGTCGAGAGCCTGGCCACGATGGCCTGGGCCGGACACCTCCGGCGCCACCTCATGCTCTACCGCGTCTTCAACCCGCGCTTCATGATGGCCGCCGCCATCCTCCTGGTCGCCGACCTCGTCGGCATCGCGGTCGCGCTGCTGGGCGTCAGGACCAACGTGCTCGCCGTCGCGGAGGTGTTTGGGTTCGCGGACTAGTTGACTAACTAACCCAGTTGTGAGGGGTGTATATATTTACGATATTTATCATATATAGACGTAAATAAATTTTAGACAAGTACTTCTTTGGTTTTTAATTAATATTTGGGCGTGAATACTTCATGGTAGTCATTGTCACATAGTTAAGTACTTAGATAGTGTGGTATAAATACCACCCAAGTATGAGAAACGTATAACTAATGTAGTTCTTATTGTCAGACTTATACCAGTATATACATGTATCAAAGTAAGTACGAACGTTGAGGTCACATTCGAGGAGCCGGTTTAGTGTCCTCGTTTTTTTGTAACCTCTTTCTTTATTGCTGTCTGCTTATGTCCGATACTTTTGACTGGGTTATATAGAATGATGGAGATTATATTGCTACTGGCGGGAACAATGAATACATAGTAGATAGTGCTCGATTGGTTGAGTATCTTAGCTTAGTTCCTTTTTTTTTTTTTTTTTTTCTATTTTTACATGATGCCGTCCATGAATATTTATGCACACATACACAGCCATGAGCAAGCATTGCCGGTTTCAGGGGTAGAACGTGATAACCACTAGTTGGGTAAGTAAACATCAGATAAGCTAATGGGAGCCTGGAGTTGGGCCGCATCACCTGACGAGCCCTGTGCCAGAGCTGAGCTGTTGATGAATGAATATCCTCGTACGTGAGGGCCCTCCGTTCTTCGGTATAATTAGCAGGCCCAAGGTGGCTTGCGTTTTCTGCGTGCAACAAGCATGCCACAAGTGATATGGGGTTTCCCCGGGCATGGATGTAATTAGGAGCAGGTTGCCTACAAACGTTGAAAGTGTTTGATGGGAGTTGTCACGGTATTCAAGGCACTATACAGAACCAGTGGGGCCAGGTGGTCTATATAAGCCCGCAGGCAGAACCTAGGTCTAGCAGATAGAACTTCCCTCCTTGTGCAATAACAATCAAGTATATTATGGAGTCACCAGCAATACTTGCAGTCAGTGTTGTGGCAGGAGTCTCTAGCACTAGACGTTCTAATTAGCAGATGAATATTATTGTGTTTCTGATACCGTGTTGTTTCCATGAGGCGATGCATACCTTTACGCGCAACTCGCCCCAAGCGAACTTTGCGATATAGTTGGATGAGTCTATTATTACACCACGTAGCAATCGATCTTGAAGAATGAGGATGTATTGTACAGTTAATTTCTAAGTTAAGTGATGCTATATTTCATTACAACTACATTGAACCGCCATACTTACTTTACAGGTACGCTGCCAAAAGTAAAACGTTGTTAAGTCTGACGCCTCATTGTCTGCAATTGCGTACATGGTACTATAACTTAAAGATTGAGTACATTGTTTTAAAATTAAGCACGAGGCTGATAACATGTCTCCCGAAACTCTTTGTCTACCCTCGAAACCTTTTTGTAGTTGCACAATAGGTTATATCCCTTGTTACAATGCATTGCTTGTTACCCAATAATGCGCCGGCCAATCAGAGGTTGTGTCCGAATCAACTTCGCGAGCAATTGAGGTATTGTCCAAGCATCTCGGCTTGTTGGGTTCATATAAGTACTTCTGGTCTCCCAGTCATTTTGCTACTCCAACCTACAACCAGCTCACAACAGCCGCAACAACTTACCGGATCTGACGCCAACAACAGACACAGCGCCAACAATAGACACGACGCTTGCGGCATGGATTCGGCGGAACGGACGTCGACGGACCACGCGGCAATGTCGGAGGACGACAAGGCAATTTCAAGGAACTACGAGTACGAGTCAGTGTCGGAGGACGACGAGGCAATCGTCCCGGAGGGGTGGGTGGTAGTACCAGAGTCGGTGGAATACAAGCTCTTGTTCGAGACATTTCCACAGTTTAACCAACTGCCCTACGAACTCCGCCATGAGATTCTGGAAAACTTCGGGCTACCACGAGGCCCCTTACTCCACGTGTTCAGCCATCGTATTTTTGAGGGAAGCCCGCCCACTCTGCACGCCTGGACGAAATACGGCCCTGCATTTGAAC
The DNA here is from genome assembly GCA_022578495.1 of Nemania sp. NC0429. Taxonomy (NCBI): domain Eukaryota; kingdom Fungi; phylum Ascomycota; class Sordariomycetes; order Xylariales; family Xylariaceae; genus Nemania; species Nemania sp. NC0429. The sequence continues at coordinate 480,855 of MU392163.1, read as the reverse complement.
CTAATATGTTCCGCGTCTTTCGGGCGCTGGCGCAAGTCAGCAGCGAGGCTAGGATAGCTGTGCTTGCAGGCCGTCAGCTCGAGCGGCTAGGCCCCCATACTCGTTGGACGAATACTGGGACAGCTGATGGGCCGCCGCTGCCATTTTTCTATGCAAACTGGGCGATAGATATGGTTTTATTTTCTGGGCTGGACCCCTTGTGGGTAGACTTCGACCCCCCGCAGGACTGGATGAACAGAGTCGAGCGATTCGCAACCAGCGTCAGGGTTCTGAGCCATAGACATAGGACGCTATCAGTAGCAGGCCGCGGATGCATCAGCTGGGATTTATGCCGGGGGATTTTGGCTCAGAGACTACCAAATTTCAAGTCCTTCTACTTGGTCCTGTGTCCGCATGACATCCGGGATCTATACGTGCACATGCTGAAATGCCGTACAGATCGCAGCCGCAGGCTTGACGTCGTCATCGATTGGCTTTACGACTATGACGAGGAAAAGCCATTGCTCGAGGACGAGGATGCGGTCCCCAAACTTGACGGGCTAAGCGACTGCCTCTTTGATTATAGGCGCAGCCGAGACTACAATCTGGCTCGCTTTTTAGGCAATATCCCTCTTGACCAGTGGGGATTCCACGAGCTCGGCCCCGAGTCCGCTTTTTGCCTCGAGGGAACCCTCAGATGTTTCGATAAATCCAGACAGGACAACGAGGACAGGCCCTTTCTCGACTGGGTCAACCAAGTAGTGTCTTCTGTGAAAAGGAAACTTGAGGGTTTGGGTAGGCCCGATGTCGACGTGAAGATGGTCTTGGACGCTGGCAGATTTTGGCATTGGTTTAAGGATGACTAGGTCGGTCGGTAAGCCGTCCGGGCGACTTACCGACCTCTGACAGCAGGTGTAAATATGATGCCGACGATATTCTACCATCCCAAACACCCAGAAGAGTCCTGGATTCCCGAGGGGCCTCGGCGATGCACTCTATGGCGGACATTAAGTTCGGAGCGGCGGAGTTATGCGATATACATTGCTAAACAGAAGAAAAAGCAACAAAAAAAAGGAAAAAAGGGAAAGGGGGGGAAAAAAAAGGGAAAGGGGGGGAAAAAAAAGGGGAAGGGTGTCAGGTGACAAAGAACCACCCACCCTGCAGGGTGGCTGCATAGTCGATTTGTCTATATATAGGGGGCTTCCCCCCCTAGATATTCTATAGATTCAGGAATTAATTGATCATTACCCTACCCCCTACCTAACTATTCGATCTATCAAGCCCTACTACCCTCCAATCCTTCGTACTACCCCTCGAACCTACGGCTTTCTAGTTGCAGCCGGTCTTCTATTCACTCTGTGCCCAAATACCCTGACAAAGGGGGTGGTTTGACCTAGATATTATTAAACAGAAAAAAATAAAAATAAAGGTAGCTTAACCGAGAAAAAAGACTTTCCCGTCACACCAAAGGTTTTAAATCTAACATCATCCCATACAATCGTGTTTGAATCTCGATATCTTTGCTTTTTCTGACTTATTTATTTATTTCTGTTGGCATATGTGTAGTACCTAGGTCGATCGGTAAGCCGTCCGGGGGGTGACTGTCTTTTGACAATTTCTCTCTTTCTCTTTCGAACGAGTATAATTACATACTATCATCGGTTTCGATGTGAATGAAGTGTTATCGTTTCAGATGAGATAGATAGTACCCGTAAAAAGGGCTTGGATCGGTGCCACATGTCATCAACGACGCGCCGTTCAATTATTAAGTACTTACTATTGCGTTGCAAAAACCTCATAGATAGCTACCGTATAATTAAGTGCTCCTCATGTGAATCAACTACCTACTGGATAAGAAAGTCTGTAACCGAGAAAAGGTTCCGTAAGTTAATTACTACTTACTTAAGTAAGTATCTGCCACCACACTGCAGTGATCACGCTTCGAGTATCTGAATTTCGCGACCTCCTCACCATCTACATCAAAATAACTGCGTTTCTTTGGAGGACCAGGAGGCGGTGGCGGTGTAGCATCCTGCAGCCGCTGCCTTTCTTCGGCCTTCGAAACACACCCGGTAAGTGAGAAAGTAGAGATCGTAGACTTGGATTAGGCACAAGGCTACTTCGCTCCGCCCACGAGGAAAGTAATCAGAGATAGTTGTGGGTGACGAGGTGAGACTGTATCGGTGCTAACAGCGGGCAGGGGCCGAAGAAGACCAATTCTCTTACTACCTGTCGGATGATATTCGTGTGTGCTAGTCAATTGTAATATCGGTGTTTGTAAATAGCTGATGTGTGACAGGTACGAAGGGACGGTATATGAAGGGCCCTTCACGGCGGCTCCCAAGTATTACTACTACCTTGACCATCATCCCGTTTACAACATTAATAGTATCTCCGTATTGTAACCGAATATGGAAGTATAGGTATATGATTCCCCGTCTTGCATGTCTTGGTAACCGTCTTCGAGCTCCCTGTTCATCGTTGATCTGTCACTAGCTGAGGCATTTTCTTGTGAATTGTTTGTTGCTCCATTGCTTAGACCACTGTTTCTTTAAAAGGGGTTTGTCTTTTCTAACCTGCTGCTGATGTTCGTTGAGGAAATCAGTTGCACGTTTCTTTTTCTAGGTCGAGGTACCATTAGGAGTATTTATTCCTGTCGCTCCCCTTTTCTTATATCTGTTCCCCGGGAACACACTAGGTAGTATATAGCACAGTAAGGTCTATACTTACTTATACAGATAGACTTACGGAAGACAACACCATTCAGACCTCCATCAGTACGCCGCCAGCGTCCCCGTAGCCAGCGATTGTTCAATCAATGGGATTTGTTTCTTCCTCAGAAGGACACCGGTTTTTTTTGGGGGGGGGGGGGGGGGTTTGATTTAAAATACTTTATATATAAACAGTATAGAAACGCCACGTAAACACTATATAAACAGAATATAATCGACGAGTTTATTTATATCACCATTCAACTAGCATAAACAGTAACATCGCTTAATAGAGCAAAGCGCAGCATAGCCCAGGGCAAGCCAGTATATACATGAATATTAGATCCCATATGCTCGTGTCTAGTAAGTTCAACACATTCTAGGTAACCCCACATCTTCCAGATCCGCCCTGCTTTGTACCATAGCAAGTCAAAAAAAGGGACAGGAAACAAAGGGCCGATATGTGCATCGAGGAAAATTGTGCTGTTATTGTGAAAGCGAGAGGAAGCGCGAAGGCGTCGCCACGCCTAATTAGGGTATCCTTGGTGTTGAAGCTCCGACGCGAAAATTATGTGCAAGAAATTAGGGGTATCGTATCGGGGAGTCAAGGCTGTCAATACTGCCGTGTCGCGGGGTGGAGAGAAACCCGAGGTCTCTTTGTCCTCAGCTCCGTGATTTGAAATTGGAAGGTCATGGAGCAAAAAGCCGTTGCTGGCTTCGTTATTGGGCTTGCTTTTTTGAAAATGCCAAGTTAAGTGCGGAATAGGTCGTTCGTTGAGCTCGTGAAGTCTGAACCGTGGCCTATGCCATAGCCAAGAGGCTATCCTATGTATATGTAGGTGAGAGTTTGGATATAAAGTTATGGTCCCAATGGAAGAGGTTATAATATCCAATGGCAGATAGTCATGATGAGAAAAGAGAACAAGAGCAACGAAGACGACGTCGGGTATAACGATGTCGTCGTGGCTGAATTGGTGGCGGCTGCGAGCGCTGTGTTGACGAAATTATCGCCACAGTTCGAGTTGATCTGTTCGGCGGCGCTCTGGTACGTATTGGAGATCTCGGCCTTGCGGTTAGAGGTGGCGGCCTGGTAGATCTGCATCGTCTGCTGTGTGCACGAGCCGCAGGCGGGGACGGCGTAGCTCGGCAGAGTTGAGTTGAAGGGGAGGTAGTACAGGTATACGTTGGACGCGGTGCTCGCGTTCGTGATGGCGTTGGCGAAGCAGTAGCCGGACGAGTCGGCATCGGCATTGGTCAGACACGTGGCCCTGTAGACGACCTCGTACGTCTTCATGCCCTTGTAAGCCTGCACGACGAGAGCGTTTTGGCGGTCGTACTCCTTGCCGCAATTGCTATCGTCGATGAGGCTCTTGGCGAGACCGTTGAAGTAATCGGTGCACATGGCGACGTCCGCATCGCAGGCGGCATCGAGCACCCGAGTTATGGCAAAGAAGGATCTCTCGGCCTCGAAAAAGGACTGTGACCCCTGAGTATCGAAAAAAAGCGCGCGCGTGCGACGTTAGCGTCTAATCATGCAATGCAACGAGCCTCGGGGTCGGCACACGGGTACACATGACCACAGAGAGGTGCACACATACCTGGAGAAGCAGTGAGACGGGGTAACACGCCTTGAAGGTGGCGTTGGACAAGAAAGCGTTGATGAAGTTCGGGCAGCTCTGGCCGGTCGAGAAGTTGGCTGCGAGGGCGCCATCGAAGGGACTGGGCAGGGGACTCGCGGCAGCCGACGTGCTCGACACGGGATCGGAGGCGGAGGAGTCGGTGATTTTCGAGACGTCAACGACGACTTCGGTAGTAGTGGTGGTGGTGGTGGTGGCCGTGGCGGTCGAAGATGTCTCCTTGGGTGCCTCCTCCTTGGGCGCGGCCTCTCGTCGCCGCAGCTCGCGATGCTCCTCGTCGGACATGATGCGCCAATGGCCGTCGATGAAGACGGGGATGCGCGTGTCGATCAGCAAGATCTCGGGCTCCAGGCCTCTGCTGCTGGTCTCTGTTCCGGACAGGGTCGGGCTCGGGGGCTCGTCGGGGGAGAGGGAGGCGGCGACGGCGGCGAGACTAAGACATGTCCAGCAGCAGACGAGCAGGAAGATCATTGCTCTGTAGGAGCTGCTGCGTCTGAAGGCGCATGCGGGCCCGGTAACACGAGCACTCCTGGGTGGATCGCGCCAGCTCCCGTCGCGGCCTAGTGTTGTCGCACCTGTCTCTTCAGCCATCGCCGTGGTTGTACTTGTACACCTACCCACCGTCATCGTTGTCGTTGTCGTTGTCGTCGTCGTGCCTGCCGCCGATGCAGGTCCTCGACTACCTGGGCGCGAAATCATCGTTTCACCGTTGCACCTCAATCCCACTCTGTGAAACCTCAGCCAGCATTATACTACAGCCAGGTAGTACCAAGCAAGTACTACCACCACCGACACTTTGTACCTCCGCCACCACCTTGTTCTTGGACCTTCGCTTGGCTAGGTAGGTACACAACAAGTGCGAACCAGATGCAGTAGGCGGTACGCTAGGTGAGGGAACGGCGCTGGGTGGATATCGATGAGATGAGAAAAAGCAGGTCACCCGATTTTAGTGAGCCTGTTTATCGAGATCTTTGTTAGACTAAGGTGATACCTAATAGTGTTGATCTCGTTACGTTAGTCTTGTGCCCGGTCTCCCCTCGACTTCTTATTATAGAGATTGCACGATTGCACAGCAACTCGGCGTCGGCCAGCCCTCTGAAACTCGAAACCAGGAATGACGAAGATCTCGTATGGATTGCGGAGGTGTAGCCAATCAGTAGTAGTACGGCTTGTCAAACGGGTAAATGAACGGTGTTACGACGTCGTGGTCGAGAGATGAGATTTGCACACCACGTCTGCAATTCGTGCATCCCGCTCCCGTGATGAGCGTCGATCGACAGACGAACAGTCGACGAGGGTAGCAGACGGAGCCTGGGTACCGTGCGGGAAAAAGGGATAGAGATGGGCGTTAGATGGACAAAGGCATCAGTGAGAAAGAAGTGCGGTGGTAGCTGGCTGATTGATTGATTGAATGATTGACTGATGATGGAGAAGGTTGACAGCACCCTCTCTTCTCTAAGTGTGTAAGAGGTGTCTATCCACAGACAGCCTCCTCACTGGGGATCCACGACTTTTTCAACCACACCTCCTCTCCCCTGATACGAATAGGTAAGTACTACCACCTACCTAAACGACCTGTTGTATGGACATGCTCGCTTGACTGGCCAGGACACCTAGTGTACACCCCGGTCACTATCCCTACAATAGTGTACGAGTTCTAGGCCCTGGCGTTTCCCATTTGGGGGGGTAATAAATGCAACCGACATTCAATACATGCAACTTTAGGCCAGGTGCTAGCTGCAAGCGAACAGAACGGGACGGGTTAGGGGTTGAAGCCGCGCGATTCGTGGCGATCGACGATGGGAACAATCCCTTACAACACCTGGTATACCTAGGCACCAGTATATTAATGCACAAGCACGCCACCAACGGCGGCGCGCCTGAGGGTTTCTGCATATGCTGGCGATCGAGCCGCTGGCCGCGCACCCACCCACCCGTTAAAAGTCTCATCTGCTGTACAGTAGTGTAGGTACTAGGAACGACTTGTCTCCAAGCCGTGTTTGGTTGCTTAGCCACGGTGCAAATAGAATCTGACTGGTCTGTACGAAGTAATGCAAGGCGGTTAGACTTGCTAAATATAGGTAGGTAGCTTAGATGTATCCCAAAACAGGAGCAGCGAGAGAATGATACTTACCTCAACTCAAGTTTGAACCGAGAAGCATGCATGTCCACAGCCTGCCTACACTGCTACAACCCCAGGTAGTGTATTTACTTGCGTACTATTTTGCACCCGAGCATGTGCAGATACTGGGTAAACTCTTCCAGGGTGTGTACCGTAAGGCTGGTAGCGTAATTATACTCCTTTGCTAGCGCAGTGGCATCCTTGTCGTCGTCAGCATGGCAATAGGCTAGCATAGTTCGACCAATCGCATTGCAAAGACTGCGTGAGGGGCTCGAACGCAACGAACGATTTACTGTAGTGTTCGGGAGTTATTGGTACGAAATACTTCGTACGTGTAACTACTTACTTGTACCTTATGAAGTAATACCTATGAAGTTCCAAGGTTATGAGAAGGCAGTCAAAGTTGTAAGCGAGGCTGGACCACTTCGTCCTTACCCGACTCTTGGGTTAAAAAGTTAGGTAGGTACTAAGGTATAATGTGCTTGGTAGTTGTTCACTAAGTGTACTATTTACTACTATGTAATCCCATCTGGTCAAACGTGTGGCACTATTGAGATACACTAATAATTCGAGAAGTAGTGTGGGTTGGCAGGCACAACATATCGCGAATCGCAACATTCAACCACCTGCAGTCAGTGATAAACGCATCACTCACCTCTTCCGATGTGTCGAATCAAGGGCCCGGGGGCGGGGTCCATAAACAGGCTTCGCGACATATCACTACGAGATGCTAATGTGTGTCATTCATTCGTTCATCTACTTGCCTGGGTAATCTAAATATTCCCTTCCCTGTGATGCTACGACGTCCAATGGGCTGTTTATCAGATGCCAAGCATAGAAATGCTCCGGAAATAAGTACACTAGGGACACCACACTAGGAACACACTATTTACACCACACTACACTACCTACCTACACTCCCACCTGGCCTGCTCCTGATCTCGATCTCAACAAGTCCTGCACGCCTCTGGAGAGAGCCACCTAACCGATTGACCTAGTTATCCATTAGGTATATACTTATCCTGCCCGAGCGGCCTGCCCCCACCACGTCCCAGGGGTCCGACAACAAAGTAGGCGCCATCGCAGTCTAGGAAGTCAGCTAAATTAGGTACTGTGGGAGTCCCACTGCTACCGTCCGAGCCAAATAACATTTGCACACTTCCCACTGCAATGGAATGATGAGGGGTGAGGTGAAGATAAGCGTGTAATATACCTGACAATCTGCGCTCGATATTGTATTAGGAAGTACTGTACGAAACGGTGGTGTCTCTTCAGCGTTGAACGTTATACTAAGAATTAATATCTACCTACTTACCCAAGTACCTTAAGGATGGGGCATACAACAATAAAACCCTTCAACCAATGCTTTGGTAGAACTGAACACCTATAACTGCTGTAATATCGTTGATAATACTTACCGTAGTTCCTTGGTCTTCTAATAAGTAAGTGCTTACGTAAGAGGTAATAAGGCAAGTGAGAGCCTGAGGTTATCTCCATTGCAAACGGCCGCGTGTGTTGCGTCGCACAACGATCCAGGGCTTGAAACAACGGCTGGCTGCCTACCTACCCAAGTACTCTACTTATCTAAAGTCCCAGCATTTTTAAAGGAAAAAAAAAAGAAACAAACGCCCCTCCTGTGGGTAAGTTGCCGAGGTTACCTAAGTCTGTATGTCTGTACCATCATCTCAGCATCTGTCCCAGTAAGACTTTCCAACCGGCTCCCTTTCATTGCCTCTCGTTAAAAGGTAGGTAGAGAGGTAGGTATAAAACAACGAAGGACCTACTACTATCATGCGGATACGAAATATTTAGCTAAGGATTCTCCTCAAAGTCCAAAAAGAGTAAAGAGTGCAGGGAAGCGTCGCAGATCGCAGATTGACTGACTGATCTGCATCGTTCCGCACGTGGCCTTGCCCACCCGTTCGATACCGTTATGGTAATTACGGAGAAGATCGTCTTCGTAACCTGCACTTAACCCTACTGGACACGTGCCTTCTTGGCTGCATAAAATTCAATGCTTCATGGTACTTTACGCTGCTAATGGTATGATTATCCTATTCCCATTGCTTTTCATTTTTCACTTGACTAATTTGAAAAGTTCCCGTTCTGTTTACAAAATAAATAAATAGTATATTCCAATCACATCGATGATAGATAGGTAGTTAAGCTTTAAACAGATACAAAGAGGTCAAATAGGCAAGTGAGTAAGGTTTGTAGGTACGTAGAAAGTAAACATATAGACAGAATAATATACGAAGTAAACAGACTGATTTTTTAGGTAATTATTAACCCCCGCCTGACCGCCACATGCGATGCTTCTCTCTCTCTCTCTCTGCAATTGCTTCTTCTTCTACACCATCTATGTATGCCTTCCTTATAAAATGTACCTAAAATGTAATAATGGGTAGGTAGGTAATGATGCAAAGCCCACCCGGCCCTGCCCTGCCCTGCCCTGCCCTGGCTCACCCTAGATGAGATGAGAGCCTACATACCTAAGGCAACCGACCTTGTTAAAACGCCATGCAATGCCACGGGAAGTGATATAATATCGGGAGAGTTGAGAGCTTTTCTCTCTCTCTCTCGCCCACGCCTCTTATCGGGCTATGATTTGAAAAAAGAAAAATCAAAAAAGTCTTAACGATCAGTTTGAAAAAACACTTAATTCTTCTGTAAGCTCTGGAGATTGACGAGCTCGGCGTACCGGCCGTTCTGACGCATCAGCTCGGCGTGGGTGCCCTGCTCCACGACGCGGCCCTGGTCGAAGACGTAGATGATGTCGGCGCGTTGAATGGTGCTGAGGCGGTGGGCGACTGCGATCGTCGTCCGTCCCTTGGCGGCCTTGTCTAGCGCGGCCTGGACGACGTGCTCTGACTCCGAGTCCAAAGCGCTCGTGGCCTCATCTAACAGAAGGATTCTCGGATCGCGGACCAACGCACGCGCAATCGCTATACGCTGCTTCTGGCCACCGGAGAGCAGAGCTCCCTTGGTGCCTACCACAGTGTTGAAGCCGTCGGGCAAGGACATGATAAAGTCGTAGATGTTGGCTTCTCGGCAGGCGTGCTCAACGGCTTCGTCTGACACCTCTTCCTGGGGCGTACCGAGCAGAATATTCTCCTTGATAGTGCCCTGGTATAATGTGGGTTCCTGAGACACGAGAGCAATGAACGAACGGTACTGCTTGATGTTCAACGAGCTGATCTCCTTGCCATCGATGAAAACGCCGCCCGACAATGGGTCGTAGAATCGCTCAATAAGAGCAATGGTGGTGCTCTTTCCGCAGCCTGATGCGCCGACTAATGCGACGTATTGACCTGGTCGCACTGTGAGGTTTAGACCACGAAGAACTGGTTGTTCAGGTCGCGTCGGATACCGGAAGTGCACGTCGCGAAATTCGATAGTGCCTTCAGCCGAAGCAAAATCTTCGCCATCATTGGACCAGGTGTCGATGTTTGGCTTCCTGTCAAACAAAGTCTTGAGCTCGCTGGCAGCGTGATGGGCTTTGCCCATATCCGGAGCGAAGGAGAAAATTGCGCCTGCTGACTGAGCGCTGTACACGACTGCCATAAAACAGATAAAAAACTGGAATAGATCATATTCCCGATTCGCAATGAGCGTACCACCGTACCAGAATCCCAGCGCAAAAGCAAGGAACAAGGCGGATTGTGCTGCGGCGTATAGCAGAGACGACTTTAGGACGGATCTCAAGCTCGCTTTCTGCTGCTCAACTAGGGAGTCCTGGTATTGTGCCAGCACATCCTTCTCTCGAGTAAGGGAAGCCACAGTACGGATACCTGAGATGGCCTCCGACGCATAGGACGCACTTTTCTCGTAGGCCTTCTTTGAACGTTGCTGGAAATGTGCAAGCATGTGATAACGGAAGTATCCAGCCGCGATGATAACTGGCACGGCGGCAATGCAGACGAGGGCCAATTTCCACCCAAAAACTAGACCCACAATGATAGACGAGAACAAAGTCGTAGCGATTGTGAGAAGCGTACCGAGGGTGACGCCACTAAGGCCTGCTACGTGTGTTGTCTCGGTTGATAGGAAGGAGGTTAGGGCGCCAGCGGTGTTCTCCTCCTTGTCGAAAAAGGCGACGTCCTGGCGTAGCATGGCCCTAAAGGCTCGATCACGGACACGGTGAATGAGTAGTTCGGAACATTTCGCGAATGCAACGCCTTGGGCAATCTGGGCAACGAAGAGGACAAACGCTAGAACCAGATACATGAGACTCCAAAAGTCGCTGTCTTTCTTGATTTGCGCTTTATTCGCATCGGTGATTGGGACGCTGAGTGTCTAGAGGGAGCGAGATTAGCAGTTATCCGGGAAACCAAGATGATGTGACCACTAAACGTACTAGGATCTGTTTGGCGAAGAATAATGCTTGCGTTGGATTGCCACCACCGCATATGATAGACCAGAACAAGCCCCATACCATAAGCTTCCACTCGGTCCGATTAAATGATGCAATAAGCTTCACCAAAGTCCACACACTGTATTTGGCTTCGTCTTCGGCGGCCTTACGACCTTTCAAAACTCGACTGGAGACAGAGGCTTGGGTAGAGGATCGCTTCAATTTGGCTGCAATGTTGTCGTCGGGGTCTTCCAAGTAGGCGTCACCAGTGGTGTGGGCACTGGACATCTTTCGAATCAGCTGTGTATCATCATCTTCGTCATCCTCGTCGTTGTTCGCCGGTGCTTGTACAGCTGCGATATTCTGAGCAGTTACAAGGTTGTAGTATGCGCCTTGTTTTTGCAGTAGAGCTTCATGGCTTCCCTGTTCGACGATGGTGCCTTGTGACATGACAACAATATTATGGGCATCTTTGATGGTAGATAGACGGTGAGCAATGGTGATAGTAGTTCGGCCTTCTGCGGCAGCTTCCAAGGCAGCCTGAACTACGCCCTCAGATTTGGTATCAAGAGCACTGGTAGCTTCATCAAGAAGAAGAACTAGATTCGAAGTCGGTTAGCAACATACTCGGAGCGGAGGAAATTCATTGGGTAGCTTACTTTTGGGATCTGAGACGACGGCACGAGCGATGGCAATGCGTTGCTTCTGGCCACCGGAGAGCAAGAAACCACGTTCACCAACGTTTGTCTCGTATCCTTCAGGCAGTGCTGAGATGAAGTCATGTGCGTTGGCTTTCTTGGCTGCCTCAATGACCAACTCCTTCTGTTTCTCGGTAGATTCATTCTCGAATTTCGTTCCAAATAAACCATAACGGATATTGTGAAATATCGTGGTGCCGAACAATGTAGGCTCTTGGCTGACGAGAGATATCTGTTGACGTAGCCAACCGAGATTCAATGTACTGATATCATGGCCATCGAGAAGAACCTGGCCGCCGACGGGGTCGTAAAATCGCTCCACCAATCCAACAATGGTACTTTTTCCAGAACCAGACGCACCGACAAGCGCAGTCGTTTTGCCTGCCGGTATATCGAGAGTAACGTCTTTCATGACGACAACTTCGGGTCGAGAAGGGTAGATGTGCTTTATGTTCTGTAGTCGAATTGAGCCCTCGACCTTGTCAAGCTTCTCGCCAGTCTCCACGGTAGCATCCAAAGGGGAAACTCGGTCGATCGTGTTAAAGATCTTGGCAGCAGCGGCCAAGGCAGTTCCGAAGGCCTGGAGGTGAGGCGCAATGTTTCCCAAATTGAACGCGCCAATCACGATGGATAACATGATCGTCAGGACGGTAGACAAGGGAATAATTCCCTCAACGAGATACATGCTGCCAACCCAAAAGCTGAGACCGTAATTCAGGTAGATGACGAGAAATATACCACTGACGAGGATGGCAACGGAGGCCGCTTTGCGAAACCCGAAATATTCCCCGACTTTCAAGTGCTCGTCATACTTCAGAGCTAGGCGGTTTTCGGTCCCAAAAGCGATAGCATTGCGAATGGAGCTGAGAACCTCTTCCGCAACCGTACCTCCGGCAGCATGGGCCTGAATATTTTGTTTCGTATACTTTACAACGAACACCGACGAAGTTCCCATGACGAGCAGAAGGGCAAAGACGGCGGAAGTGAGAATGAGAGTCAGCTTCCAGTAGAAGACGAAGCCGATGACGAAGGCGGACACAAAGGTAGCTACGGCGGAGAGCGTCAAAGCAACCTTCTCCGAGATACCCTCCTGAACTAGATTTGTGTCTGCTGTGATTCGCGTAGTGACTTCACCAGCACCGATCTTATCGAAAAACCCGACGTTCTGACGCATGCAGCTCTCCAGGTAATGCTCACGGATCTTGGCGCTGATGTGCTCGCCGGTGTAAATGAAGCCGACAGTGGAAATATACACCGTGACAAACTCGCCGATGGCAAGATAGACAAAGTACAAGACTAACGTATTCAGCTGACTACTGAAGTCGCTTTTGCTAACTTGACCAGTGAAGAAACCCTGGAAAGAACCTTGAAGCCGGCCGAAAACGACCGTCATCAGAGGCAAGGCAGCACCGGCGGCAATGGCTGCGATGGCGCTGACGAAGATGATGAGTAGATCGTTTCTTGTAGAGTATCGATAGAGAGTAGCAACGCCGGTTTTAACTTCGGGAATGGTGACCTCTGCATAAGTGTTAGTGAGTGTTAAAATGTGGCCCATTATCAAGAAGAGCTATGGTTCATGATGAATGCAGAGCATGAGACGGAGGCCGAAGCCTTTGTGGCAAATAGATTCCGCCGCCTATATCCAACGTAAAAGGGGGTCGGGAGTCACTTACGTCTCCTGAGTATTGTCGCTTCATTTTCAGGTAGATGTTGAAACGGATCCTCATTAGGCTGGTCGTCTGGTACTACGATGGCTTTGGAGTCGAGCTTGGTCAGATCGGTCTCTGGCTGGGCAGCCGACTTCTCGCCCTTCGCAGAGGGCGGCGAGATAGTACTCGCGGTTGAGTCGCCATGTGTGGAGGGTCGACTGGAAATAATCTCGTCGGAGGCCATTTCAGGCTTCTCCTTTTCTTTCTCTGAGTATCCGGGGGCCATGGTTATATGGATTTGTTAAAGCGGTTTGCGCGCTGACCAAGGTTACCCGCGTATTCGACAACGAGAGGCGACCTAAATACCAATCAAGACCGATCACCGGTCAGGATGTCCCGGTTTCAATCCAGCCCTCCTTCTCTCTCTGCCCCTCTTTTTCTCTCTCGCGGACCAACCCAAGCCCGGACGCAGCGCAGCGAGAGGTCGCAACCACAAATGCCGAGTGCGGATGATAGACCGGGTGACGAATGAGCGAGCTGCCTATACTCTCAACAATCCCATATGTGCAGTAGTACCAGCTCCTTGGTATGGGAAAAAGAATGCAAAAAGAATGCAGACACCTGAAGAGGCTTGGCTGATGTGTGGTAGGTATTAGGATGTATGATGTATTAAACTGCAGAGCAGCATGAGTGGCCGCTGGGGGGTGATGCTTATATTTGTGCTCGGCACCTCCTGAAGAGTGACTGATGGTTTCGTAGCCGAGATAAAGGCACAGGTACCACTAGAATAGCGCCCGTTAGTGCCAGGTTAGCGGGTTGACAAGCGGTCGCTTGTGAGCGCTCCGTCGCAACCTCTGGCTTAGTGGAGGAGGCATTCTGGAAGCAAAGCGGAACTGTAACATTCCGGCCGGTGCACAATATCAATGGGCTCCACATATCGTATTTTTGTGCTCGCATTCGGAATAAATCCACCTACCAGGTACCCCCACGAGACTGCTGGTACTTATACTTCTACATAGCTGTGTGACAATGTTTCCGATACCACTCCTTATATTACAGGGACGTCGTACTCGGTGTAGTGTACGAACGAACTTGAAGTATAATTGAAATCACCAGTTTTCATATAAATATAGAGAGGTAGTGTAGGCCTACATACAGGTACACCATGCAGTATTACTACATGTAGTACTAATACCTAGGCCCTGACCGTCATTCGCATTTTGCGATACCTCGAACTTGTTGCATCCGGCATCGATGCCACAGGGCAAGACAAGCGTGCCAGCCATGTTGGAAGTCTTATCGAAACCCATGCAAGCAGCTACCTACCTTACCGGTATTCAGGTGTCGCACTACATTGTAATGGCGTCATGCTAGGATATAGTGCCTCCAACGAAGCAAACAATATCTTCCTGTCGATATTTCGAATCGAAGGATCTTACGTGCCCCTTGCAATGACTACACTCCTCAGTCGGGAATACAGAATTACTACGACCTACGCGATACCTACCTTTCTAGGTACCTGAACATGGCAATTCATGTACTACGCCCAAACATGTGCCCCTTGGCATGCTAACCTACCACGTTGCGATAAGACACCTGATCTCAGTGAGGCTCGCTTCTTTAAGAGTTTAAGCTTTCAGCCACTAATAATAGGACTGGGGTGAAACATCGCGGCATCTATACCAAGAGTCTTGGTACACTACACAATAGTGTACACCTGTGGCAGTTATGTTCTCACCTATTGGGTGGCATAGCAAAATCCTGAATGTTAGATGCGGAATATATGATTGACTATTACACAGAGTGGTGAAAGTCCAGACCTGAGAATACTGAACTTGAGCTAGAGGTACTCAGTACCTACGTAGTAGTACCGGGTACTACCACTATCTTGAAGAACCTAGGCCATTTGAGGGTTCCCAACGAACTTCAAGGGTCTTGGGGGTCACTCCCTTGCACAACTCGTTCATAACGACCCAAGAAATTGCCCGGCACGGAGAGTTGTGCATTGCGGATTGCGGATTCTTCTACACCCCGAGCGGGGTGGAGGCGAGCTGCAAGTTCCAAGCCGCGCATCTAATTTATCGGGAGCTAAAGTACTTCGTATGCGACCCACCAGCCAACCAACGACCTGCTTCTAGATTGCTGCTGTGGGACAGAATAAATACTCGGGTACCTCCTGATGGAGAATCGTCGGTGTTTCTGCCTCCTATCTGGGAAATAGGAAGTAGGTAGCCTACCTAGTACTGGAGGTGTGCCATTTAAGTCTCTCGGCTTCACTTTATATTTGTCTTCGGTTCGAAGCAATCGGGTGCTATTTACCTAACCTACCGGTAGGCGGCGAATTGTTGGTCTAATAACTAAGTACTTACTTTACCTACGAAGCATCTATCTAGGTCAAAACAACCTGAAGCTTGTTAGGGCTATTTACTTCGTATGCGACAATCAACGATGTTTCCTGCTTCGCTACTTTCTACTGCTGAAGCGAATACGAAAAATAGCTTATTCAGTCATATATGTTGGACGTTCCTGGTATGACCTGCCGCTATGGTTTTCGCAGAGCAGTACTACTTTCTATCTCTTTACTGTTGCGCCATATCGCTCTCTGAACAGCACATTGCACACGGACTTGGAAGAAAGAACATGAAGATGGATAGGATAGTTGAGCGCGATGAACGGTTTCCGACGGGAACCGCAGGTGAGAGGACCTAGTCGTGCTTCGGTATCCATTCCGACTCATAGCAATAACTCCAACGCGAAATCCATTTCCGCGGTGAAGGGTCCATTAGGTAACAGACGCTAAGCCTGGCATCTAGTGTTAGTACCTATCCCATTCCAGGCCATTTCAATGTTGCATCGATCGAAGCATAACTCCTCATTTTGATGTTATGAAAATCTGCGATCGGAGATGAGGAGTTAAAACCCCCTCCGGGCCGTTCACCCACTCCGTACGCCGTGTGCGTCATTACCAGGTAAGATATTGACTCACATTGGTACAGTATGATACATGTACCGAACCTTAGGTACATCGGACAACCAGCTTAGGCCCAATCGGAATTGACTTCTCGCCAAGTCTAAAGTAAGTACCGGTAGGTATCTTTCCCTGCATGTAGGCAGCAATCAGCTTACTGAGGTACCGACCTCTACCTAACCTGAAGTAAGTGCTTCGTACCCTCAAGTACATTAGGTAATCGATTATAAGCTAGGAGGTACACCAGACTTCAGCTGCCCTGTCAGCCTCATTCTACAATTTACCTTACTCTTCCCAGGTCAAAGAATCAAACCGCCACTCTGAACTGGACAAGTGTCCACCTTTCAATCTGCATCTCCCTCGTTGCCACCAAGAATTCTTCAAAAAATATTCGACTTCCTCGATAAGAGCATTTGCGATGAATCCCTACCTGCTTCGTACTACGTGTCAAATTGAGCCAAAATCTCTGCCGCCGTGACTAGAATTGGAAGGCTGCCGTCAGGTTACCTAACCTCCTCTACCTAGCTGTCTCTGTCTTACACACCAGCATCCCGTATAATTTCATCTCCATCGAGACCTCCAATAGGTCAAGTTAGGTGGTACTTAGAGGTTACTAGCTATCGCGACTCGACTACGAAAGAGAATCTATATCATCGACGAGAGCTCTCGGCCTGCCGAATATACATAGTGTAACCAGCTGCACTAAAGGGAACTCCACGGAACAGCAGAGCACAGACAGACAGACAGACAAGCGAAGAGCGAGCAAGCCGCGATGCACATCCCCCCCGCAGCCCGGGCCCTCCCAGCCCTCCAAGCGCTCCTAGCGCTCCTAGCGCTCCTCACAATCTTCCCCAGCAGCATCTCAGCAACCACACAGCGGCCCCCGAAAGACGCGGTCCTCCTCTCGACAGTACAGTCCCTAACGCTGCGCGCCGACAAGCCCACCACGCACCGCCGCGCGCCCGCGATCCCGCAGCTGCGGTGCGTCTCGTCCCCGCGCGTCTGCGCCCTGCACACCATCGACGTCCTGCGCTGCGAGAACCGCGGCGGCTCCTACGGCGGCGCCGAGGACGTCGAGTGGTCCTGCGCCGCGTCCCTGCCGCCCGAGCTCAGGCTCGGCGCCACCGACGTTCTCTGCGAGGGCTACGCCGGCCCCGACGACCCCTACGTCCTCCGCGGCAGCTGCGGCGTCGAGTACCGCCTCGTCCTGACCGAGCTCGGCGAGCGCAGGTTCCCCGACGTCGCGAACGCCGGCAGTGGCGGCTGGTTTTCCGGGTGGGGTAGTGGTAGTGGTAGTGGTAGTGGTAGTAAAAGTGGTAATAGTGCGAAGCCCTTGCGGAGCCCAGATCCCGACGACAGCGGCTCTACTCTAGGCGCCTGGTTCTTCGGCATCCTCTTCGTCGGCGTATTGCTCTGGATCGTATATTCCGCCTGGACGCAGGCGGGCGCGCCCGGCGCCGCGCAGCGTAGGCCCAGAAACAACAGATTCTTTGGCGGCGGAGGAGGGGGAGGATTCGATCCGGGCTTCGGACCCGGTGGAGGCGGAGGCGGCGGCTACGGTGGTAGATATGGCGACGACCCCCCGCCGCCATACAGCAAGTATTCCAGCTCCTCGTCGCAGGCCGGCTGGCGTCCTGGCTTCTGGACTGGCCTGGCTAGCGGCGCGGCCGCCGCCCATCTCGCGGGAAATCGCGGGGGCCGACGGCAAGAATCACAAAACTTCTACGGAGGTGGTAGCAGCAGTAGTAGTGGTATCTGGGGCTCGAGACCCGGACCAAGCTCGGATTCCGGCGCAGCGTCCACTTCGTCTTCGAGATACACGAGCACAGGGTTTGGGTCCACAAGCAGAAGATGAAACGGCATCGGTAGGCAAAGAGCCGTGGAATCACTTAAGGACAAGCCGGTAATGATATAATTCATGTAAGGAGCCTGTTGGTTCGTACATTGCCTCTTAGAGGAACCACTACTTCTTATCAACGCTCTCATGCTATCCTACGTCCACAGGGGCTTGCCAACGACTGCAAGTCCTGTGGCCTTTGCATTTGTGCTTTGCCACATCTTAAATGGCAACAAGTCCAGTCGGGTATCAGCATCAACTTCAGATCGTAGCCCAGAGGGTGAGCCTGCGCCCTTTAAGCCAGAGCTGGTCGGCGCCATGCGAATTCGTTTCAGTTTTATGTACATCGGTGATACACGGGCAAATCCATCGCCGTCGAAATTATAATTTACACATGAGGTTGACAAACCGGCCAGTATCCAGTCTATAGATGGATCGTCATGATGTCGTTTTTATCGAAGGCCTTGTTGCAGTTGGGACATTTCCGCATCCGATTGGCGAGTCTGTCGTCCACACAACCTCGGCAGAAAATGTGCCCACAGCCGCGAATAATGGTATTCTTGAAGTCCTTTTTGCAGATCGAACAAGTGGCCATGCTCTGGAGGTGGTGTTAGCTGGTAATCAAGATCATGTATCCAAACATCACTTACACGTAGCATTTCTTCTTCTTCAGAAGAGTTGCTGAGGCTCTTGCTCTTCCACTTATCCCTATCCTTTGCTGCCGACTCGAGACGGATCTTGAGTCTCTCCACCTCCGCCTCCAGAACTGTGTTGCGCTCCTTCGTGGTAGAGGAGGTGGAGTCTTTGGTCTTCGCGAGATTGGTGAGCTCCGAGATCTGCTGCTTGAGGGTATCGTAACGTCGGGACATATCGTGGTTTGTCGTGTCGAGCTTCTTGTTCTCTGTCATAACTGAAATATTCGTTTGCTTCATGTCGGCTAGCTGTTTGTCCAGGTTTGTAACCAGCGTCCGATTGTGCGCCTCCACTTCTTTCAGTTGGGAGATGATTTCAGAACTCTTCATGTTTTGCGACCGCAACCGCTTGACCTCGTCAGCCTTAGTGTCACTCTCTTTGCGTGCATTGAAGTATTTCTGATCAGCTTTGCTCTTCTCTGCGATCGTGAACGCCACACGTTCTTCTTGAGCTGCGAAATCTATGACTTTCTTGTTAGCAAGGGCCTGGAACTTTTTGACCGCACTTGTCATTCCAGGCAGCTCATGCTCGATAGATTCGTAGTCACTCTTCAACTTCTTGTATTTCTCTCGGAGCTCCTCAACTGACATGCCGTCAATTTCTGAAGGAGCCGTCATGTCCACATCTTCACCAGGTTGTATTCGTTGAAGTTCGGCCTCGAGAGCTGATATCCGATCCTCTTTGGCACTGAGAAGCTCCTTCATATGATCGATAGCCGTCCGCTCCTGCTCTTTACCAGCTTTCAGGATCGTCACGTCAGCAAGGAGCTCATCCCTTGCGGCCCTCACACGGGCGAGGTTCGTATCAGCCTGCTGCAGTTGGTCTTCGAGTTCCACAACCAAGCTTTGCGCTTCTGATTCAATTCGTTGCCGACTTTCTTCTCTCTCCTTCTCCAGCTTGGCCTTTTCCTGTCTCAGCATGTTACACTCAGCTTCCATATTGTTGGCTTTCTTGATAAGCTCTTCGTTCTGGGATTTAAACAATTTGAAAGTCTCGGTGCGAGAGTAGTCCTCGTCGGTTAGGTTCGTTAACCGGGTTTGCACGTTTGTAAGCTCTGCTTGTAGAGACTTATTCTGCGCCAGTGCGGTTTCCAGCTGTTCTTTTTGCTTATCCGCCACAGCAGTGAGCTCCTGCAAGGCCAGTTTTTGCGATGCGTAATTGCCGCTACTCTCATCGGCGCCTGTACCATTAGCATGATCAGCACCCGTAGCCGATCGTGTGGTTGAGTTGGCAAGAGCTTGCTGCTCTAGCTTCTGAACCTGTGCACTCTTCACACGATCTAACCGCCGCTCCGCTTTCATGTACCTCAACGTGGCGTTGTTCAATTGCTCGGAGAGGCTATCCTTGTCTGAAGTAAGGCGATCGACTTTGACCATAAATTCTTTTTGATTGGCAAGAAGATTGTTGACCTGAGATTCCAATTTCGAGACATCGGGGGCAACCTTGCCACGATTGTTTACAAGCTGGGAAAATAATGTTTCTAGTCTCGACTTGATTTCTGAGCCTTTGCCGTCGAGGTGTGATTCGAGCTCCTCAGTGTCTTTAAATTGGGTCTGCGTGGGAAAAGGCCGATCTGTTCCCTCAGTTAGTGGTTGACTAGCTAAACACACAGAATGTCTCATACCTTCAGAAACGTCCTGAAAAGGGACGCTGCCATTGACGAGAAGAGACACTTCTTGCAGTAACTTCTCAAACTATCAGTACCGCCCGAAAGCAAGCGTGCGGAGCGGGCGATTTCTGCCTTACCTGTATCCACCAAGCATCCATGACACGGACGTGATTGCCATAGTGTGTGGATCGCTTGTCGAGTTCTTCCAGTCGAGCCTCCAGCGTGGTCTTCTCACGTTTGTACTCCAGCATCTGACGATATATAGCGTCCTTTTGATATTCCTACACATGCCGAAGTTGTCATTAGCGACACAGTTTATTTTGTCATGATGCAGCGCAGGTGTATATTTGGACGATTTAGACAAGGCCCTATTCGAGACTATGTGGATGGGGAGAGAGCGAGAGGTGGTTGGTGGTGTGGAGAGTTGATGAGATGCCAAGTCGCGCATCAGGTCTGAGAGCGTGAGTACGTGGACAGGAGCACAGGACAGAAGACAAAGCCTCAGAAGTGTTCCATGTTCTAGAAGAAAGGCCTGCGCGACCATGACAAAACTGGAGGAGGTGGGGCCGTGAATCGGAAGAGAGCAAAATCAGGCTGGACTGGGGGGGTGGGAGGCATGTTGGCGGTCAAGCAAAACTCACCTCAACCCATATCTCGTCTTTCGTGTCGGCTTCCTCCTTGGCCTTGCTGCCGCCATTGACGGCCTGTCGCTTGCTCGGAGGCGCGATGTCATCAGTGCTGTTCACGGCGGGTCTCTTACGGTCTTCCATTTTGACCCGGGTCGAGAGTGGCGTTACGATGGGCGATGTAGACGACGGCATCAGAAATGAGGGCAGGGAGAGTCCGGCGAGTGATGAGCAGATGGGGTGACAGTGCAAGGACTAGTGAGTATGGTCGCAGGGACGGCGCGAGATGAAGGGACAAAGGGGGAGCGCAGGCGAAGGCAGAGGCGGAGGAAGAGGCAAGAGGCAGGACAGAGACAAGAGGCACGCGTGTCTCCCAGAGACCGACGGATGGGCCAAATTCAATCAGGCAAGGCGACCCCCGAAGGAATCCCTTGTCGAGAAAAAGAAATACACCAGTCGGAGGGCGGCCGAGGATGCGAGTGAGGACACGAAGGCGATGGGGTCTAGGCAGGGCGGCGGCGGGAGTGGAATTGAACAAAGTGGCAGCGCGAAGAGAAGGTGGATTGATGGTGAAGGAGAGTGATGAATGAGCACGACCGGGTACGACTGGCGAAGGAAACACTGGCTCGAAAAATCCAGGTTGCAGACTGACTGACTTGACCCCCGGCGGCCCAGCACTACTAGAGTACGCTAATCTGCTTCTGGCTGCGACTCTTATCAGCGGATGCCAAAGGTAAGGTACTTGTATGTACTGTACCTCTCCCTCTTAGGTTCCCTTTCCCAGTTCCCAGGTACCTGTATGGTAAACCGTAAGGGGCAAATGGGCCACCTGGCAGATGGCCGCCGGGTGGATAGTACTTAGGTATGGAGTCGCATTCACCACAGGTATGGATCCACATCCGTCAAAAGAAACAGCAACCCCTCCGACTTCGTTTGGTAAGGTACTTTGCATGTTGAAAAATAATGGGCCTGTTCTGTTCTACCATCTCACGATAGTACCTTGTTCTTTCACCTCGATTTCTGCCTACTCCACCAGCACTACCTCGACTTTGAACCGAGCACTGATATGTATGATATATCCCCATGCGCCCTCTCTCTATAGATCCATTGTCCTGCCCATTTGTATTGCGTCGGTAGATCCTGATCCCCTATCGCGACTATCCACCTCATCCCCGCCGAGCCGTCGAGAGGCCATGCCAACCGCGCATCTCATCCTAGTATAGCCGCAATACTGGGCAGCGAACGATCACTGCAACCATGAGTTCTATGCTGAAGAAAACGGGGGGACTCTCCTTCAAGCCAAAGCCCAAGACAGGTCGTCGACCTGCCGCTGGGCCTTCCAAGCCACCAGATGCCTCAGCCTCTGCCTCTGCCTCTACGACACGGGCCACAACCACCGAACCTCCATCGCAAGTCTCGACGCCCGTAGCTTCTAATCCCTCAGCGTCTGCCGTCGCCGACCCGATCGAGACTCCCACTCAGGACCGAAATGCACCGTCAATTGCCGCCGAGCCGCCTACTCTCCCGGCGCCCGAACCACAAATAGAGTCTCCCGCGGTTGAGTCCGTTCCGGAACCTGCGGCCTCTTCGCCTCCCCCATCTTCTCAGCCGGCCGTCCAGTCCGCGATTCCTCAGCCGAGTAATAATGTCGCTCGCGATGCCGCCCCACGTCATGAGTCACCTCAGTCAGCCCCGGCTATATCACGAGATGATATACAACCAACACCGAGTGTCGGAATAGAAGATGATACCCCTAGTGCGATTTCTACGACTGCTACGACTGTTACGGCTGCCATATCATCGCAGTCCCCCGCTGCTACTCCCACGATAACGCCAGAGGCGCCGGGACCCGAACAAGAAGCAGTAGCACCATCACCAGCACCACAGATTGCGCCTCCTCCTTCTCCGCCTCCCGTATCCGACACTATTGCTGCAGCATCTCAGACAACTGAAACCGAACCGTCTACTCAACCCTCGGTTCCGAAAAAGCGAACGACTCGGGGGCGCAAGTCAACTGTGACGGACGGGGTGGCTAATACGGGTGAAAGCGACGCTGCGCCCAAGAAAAAGCGCCAACGCACGAAACCACCAACCCGTGCAACAACCGAAGCCAGCCAAGACGCAAGTGCTGAGCCCAAACAGCCCACAAGGCGGAGGAAACGGGATCCCACCCCGGAAAATGCAGAAGAATTGACGGTGGATCACGCCACAATGACGGTTGGAGAATTGACCAAGGATCTTGGAATCGGCAAACGGTTCAAACATGCAGACGAGATCGAGCAGCGAGCGCGAGAAGCACGTGCAAAATATCGAATAAGAAGGTTGGAGCGCAAACAGCAAAAGCTCGGTCTTCTGCCCCCGGAAGACGATGACTTGGCGTCGCAGCCGGATACTGGTGAGAATGGCGAATCTCGTGGGGCCGCGATGGCTCAGCTCGGAGCCTCTATGGAATCGGGAGCAGGACAAGGTGTTGGCTACGATGTCGTGGATGGGCAGATTGTCGTCCATGCAGCGTCTCTCGTGGTGGATCGGCATAACAGAGACATGTCCAACTTGGAAGAAGTCGAAGAGAACGACTTCACAAACTGTAAGCTTATTACTATTCGTGTCTATTTTCTAACCCTTGCGACTATTGTCCATCCTGCCAGGCAAGATCGTCCTCTCCTCCTGCTCTTTGGTACTTGTTTATATGCCATTAGTTGTTCGATACCTCGTCCAGCTTCTAATGTCGCTAATATGCTATCTGTAGTGGTTAACTCCGCATCCTTTGCAAAGCGTGTCCAAACACCGGGCAATTGGACGGACGAGGACACGGAGAAGTTCTATAGACTACTGGGCATGTTCGGGACAGACTTCGAGACCATCTCCCGTCTTTTCCCAGGCAAGAACCGGCGCGCCATCAAACTCAAGTTCAACAAAGAGGTAAATCATGCCCCGGCTCGCCGCCCATGCCCTGCATCTTAATCTAACAGCTCGCTAACCCGTGTTTAATCCATTCAGGAGAGAGTGTGTCCGAACCGCGTTAACGCCGCGATGATGGTGCGCGGTCAGAAGAAAGTCAACATCGACATCGACGAGTACAAGGCGTCGCAGCGGCAGTGGCAGGCCAAGGATACGATCCTGGAAGAACACGCCAAGCTCGCCCAGGAGTACGAGCGCGAAGTCACGCGTATGCGAGACGAACGACGCGCCGCTGGTCTCATCGACGATGACGATGACCAACGCACACGCAACGCGAGGACCGACGCGGCTAATAGTGGGCAAGGGAATGGAAATGGCGACATCGAAGTGATTGAGGAAAACGCCGACCTCCTCGGACAGAACGGTCAAGACGTAGTAGGCATGGACATCGACACGGCTACGCAACAAGATATTCAGGCATGAGGCAGTGAGCGAGCCACGGCTAGCAGCAGGTGGCAAAGCTGGGCGGGTGACGGTTGCGGCTACGGCTACAGCTACTTACTTTTACTTCTCTTCTTTTTGATACCCCACAATGCCTCACGACATTGCATTTTTCTTCTTCTTGTTTGCCCTGGCCAGCCAAGCCCAGCTTTACCCTATCTACAAGCTTGCCCCTCATGCATTCCATCCACGATACACATACCTATACACAGACCAGACGTGAAGCTAGATAAGTATACACGTAGATGCAAAAAGTCTCAATAATACGTGACACGTCTTTAAAAAGGTCGACAAGAACCAATATGAAAAGAGGAAACAGAGTATAAATAACCAAATGAGAACGACGATGAAGGGGAGGTGGGGGGAAACCTGCCCCACCTACCCTACCCACCCCCTATCTCTCCCCAAAGTTCAATCATCTTTCTTGTGAAACTTGTTATATGACCTGATACCTTACTCAGACACCAGCTTCGTCGACCTAAATACGTCTAAGTACTTACTTGTTGATTGATTCGCTGTAACCACGGATTGTCTGGTTAGATGGGAGGTAGATGCTTAAGGAGGTAGTAATCTCAAAACGCCAGCCTCATTTCCCACGTGCCGGTTCCGCCACGTAGGATAGGATAGGATAGGATACCCAGGTTCCGTTCCGTCACGCTGCTCGAGGCCCGTCGACCATACGATACATACAGACCAGTTGGGATCAGCGCATACCTACCAGGTTACCTACATGTACTTAACCTAGTAGGTACCCTACTTGCTATGTGGTAGGTATACGAGATTCAGGCATCTTAGTAGTTCCGGACGTGCACCCGTCATTTTTAAAAAAAAAATTTGGAAAAATCACTCAGCATTTTTATTTCGTTTGCTCCTCTCCGCCGCTCACTCACCGGCAACAAACTAGTATACGAGCTAAGTAGGTACCTAAGCTATGCTATGGTCGTAAAGGAGTCCACGTCGCTATTTCGTCCAGAGCGTCATCGCTGTCAAGGCCGCGGTATAACGTGGTTGGCAGCATTATCCCCCTTCCCCTCCCTGTCATGTTCGTTCCCCTTAACCTTCAGTAACCGATTCCGTGTGTGTGTGCGCATATATCCTGTGCAGGCTGGTCGGCCACATCAGAAGTAGGGAGAAGACAAGGTGGCGAGGCGGCTTTGCCAGCCATCACCAGGATATCGGTCGTCGTCACAAGGGCAAGAGTACAAAAGCAATCAGAAATGATAGCACGAAACCATAACCCGTGTCTTGATCAGTGCTCCGGCGGACCCTCATCCTCCGGCTGATCGAAGAGAAAGTTGGCAGCTAGTTCCTCGTTCTTGTCGCATGCAAAATAGGCCTGGATGGCGGCATCTCGGTCGAAGCCAAGTCGACATAACTAGCGGCGTGTTAATGTGGTGTTATCAACGAACGATTCCCAGCAGACTTACTCTTTCGATGGCATCACGCTCTTCCTCAGTCACACTAATAGCCTGGGCACCAGGTGGGAGCGGCGCATCGTCGTCATTATCCTCTCCCAGGAGTTGTAGAAACTGTTCTGGGTTCTGAGAGATGAGCTGGGCGAGTTGAGGGTTTCCAGCGCCGAGCTGCTGTAGAATGGGCTCAAGCATCTGCGGTTGCTGCTGCACGACCTGTCGGAGTTGCTGAAACTGGGCGTTGTTCCGCAAGAAGTCAAGATTTCCAAGATCTCTGGTCCCGGCACCAGCTGCAGCAGCTGCAGCTGCCGCCTGACTAGCGCCACCACTTCCGCCGCGACCTCCGCCTTGCTGTTGAGCTGCCAAGTCGAATAGGTTAACAAATTCACCTTGAGCAGAACCCTCAGCGGGCTGTCCAGCTGCAGCTGCAGCTCCAGCTGTAGCTCCAGTTGCAGCTCCAGTCGCAGCTGTGGCCGCGGGCGGTGCAGGGATGGGAGTGTTCAATATCGTTCCGGTCTGCTGTGCGGGTTGTCGAGCGCTTTCAGGAATGCCCTATAGAATCGGTTACTTACTCTGCGTACGGGAGATGGATGGTGGGATGATCAAGCTCACGGTCAGTAGATACTCAACTGCACGATCCGGGTTAAAGAAGGCAGCCCGCAGAGCAGCTTCGATCTGGGGGCGTTCAAAGCCCATGGCCTCCATGTCGGCAATAACACTAGCTCGGTCGGTACCCATTGCCATAGAGTTGTCGCTAAGATTCTGACCCGAGACGGGAGCTTGGGGACCAGCAGGAGATGGTGTGGCAGGAGGCGCAGCAGCAGGAGCGGCAGCGGTAATGGTTGAGGCAGACGGATGGGACGGCGCAGCGGGGGCAGCAGGCGTTGAAGTAGTGGAGCGGGCAGGCGTCTCGGGAACAGAGCTTGACGAAGCTTTGGGCTATGACTAAAGTTAGAAACAAATCGACAGACTTCGCGTAATCACAGGTATGAAAGACACAGCTCATACTTTGTTCACCATGCAGACAACAAAACCCTTCTCCTCGATCTTGTAAGTCTCGACCTTTTCTTCATCTTTGAGAATCTTGCCTATACCCGAGTCAATAGCTGTGGCAGAGCGTTCACGATACGGGGAATGTGACAACGAGGCCACCCCGTCCGCTACATTGGGAGCATACCGGAATAGATGAGCTTCAGGGCCTTCGCATCGAAACCTTTCTCGGCGTGAATCTTCTCCTTCACGGTAGACACCTGCCACGACCGTGTTAGAGACCATGTTTCTCTCGGGGAAAAGTTGGTTGAGCTGGCTTGGTAGTGGCTAGGCGCGAGAAGACCACTGCGGCAGCCTAGTACGAGCATCTGAGGACGAACGGCGTGGTAGGAGGGAACAACGATGACATACAAGATCGGTGGGCTCGACATCGATGGCGAATTTATTCTGCTTAAGATCCTAGAAGAAAAGAAAGCAGGTACATGCATTAGCAACACGGCTCTGGCCAAGGAAAACAGGGTGGAAGAGGCAAGGTAAGACAAGATCAGGCAGGCAACGGCAGGGCAGGGCGAGGCGGTGGTTTCGGATTCTCGCAGGTTTTGAGCTCCAGCCAGCTGCGTGTAGCCCGATGTCGACTCCCCGCCATGCCGCAATCCCGTCCACCGAGCGCCATCCCTTGGTCGCTGGTCATTGGTCGTTGGTTTCGCTAAGCCAGACCCAACAAGCAAAGATAGGGAGGGGGAGGAGGGGACAGGGCGTGCGCGGCGTACCCTGAATGTGATCTTCATGTTGCCGGAAGACTGTAGCTGGACAGCAGCTATAAAGGCGATGAGTGTGAGAGGGTGGTTGCGCCGGTGGGCGTGTGTGTGAGAGAGGATGCGTTGGACGGAGACGATATTGGGCGAGGTGGCGAGTGAGCCGCAGTAGTGATATGATGGCGATGGCGGTGTTTGGTGGTTGGTAGAATGGCTGACAGTCGGTGCAGCACAAGTAAAATCAGCGGCTCGAGTAAGTTGCTTAAGTAGTGAGGAGGAGGTGGTGGCAGAGAGGTTGGGTCGTCGTCGTCGAGACCCGTTCTGGCAACCTTACGAAGTAGGTAATGAGAGCAAGCAAAGGTCGAGAGAGGTGAATGAGCAGCCGTAACTGCTACTAGCGAAGAGGTAATGGACGGGACGGGTTACTTCGTAGGTACGAGGTATGAGGTACTGCCTGCCACCAACTTCAGGTAGCAGCTGTAATGATGTGTTCCCTCGTGGTGGGGGAGCCCCTCATTGGTCCAATGCGGGCCACTGCAGCAAGGCCGTGTACAAATTTGTTTGTAGGTACTTCGTACCTACATGTAGGTACCTAAGGCACTACACTACATGAGTACCGAGGCACTCGCTAGCACCATACATAAATTGGAATAGGTAGTAGG
Source organism: Nemania sp. NC0429 (assembly GCA_022578495.1). Taxonomy (NCBI): domain Eukaryota; kingdom Fungi; phylum Ascomycota; class Sordariomycetes; order Xylariales; family Xylariaceae; genus Nemania; species Nemania sp. NC0429. The sequence goes on along the minus strand of MU392163.1, from coordinate 452,751 downwards.
AGCCGTAGCAGCTGATAGTTTAGTAGTTTTTGTGTAAAGATACTTTTATATACCTCAGGTGGCGCATATAGAATGGTCAAGGCAGGTAGGCCTACACCGTACGGTAAGCAAGCAGCAAGACATGTATGGACAAGAAAACTCCTTTAAATTCATTAGCCAGGTAGTACTTCAGGTCCCAATGTTTAAACATGAAGGTAGGAGTACGTGGACTAGCTTTAGTCGAGTCTAAAGCTTGATGTCGAACCGACAATCTTAAGTACAGATAATAAGTGCCTATTTCGTCTTGTACTTTGTAAATTATATGTAGGTACATACCTTGATTGGTTAAACTCAGTCACGCTGTCTTCTATGCATAGCCGACGATTAGTACATGTAGCTAAGGTATGGGAGTAGGTAAGTCCACGAAGAAGAAGGCATGAACCTGGCTGGGCAGGTGAAGCCGAACCCCACCATCTAGCCACGCCGCCTTATTACCCTGCCCCCCTGTATTACTCTTACTGATCTCCCACTCAATCTTCCCAGCTTGGCTTCAGCTCGGTATTCTCAATACGTCCAACCGCTGCAGGCCTTTCAATGGTCCCAAAAGTAATAATTCAACTATTGCGAGCTCTTCCAAGACAGAGAGGGACTTATCAACACATGATATCATAGGCACTGCCACACACCTTTTTTTCCTTACATAACACAGGATGGCTCCTCCGTCCTCGAGGCGAGAGCGAAACACTTGATCTTTGCGCACCCCGGCGAAATGCCGACCTGCCCTGTGGCAGCGGAATCCAGACGCTCCTGATTGTTCCGACAGACAGTTACCATGTCCTCTGGTAGAAACGGCTAACCGTACTATCACGTTTGATTCGGCGTGGGTAGCCAGAAGTTATAATAGGGCGGCACACAAATTACATTTGAAATAAAGTGACGTCCTGATAAGACGCTTCAAAGTGACTAGGCTGACAATGATATAGACTTGGGACGGCAGCCCGTTTATTCGGTGCCTGTGTGCCTTTTTTTTAGGTCTCTCATAGACGCCAAGAATTGCTGTAAGATGTCAGGTACCCGGCTCAACAAATCGCAGTTTCATAACAGAAAGTAAAAAAATTTGGACCATGCCACGATGGGTGACGGCTCCTTTGCCTGGCTATATGAGGTGATGTAAAGAAGCAGGCAGAAGAAAACAAGTTGAAGAGGAAAGGCATCAGTAAGCATAAGGATTTTCTCGTCCGCACGAACAAAAGAGATCATGTCTCTGCTGCGATGCTACCAAGGTCTAAGGGATATAATGGCTATGTCCTCTCTTCAGACTGGAATTGCTATCCCATCACGACTCACGAGCATAATCCGAGCCACTATTTTCGACGGCGTTTCCAAAGATCAGCAAGTCCGGCTCTGTCTCGAAGTTGCTTTTCCAAACACGTTTCCACAACACAGCATGATCAGTCTAGTTAGTCAGGTTCCTGTTCGTTACCAGCAGACGCCTAGTTTTCAAGGCCATGGAAGATTTGAATAAGTCTTTTCACGGGCGGATGGAGAGACAAACAACGTTCAGACACAATTACGAAGATCAGCCAAGGGTCGATTTCCAACCGGGCGAAGCCTAACCCACGACCTAGGAAATAGTAATGGCGTATGTTTGAAGCTGAACTCTTCTCGGCGAACAACGAAGCAGCAGCCCACAACCAATTTGTATGTTCGCTGAAATAGAAGCGCAATGTAGACAAAACCAATGAGAAAGCGAAGGCCAAGAAAGTCAGTGGAGGGGTGGATGTGGCATTCCCTGAGTAACACCAGGGGCGATGTGCCTTCGAGTTTACCAGCCTCGTAGACAGGCTAGGAGAGGTTAGCAATATGGCCATCCATCCAATTGTAAGGCGACTGGAGCTCTTCACTGCCGTGAAAGGATGCTTTTAAGGTTAGCAAGATGCATAGGCACGATAGGTGCACGGATAGTATATATCAGGGCCTCTCCTCCGTGAAGCATCATAGTAAGGTTAAGCCAAATGAAGTAATCTGATCCGCGTCTTATGGTAAAGTTTTAACATGAATATGGACAAACCTTCGACCACTACTTGGTTCATGTGCTATGTTACAAAGCTTCCATCACCACGTAGGATATTTTACTTGCAAGTCACTTGCTTCGCTTAATAGCCAATGTCGCCGATAGTCCGAGGCGACTATTGAGAGTATCTTGTGGTGCTCCAGAGGGGTGACGTCACACCTGACAGTATGGCGGGGTAGGCGGTGTAACCTAGCAGGAATAGAATATCGATAAGAAGCAGGTACTTTTGTATGTATTTTTTTTTTTTTTGCATCAAGCACTGTAGGAAAGGTAGTGTACGGGGGAGTCTCTATATCCTATATCGCCCATCCTGTAGTGGATCCCCCGTCGACACCAACAAAGTGTCAAGAGCTGCTCCCACGTCGTCGACGAGACGTTATCGCCATGTGGTGCAAACAAGTAAGTCGATAACTTGTGTGTGTATTAAGGCCTTGATTCGATCTAACGCTCCCAGTCTCGGGCACTCAGACCTCGGACATTGGCGTCTTTTCCTCGCTCGCTGACTCCGGCAGCCCTCACGTGGTCTCCCTTCTTCAAGTATGATGGAATTTCTCCCTCACGACAAGCGAGGTCTTTCGCTTCAGTTATCGATGCCTCTGAGAGGCGGCCGCCGCAGACCTTGACAGAGAAGATCGTTCAGCGCTATGCCGTCGGTCTTCCCGAGGGAAAGCTGGTCCGGAGCGGTGACTATATCAGCGTCTCCCCCCAGCACTGCATGTCCCACGATAATTCATTCCCCAGTAAGTCACAGAACAGCAATGGTGTGCCCGTCAGAAAGCAAGGTCGCTAACTCAAATTACAGTCTCCCGCAAGTTCATGTCTATGGGGGCTACGCGGGTCCACCGCCCACAGCAACCCGTCTTCACTTTGGACCACGATGTCCAGAATACCACTCCTGAGTATCTCGAAAAGTGCCGCCTAATCGAGGCCTTTGCCAAGCAGCACGGCATTGTCTTGGTATTGTCCCGGCTCGCCACACCTTCTCCTATCCACTCAGATTACTGATCTCTTACAGTATGTGTGGCCGTACTTTAGCTTTTACCGCTTCGTTTTGTCCTGTTTGTTTGACGTATACTAGGACGAAATCTCGTCCAGGCGGTCATCGTTCGTTGAGGCGGGTTGCTAATATACGAGTAGCTATCCAGCTGGACGAGGAATCGGGCACCAGATTATGGTAGAAGAAGGATATGCGTGGCCTGGTACCATGGTGGTGGCTTCAGACAGTCATTCAAATCATTATGGTGGCGTGGGCTGCTTAGGCACGCCCGTGGTACGGACTGATGCTGCCAGCATTTTAGCAACCTCGCGAACATGGTGGCAGTAAGTCAAAGCTGCCTCCGTCAGACATGCCTCGACCCGGTTTCGGCCAGCTATTAATCTTATATGCTGGCAGAATCCCACCTATCGCGAGAGTCAACCTGCTAGGCGCACTACCGGCTGGCGTTACAGGCAAGGATGTTATTGTGTCGTTATGTGCCTTATTCAAAGATGATGTCCTCAACCATGCTGTCGAATTTGCAGGTCCCGGCGTAGCAAGTCTGCCAATCGATACTCGGTTGACTATTGCTAACATGTCAACCGAATGGGGAGCTCTCAGCGGCTTGTTTCCCATCGACCAAATGTTGGAACACTGGCTTAGATACAAGGCAACGGAAGCGACAACATTTGATAACCGATCAACTCGAGAGCGCATTACCCAGGAGAGGATAGACGAGCTATTTGCTAACCGCCTCTCGGCTGATCCCGATGCGGTATACGCCAAACAGCTCTATATCAACTTGTCCACTCTATTATCGCCTTACGTGTCCGGGCCTAATTCAGTTAAAATTGCGACACCACTCCACGAGCTTGCTTCGCAGAATATCAAAATCGACCGCGCATGTAAGTGTATTTAGATGGTGTTTTCCCCCTCCGTTTCTCAGTCTCGGGGAGTCTCCGGATCTCTGTACTAGTAGAGCTATCTTTCTCTCGAGCTACAATGGAAAATCATGTTAATCTTGATCCTAGACCTTGTCTCATGCACCAACTCACGGGCCTCGGACCTCGCAGCAGCTGCCAAAGTCTTCAAGGACGCCGCCAAGGCGAAACCAGGCACCGCTCCCAAGATTGCCGACGGTGTCAAGATGTATATCGCGGCAGCTTCGGCGCCGGAGCAAGAGCTTGCTGAAGCTGCGGGCGACTGGCAAGCTCTGCTCGATGCTGGTGCTCAGCCGCTGCCCGCTGGATGCGGGCCTTGTATTGGGCTGGTAAGATCCGAACAATGTTTATCTGCAAATAACCTTGGCTAAGTGTGCCGACAAGGGCCGGGGACTCTTGCAAGATAATGAATGTGCCATATCAGCTAGTAACCGAAACTTCGTCGGACGCATGGGTTCTCGCAGTAAGTGCCAGTGATTGTGCCATCATACCCCCACGGGAAAATCCCCGTGCTGACTGATACATCCGAGGCTCCTTTGAGAGTGTCATGGCATAAATCATTCCAAAAATAAGAAAGTTTGCTAATGATATCCCAGAATCACTTGCATATCTGGCGTCCCCAGAGGTTGTAGCGGCCAGTGCTCTTCGGGGTGTTATATCCGGCCCCGGTACTTACGAGGTCCCTGCAGACTGGTCTGGCATAGAGCATGGATTCGGCATCGGCGCCGAACCCACTACGGAAGACGAGCTGTCCGGCTTGCTACAACAGATGGAATCAATAATCGATCGGGTCGAATCCTCTGAGCATGCATCCAAATCTGCCACCGAGATTCTACAGGGTTTCCCAGAGAAGATTGTTGGCGAGATTGTCTTCTTGGATCACGACAATCTGAATACGGATGGTATATACCCCGGCTCTATGACATACCAGGACAATGTCTCCAAGGAAGACATGGCACGCGCCGCCATGTCCAATTACGATCCTGATTTTAATGGTATCGCGAAGCCTGGTGACATACTGGTTAGCGGCTTTAATTTTGGCTGCGGGTCTTCGAGAGAACAGGTAAATCCGACATTGTCTTGGCTCTCGCAAAACGCGCATGTCCCAGGAGTCAGGACTCTTCTTATTCGTATAGCCATTACTGACCACCGTTATCACAGGCTGCCACCGCGCTACTCGCAAAAGAGATCCCATTGGTCGTGAGTGGAAGCTTTGGAAACATATTTGCCAGAAATAGTACGCATTTCAGAATCACGTTTGCCCTTTACCCCTTTCCCTTTTCCCCTTTTCCCTTTTCCCTTTCCCCTTTCCCCTTTCCCCTTTTTGCCCGTAACAAATCGACTTGTTTCCGAGTAGCTCAACCTTTTTGGCCATGTTTTATATATCGTCCCGTAGCAATCACTTACTCAGGTCCAGGCATCAACAACGCGCTTCTCGGCCTTGAAGTACCCCGTCTTATCGAACGCCTGCGCGCCAGCTTCCCCTCCGTCGGCGCCAAAGAGTATCAGCTGACGCGCCGGACGGGCTGGACACTCACCTGGGACGTAAGTCGCAGCGTTGTAGAGGTGCGAGAAGGCGCGGACGGGGAAACGTGGTCGGAAAAGGTTGGCGAGATGCCGGCGAACGTTCAAGCTATTATTGTAGCTGGCGGGCTCGAAAAATGGGTTAAAAGGGAGATCGGAATGTAACGGAAACTTACTGTTGTATAGTCAGCTTCTTTCCGTCCAGTAACTCGCTCAGGACTTTGAGATGATTTCCAATGGCAATTGAAAGTTGTAGAAGAGTTGTCATCTTTTGCGCTATTTTGAAGTTCAGTGGTGCGTCGATTTTTTGTGATGGAACTCCGTAGAGGGGCTTCTGGTCAGGTTTTGCCATGTTGGCGTTTTATAAAGGAAATCCTGATCTCTTAGAAGCTTTTTTTTCTTTTGTGCAAATTCTCCAGACGAAGAACTATGCTTCTTCAAAGGGGGGAGAGCAGAGAAGGTCTATGGAGGAAGGGGCAATTTTCCATTTAGTCACCAGATTTTTTTTCTGTTGGGGGGGGGGGGTTCTCAGCTCGTCGAAAACTTGGCTGGCCAGTCTAGAGATAGAACGATAACCCGTTGTCGCAGTATCAATTGTTACGCTGGTTTTCCCATGTCCTTCCTCGGGGAGGGTACTCCTTATACGTCAGGTCCTTGGGTATTACCTTGGCTAGCAAATAAATGCTCCGATATAACGGGCTTCTTGCAGCGACCATTTTCACCAGCTTATCAATCAGTCTTTCTCTGTCTCTACGTAGCCGGTTTTCCTAGGATAGAATGCTGGCCCCCTTGAAGCTTGACTTCCTAGGTTAGAATGTCTTTGCTGCGTAATTATACCGCGACCTCTCTGGCGGATGATGTGGGAATGGCCACTTTTTGAGGCATACAGTGCCAGCCTACATGTATATATATTATAGTAGTCAACCCCCCCCCCCCTTTCCCCCGTCGTCGACGACAACGACTTCCGACTGGAACGCCCGGGGTCTCTTGGGCCTATGGATCTAGATGTTGCTGGCTTATGAGCCTCCTACCCCTGCTGTTTTCTCTTGACTTCTCAGCAAGCGACGTGAAACGATTTCGAGGGGTGGGGGGCTCGCGGGCTACAAGCTGTTTGTTGGCTTCTGAGACGCCGGCGGCGACCTCACTCACTGTTAGTCTATCTAGGTAGGTACCTAATTACTCTAAGTACTTGGTAAAGCGAAAAGGGGGCGTGCTAGGCCTGCCGTCGATCGGCGCCGATGACAGCACTCCGTGTAATACCTGGCTGTGAGCTATAAGCCTTTTTTTTTTTTTTTTCTGTCTCTCTCTCTCTCTCTCTCTCTCTCTCTCGCTTTTGCAAAAGTATTTAATATTATATCTGCCTCGCGCTTTTGGGGGAAAAGGCTGAGCTGGTTATTCGGTTACGTCTCCCTCTCTGTCTTCTACCTTACCAACCAACACTCATCCGCAGTAGAGTGAGTTGCGCGGGGAAAGACTTGCTGAGATAGATAATAATAATAATATTCAGCCCGCGAACCTAAGACTCTCTCATCTTTCATAGATAAGTAGGGGTCTGGTCAGAACGACCCACTGCTATATTGTTGCCAGGCTGTCTGTCGCTTGTTATGAAGAATCTGTTGATTGGACGCTGAGAAGTTTTCCGTCACTGTCAGCCTAAACCTCTTTTATTAATTACTCATTGACTGTTATGATCCGCTACTGTTATTACTCATATTTACATAGTTTCTGCAATTCATATGTTGTTGATGTGCATACTCTAGAATTATTACACTTGCTTCGAATTCCTACTTACCTATGCTAACTTACATCTTAAGCTATTATCACAGCAATAAGTTATCAACCTAGGGTCAATAAACTTGATCCTGCTCGGCTAGTCCCGGCCAGGTTGAGGCTTAAAGCGGCGTCGGCTGGTTTAAATACTAGTGTCACAGTACTATATATGCAACTGCAGACAATCAAGTGTCCGACTTGATTACGTTCTACTTTTGGTAGTGTACCAGTTATAACGCTGCAGTTCTATGCCGTGACAAGTAGCTTCCAGTAAAATGCTCTATGTTAAAGCTACCGTATTTATTCGGTAGATTGGCAAGTAGGCAGACAGTGGTTGTGTCAAATTTGCACCTCATTTCCCATCATCAAATCTAAACATTTAGTCGATAAAACCAGGGCCGCATCTAGTGAATTAAAACCTTGGGGAGCACTACGTACAGCCAAAAATCTTAATACTGCCCATTGCTGGGACTGTCATCTTAGACATCTATATCATGATTCTCTTTTTTTTTTCTTGTCATTTCTCTAATTTTACTTGTTTAGAATGTACCTAGCCTTTATTGACTTAGGTAGGTTGACCAATCGTCCCTCCTCTTCCGGTCTGTGGGAAACCGAGCTGAACGCCACGCTAAATGTCAGTGGGATCCCCCTAAAACGCCCTAAATAATCGCCATACCCCATTTTGTCAAGAGCCGCATTTTAAATCCGCCGTGCCAGGGCGACTCCGGTTCTCTCTAAGATCCTGTCGAGCCATCCATCCGTCATTATCAGTCATGCAATGGCATCGTCCCCCGTACGTCGCCATGTCCGCTATCAAGCGAGTCTGCTCTACTCATTGCGCCGATCGTTTCTCCGGTAGCCAGCGAAGCTCGGCCTGGGTTCAGGGTTGAGGATCCAGTCGGGAATCGGTGGCGTCATCTTCCGCTCTCCTCCGTCTACGACCTCGGGTTGCAGCCGATCGCTGTTTGGGCTGGGCGTCTTTCGGAAGGTCTCGTAGCTCTCTTGTCGACTGAGAAGACCCGGCGAGTGGGCAAGACTGCCACTTCGCATTTGCATCACTGAAGTACCCGTTATGAACTGACCGGCGTTCGGGGCTGCCACGACTACTGTCCCTGGCGTCGCTGCTGGTGGAGGCCCGGGAGAATCTGTGCGGAAGAGGGGATGGATATGCAGTTCGGATTCCGATGGCATATAAGTTCGCTCTTGATGGGCTCGGTGTACCGGGCTTCGATTTCTCTGGCCACGCTTTTTCGGTTCGAGATCCAATGGGCAACCAGGGCTCGGACTTCGACTGTTGGCAGGACTGGCAGGTATCGTCTCTAGTAGGAATCGAGGGCGTATAGGCGACGAGGTTTCCAAGACGATTTGTCTATTATGCGGGTCGACGGAGGACGTGTCCCACGAATCAAATCCATCTTCTGGGACACTATAGCGGTCTCGGTAGGCACTTGAGTCGAAAGAATTGAGTCGCTGCCCCGATTTCGAGCTGCTTGAGAGCAGCCTAGTCCTTGACCCCATAGGACGTACAACACTTGACACAGAACCGGAAAATGACGTGATAGTTTCGGCTGCCGAACGTCCTCCACTCGTTCCAGGGCGACTTGGGTACTCCGATGAATCTCGCTCATTGGACCTGGTCCGGGAAAGAGCTGGCTTGGTTCGATCATAGGGTACAGATTTCATGCGCATCGAGAATGGTGGCGACAGCCGGCCCTCGTCATTCGTGTGAAGAGAAACAGCCTGATCGGAATCAGGCATTTGGTGCAGTACGAAATAAGTGACAACAAATAAGAGTTGAGCCGTAAATGCGAAACCAAGGACTATTGCAGATCCGATCAGAAGATTAGTCAAGGGTATGTTCGAAGTATTATTTGGCAAAACCCTTGCTTTGCCTATTAAAATTAATAGTGCAACCGATACAGCCGAGGCCAAGACGCTCGCGATGAGATCCAGAGCGAACCACACGTTCCGGAAATCCCTTGGGCGGTAGTCATTCCTACCCCGTACGTGCTTGACAAGTGTGGTGATGATTAGGGCTAGGACAATCGCTTGGGCCACAGATGCGATCACCGCTATTATTCTCGCTGGTGATGTGGATGGCCAAAATCCATATGCGAGAAACACTTCCAGAGCCAGAATGGATGCTGTGGCCAGGAGAGCAGCGAAGCCGAGCACGGCCGGGAAAACGGGAAAAATACTCATAATGGACGGCATTATCTGAAACCAATGATGCGTTTGCTGAAAGACTAGGCGTGTGGCCACTGAATCGCACAATACGCCACCTCTCGGGCCCAAACGTTGAGTTTCCCAGACGAGCCAATCTAAGGAAGTGATGAGAGACTGAGATAACAGACCGCTCCAAAATGAGCAGACCGGTCGTTATGTGAGCCAATCGTCCCCAGCGACTCTTGTGGAGCCCTCTGGTGTGGAGGCCGGCAGCAAGGATGACAGCGTTTGAAGTGCTCGAAGCTGAAGAGGCGGCGAGAGCTACGGCGAAACAGGATTTCTGCTATCAGGCCGGAGCCTAAGGAAGCTTATCGTTTCGGGACTGAGAGTGAAAATGATGTCCATGTATCGGGGCTGCGTGGGGCCAACGGACAAAGGCATCAAACGGCAGGGTCGGGATAACGCAGCTCTGATAATCGGCCAGTTGGTCACACAGGAAGAGGGCGTAGAACTTGGTCGACAGAGACGTTCCGGCAAGCTGTGGGACATCCAAGGGGACAGATGCTAATAAACAAGCACCCAAGCAGAGAAATGGTAACGTCCTCTGGTCACAGACGGGGAATACAAGCGAGAGTGCGAGCCGAGCAACGAAGGGACGGGCTGATGTAGAAAGCGAGCGAAGGGTGGCAGCGATAGACCTGTCGACCAGGCCTTAGATACCACAGGTAGATTCCACAGGCGTGGGTTGGGTTTGATAGAACGAGAGACAGGCCGGTGGCAGGATAGAATAGAAGCCGACGGGATGGAAGAACAAGGAACAAGAAGAGGTGAGGGTGGAGGTGAGAGTAGAGGCCAGAGAGGGTTAGGTTAGGGCGAGGAGGGAGGGTGAGAATATTTCTGGCTTGCTGTGCGGGAACGGACGGGGCGGGCAGGCTAAAAAAGCCAAAAAGAGGGCGAGAGCGAGAGCGCGTTGTGTGTGTGGGATGGCCTCTTCGTTCGCCTGTTTCGCGATCGGGTGTAGTTGCATCGACTCCAGGAGAGTCTTGGAGGGAAATCCAGGATGCTGTGCCAGGATGTTGTGCCAGGCCCGGGCAAGCGATGCCACGCAGCACCGCGATCCACTTACGATCCACCACCCCCCACCGCCAAATCCCTACCGTACCGCTAGGCACTAAGCGGATCTCCTGTTCCCGTCCGGCTGGGCGCTGGCGGCGGGGCCTTCGACAGGCTGGGGTAGGGATCATGCAGGTACCGCTCTCGCCCTCTGCTTCACTACCCTTGACTACCACCTTACCGCCAGGGAAGACAGCTACACTAGCAGCCCCGGCAGGGTCAAGCGTTTCCGAGCTCAGCAGTACCTCTTCGTACCGAATACACTAACCGATTATAGTGTATAATACCGGGTATAATACTGTACGTGTACATTGTAGTGTATACCGTCGTTGCTGCTTAGTACACCCACTCACTGCCTGGTATACAACACAAATCGAGACACCCTGCGCCGAGAATTAATACGCAAGTACGAAGTACGAAGTAGGTATGTTTGCGTTAAAGGAGAAATAAACAGGTAGTAGTGACACATCTGCTTAGTTGGCAGTGTGCTTGCAGAACAGAACACGGAGCCTGAGGTTTGAAGCCAAAAGTTACACTCACACACCTACTTACCTACATACTTTAGGAGGTAGTAGAGACGAAGAAAATACTGTATACTTGGTGTACTTCGTAGGCAGAGGATGTTTGTGCGTCTGCCAGCTAGGCGTCGGTGAGCGGGGTTGCGTCTAACAGGTCCTAGCTGGCAGGTAGCGCAAGTTGCCTGCCTCCGTACCTGTAGACTAAATACTTCCTCAACTTATGATTGTCATACGACCGTTGTTGGTGTTTTGAGAGGAGGAATGCTTGCATGTCCAGAAAAGCCTATGACGAATTTGTTCTTGAAAAAATCTTTAATTGCGTGATTCACATACCACACGTTTGCACGTTTGGTTGCCGTGGAGACATCTACCGGCATGGAGAACAGAATAGGTACACCACATCTAGGGGTACCTATGCTTAGAAAAGACGTTCTAGGCATTCCGCTGTAGGGAGTGATGACTCGCCTTACACTACTCCCCGACCCTAGCCTGGTGAAACGGTATTCCAACGAGAAAACGCCGCAAAGACAGCGTAGTGTACCGGTATTGCACTAGCACCAAAAGCCTGGCAGTTAGTTATACGAACCCGGGCCGGCGTCCAAGGCGATCGGATAGAGCTCAGATCGGGAGTTGATTTGAGCCATGACTAAGCAGGCACTTGGCCAAAGACGGAAAAGTATAACCAGGGAGAGGAAACGCCTAGTGGGATTAGCGCCCACACCACCGAATTAGACCAGCCAAGCGGTCGGGATTCGCCATGCAAGTATATGTACGTAAATATTTATAAACAGGCAGTTAAGAACCTGCTTAAGATGTGTCGTTTCTTCTGGCTCCCTAGTTCACTCTACCTACACTATTTACCTTGCAACTGTTAGTACTGTGTACTTGCGTAAATGATTCGGCAAAGAATCGCGCGGAGACAAGACTAACGATGGAGAAGCAAGAGAAATTATTTCCAAGACGTCTATTGAGCAGATAGTCAAGAACAAGAAAAAGTTTTCCCGCTAAATCCCGCAGCTTTATCGGTTGAAGTGTAGCCTCTTTTCTAATCTGGCTCTGACCTCTTCCACTACCTACCATATTTCTATATGCCATGCAGCAAGATGGTACCAGTCTGTCATCATTGAGGTCTGCTACTTGGTAGCTAGGTAGGAGAGAATTGATCAATAGAAATCGCTGCTGCGATGAGGGATCCAGGATAAGCCCTCACAGTCCTAGACCTTGTAAATATAGGTAGGCATCGCCATCCCGGTCAGTGTCCCGGACTCCCGGTCAAGGAGCATCCCACTCCCAATGCTCCTTCAGTGCTCCTTTAATATCGTTCAGAATTCTTCGACTGTCAGCTCAACGCCTTTACCCGCTCTACCTGGGTATTCCCTTCTACGTTACGCAACGCGATCCTGCGCTCGGATCCTTCACACCTACATTATACCACGCATGGCTACAGATTCTTCCGTACCGCCAAAGCAGTCGTCCTTCTCGACGATATGGCGAGTATTAATATTCATATTCGTCGCACTCCAGCGCGTGTGGACTCAAAATAACTCGATCTTTTGAAACGCTTCACGTCCATGTCTTAGAAATGGGGACTCCCATGACGATTGCGCAGCTGGAAATACAACCTATCAGGCGCTGCATTGCACAAGTATCTTCGGGTCTCTCCTCGCTCTCGCTCCTCAGATCCAAGATTTGCCTTGGCCGCGGCGGCGGCGCATGCAGGGGAAATCGCGCTACACTCTGTAATATCGCAGTTGTCTCAGCCCCGTGCAACGCGTTGCCGCGCTCAGCACTCAGCAACGGCAGGAGAGCAGAGACTCGGGATCGGGGCGTACCAGGCCTTTGATAATGATCTCACTGCCAATATTATGACACGACTGTGGCTACTCCTCTTAACGAACTCATTACCAAGTAACATATGGTATAGCGCAGCACGATGATGGCATAGGTACTGGTCATACATATTTGCTGACTCTGTGCATCCGTGACAACAGTTCATCTCAAAGACAGAGTGAGTAACCCTCGAGGGTATTTTCGCGCAATGTCTTCCGGCCGTAAATGGAGTACGAGGAAGTGGCTTGAAGCCTACCGTTACGACGCCACCTATCTAGACAAGTCCTACCAACGAAATGCATGATGTGAGGAGGCCGCCACGCTGTCGACACAGTAGACGGGGTCCTACAGTGGCGTACCACAGCGTGCGTGTACAGACACTTTAATGTACCTACATTGCAGGTCCAGTGCGGCCAATCGATGCCGGCGATGGCCTCCTCAGTCGTCGAGAATGCATGCCACCTCGCGTCGAGTGGCAGCGGACCTCTCGAGAGCTGTCAGAATGCGGCTTACTGAAGCGAGTAAAGCTGCAGCAGCCGGCACGTTTCTCTTGGAAATGAGAGCAGGCCAACATGCCCCAGTCAAGTCGGATGTCTATTCCTGATGAACACCACTCCTTTGCAAGATGCGTATAATAAGGAAGGGCTCGATTTACGGTTCTCACTGTACGACACAAATCTGAACACTCCATTGGGGAATTCTGCATCGCTGCTACTTCTGCAGGACTCACTCACCCCTAGCAAGCTCATGCCCAACATACCTACCTATGCTGAAAATGCGACAGGTTAGGTATACGATGGGTCAGATCATGCGAATTTACTCCCTTTCATCACCGCAAGGGTTGAGGTAAATCCTGCAATACAAGAGGCGGAGATTACCAATCTGACCCAGTCCCCCCAATGCCGAGATTCATCCCTACTTCATCTGCCATGGCCGCTGCCAATTAAAATGCAGGCCTCATCACAATAAGCCTCGCCATCTCATAGTCCGAAGTCCACATAAATACTGTACCCGGCTAATAAGGGTCCATGGTTGATGTATAATTCGGCCAATATGAATGTTCGAACGTGGGCATAACACGACAACTTACCCTTACGCCGAGTTACCTATCCACATGAGATAAGGTATGAACCATCAGGATCACGCAAGAGAGATGGGAATCTTTAGCCGACAGCAGGTCGGCGAGAGAATTGTGGCGTCGACCGATCGTATCATGTTGATAACTCCATCTTGTACTTCAATCCCAACGACCCATGCATCACATCACCTTGATGCTAAATATGTCGTCATTCCGCCGGCTGCTAGTGTAGCCCTACTCGGAATGGGCACCATGTTCAGAGAAATTCAAGAACAAGATAAGAAAGATACAGTGTATGTACTGTCCGTCGGCCCTCAGTACGAAGTACTAACCTAGCTCGCCGAGGCACATCACCACAGTACGATTTACCAACACCGAGCTAACGACATAAGGCTTGATCGCCAAGGTTTCACGTGGCTTTCCCCTGCACTTTATTCCACCCTTGAAGCGAATCAGAATCTCCGAAAGATCCGCACAGCCGCAATCTGGTAAATCTACTAACCCTGCCGAGCCTGCTAGTGCATCGTGTGCCTGAAGATCCCTTCAGCCAGCTGTCCGGGTAACTGGATAGGTATACGCTAGGTACACTTGGTACAGTATTAGCATAGGCACGGACTCTGTACTTCCCGTCTTATCTTTCAGAATACCTTCACGAGTCACTTAGTTACAGTATTTAGTATCCTGCATGCCCAGCATACCACCGTACTTACATCGCAGAAGAGGGTATCTTTACGTGGTGTAAAGGCCAACGAAGAATGGTCTGGCCTCGTAGCTGAGTTGGCCGTCGTACTTGTGCACACTATCTATCAGGTGAGTAGCAGACCTAGAGGTCCCGTGAGCCAGGTCGTCACCCTCGAACGACTGCGTAAATGGAAACCCTACCTACGTAAGTAGGTACCTAGTGTAAAAGCACGTCCATCTATGGTGTATAACACGGGCGAGTGGAAATACATCCGCTTGCAAGACGGTCCCGTCGCACAAACAAGGAATTTACCTTACTCGCTACCTAATAAGCAAATGAGGGACCGAGGAACTGTTGCTCCGGAGCGGCACTGTGCACAGGTGGAACGATCAATCTATATGTTTACCTACCTGAAATACACAGTAGGTAGGTAGCTATCTTTTTTTTTCCCTCCACCATTCAGGTTGTTTGCCGTCTTTGTCACCTCCTCGTAATACAAGTAAGTACTTAACTTAGGTATACTCTATCCCTTGGCTACCTTCAAATCTACCTCCCCAATGCATGTGTGGAAGATCTACACAGATCCAGTCTCGCCCTACCTATGGGGCCAGGGTAGGTACCCAGTCCAAGAATGTCCAGAATACGGTACTGATGAGCGGCCTCCCCGCTTGTCTTCCTACTAGGATCAATAGTGCAGGTACCTACTACTTCGAACCGTAGACGGAAAATAAACAAATAAAACTCAAAACCTTATATATCGAGGCCTGAACCCAGTCGGTCGTCGCGTCAACTTCTCCCTCAGCTAACGGTCGGATCGAAAAAGAAAAAAAAAAAAAAGAAGAAGAAGAAAAAAAGGCTTGGCCAACGTTCAGAACACTAAAAAATAACGGCGAGGCCGACGATGTTGAACAGGGACATGACTTTCTAGACAGACGTGAAGTGAACATCGGCAATAGATCGATCTTGCAATCAATCTTGCTCGATGAGATCGATAAGCTTGAAGCTGACGAGTAAGCTTCTTCTTACCTTTACCTATTCGCTGCAGCCCTTGTCCGGCTGGTCCTGATCTGATCTTGGGGGCCGAACTTTCAATCAGGGGAGGGGTGGCCGGGTGCTGGTAAAGTCTGCCAGTCTGACTGGCGTCTTCCCCCCTCTCCCCTCCTTTCGCTCGCTGCCATGGTGCGGCGTGGGTCCCGCCTCGGCGCCTTTGTAGGAGCGTGTTGAGATATGCAGCTCTCTCTTGTGATCAGTCAGTAATCTGGGCCCATTGATCTAAGTCTTTATGAGCTCTCGAGGATGGGAAAATCTAAGAAAGAGAAAGGGAGAGAGAGAGATCGAACACAACTGTCTGTACGCCTCTCGGCTGGGGCATGTCATTTCACTGTAGGCGATTGCGTGGGGTTGGGTTTTTGTTGGGAGATGTTGTACAATTACGAATATAGCTCGAAGTGTATTGTTACATTTTTGGTTTCGACGTCATCACCAGGTAGAGCAAGATATAAACTCGCTCAATTTGAAGCTAATATCAGATCTCTATATGATATTAACTTAACCACGCATGAACCCTAATAGAAGAGATCCCCTATCTAGGGCTGAGGAGTGGAATATCTATGTCTATCTTCACAGTTTACACTGAAGGCTTGGGTAATAAACTCGGTAGGGGATAAATGATGAGGTAGTTAGTCGCATTCACCTGCAGCTCTTCGTGGGAAGGATATCCTACCCCTTGAGATCTCGCCGGGCTGAGTATAGAGCGGCAGGAGTCGCTTCGCCCCGAGGGGTCGCGTAAGTTTAAGTACACTATGCCTATCAACTAAGCCGACAAATCTATAGCCTGGGAGGTCGATATTCGCTTGTCGCGTAATTCTGCACATCCCCACACGACCAAGCTCGTACAGATGGCTATTGTGGTGTCAACTTTCCACGCCTGGCTGTCATCTCATGTAATATGTGGCCCTTTAGGTACCGGATTGAGAGGTTGCCCCCCGGATTATTACTCACCCGGACAGGCAATATTCGTAGTACAGGTAAGGAGAGTGTTGCTCAAGGTAAAAGCACAACATAGGGAAAGAAAAGGAGACAATGTGTGTGTATGAGAATATATGAATATCTATTTGTTCGATACTACGGCGCATGGCAGATGGCCTGGAAGCCCGTGGCAACTCGTATTCCGTTTCGACCGCAACAGCGAAAGATAATTGCGTCTATCTGGCAGTTAGAGAGTCATATTGGTCTCTAATAAGCCGACGGTGTGTACCCCGGCATTTCTGCTTACGTATGAGGTCTCTCACGGTTGATCACATGTTGATCCTGTCCATATGGGACATACGATTCAATTCCGAACTGCGAAGTGTGGGATAATGATCTGGGTCTAGTACTTAGGTATAGTCTGCAAATACCCTAAATGTTAGGAAATGATCCCCAGTTGGGCAAAGAAGTGCAATTCGCCCGTGCGACGAGATGTCGCCGAGATCGATATTGTTGAATTGGATTCCCAGCGGGCACGAACGATTCAGGAAGCGCAGAGTCGAGGCCTTTCAAAACTTAAACGCGTTCCCAGTAAATCCATAAGAAATATTCTTGAGCCAACCAGGCGCGGAATTTCATTGTATACCCGTATGTGTGATCCTTCAGAATCCGTCGGAAAGCTAGAAACCATACTCGTACCTTTGTCATAATTAAGAGCTATTAAAGAGGGGGTCTGGGTGTCACGGATATATTCAGTTGCTTTCCAGCTCTTGAGCAATTGGCAAGTAAACTATCTAGCAATAGTCCTTTCACCATCATGCCCCTCTGTCTCGTTTCAGCGTGCTGCTTTATTGAGTCCTCAGATTTCCCGTTTAACCTCGAGACCGTAATCAGCACCCGCGTCTTTCCTCATCCACTTAACTGGCCCGCAGAAGAGTCCCCTCGCGGAACCGTATAATGCCTGACTCTAATATCCATACGCCCTCGGACATGAGGTTTTCTTCTTCTTGAAAATTGACACAACGAAACCGGATTTTACGCCAAGCTTGCCTTGAATCTGTGTCGCTCTCCTATGCGTCTCCATTCTCCATTGCACGGAAGAACCGGGGAAAGCAGTCATCTTATGCTTGACTTTCTGGCCCTGAGGACCTTGTCATATCACGACGATATCAAATACCGTACTGTCCCCTGACAAGCTCCGTTCATATTCGGAAACCGGAAAGGAGGTCAATTCGCAATTGGCGTCAAACGGAGTCACCGGGATCGTGCTCGAGGAGATAGACATCATAGCACGAAACCTCACAATTGACTTTACAGCTGGCACAAGCTTGCGAACTACTTCATATCGTGGAATCTCCAATATAGCATAATTAGCAAGAGCTATGACGAATATCGAAGTTATGAATCTTGCTCCTACCGAGCACTTACGATGGCTTGGTTGTTCAAGACCTTTTCTTTTTCCTTCTTTTCATTGCTGTCCCAGATATTTTGGAAATCAAGACCCTTTTTCTCTCCAGCGAGGCTGTATTTTCTAAAACGGCTCGTCTCTGCACATACAATTCATCGTGGAGTGAATTATCATTGCTTGGCCTACGACTTCTTTCACTGCCACTACCCCTATCGCCGCGGTCGAATTTGACGACAATCTCCACGGCACAGAAGCGTTATTGCTCCAGGGAAGGGTAGCGGCGGCTAGATTGCTAGCAGTGGCATTCGAATTGGTGGTGGCTGATAGACCGAAGCTTCAGACAATGAGGCATTGCAGGCCGAGGGTGGTGGAGCAGCTGGGTTAGTAGAACGTTGACTGAGGATAGGTCAGCTCTCAGCGAGCGATGCTCCGGCGAGTAATACTTTCGTGTTGAAAGGGGGACACGCCAGTATTTTATCAACTCCATATTCGATTCTCCGTAACTTGTGTCCCCCCCACCGAGAAATCTCGCCGTTCTATGGCTAAGATCACACCGCTGTGAACCCACCTACCCATCTCCTTCGACAGGCGAGATCGTAGATACAGCGCAAGCGAAGGACGTGGCGAACCGGGGAATGTTTGCTGCAGCTATCAAGCGCGTGCCGGTACTCCGGGTCTAATTTGGGTCCGGCGGGTATTCTCTGGGCAACCTACACCTAGATACGAAGCAACAATGATTCGTAGCGCTGTCGGGAGGTCGTATCGAAAGATCATAGGAGTAGGGGCACTGGCAGTTTGTATATTTCGGAGACATGCGATGTGTGAAATGTTAGCAAGATACGAATGGAGAAATGGAGGAGTCGTCAATGTTGGGTCAATGACAACCTCGACCGGTCACCCGCGTCCGTAGTTTACACACAGTAGACAAGACACGACTCGAAATTGGTGTGGGAAGCGGGAATGGAAAATGAGCGGCCATCCAGTGTAGCCGACGACGGGCCATAGTGGTGGAGATGGGGGAGATGTCGAGGATGAAAAGGCTACCGTGGTAGTTAAAGTAATTGATTAATATAAGTCGGTATATGCAATGTAACTATTCGACCCCAGGCCGACCCAAGTGAGGGTGATACCTCGTGTAACCATCTGCACGAGTGCCGGACATGGGTGTCTACCACTTTATTTATTTTGGCCATCTGCATCCGATTTGCCAATTCGTGTGTGTGTAACCCATCTTGCTGGTGCTTCAAGTGGCGCAGTCTCTACCGACTGATATTTTAGGTAGCTATTTGATGATAGCTTCGTCCACCGCAGCGACACCGGTATTGTGCTTATCGCTGAACACGATGATGAAGAGGTTAGATAGGAGGTAAGTACTTCGTAGTCACGCGCGTTTCTGTGGACAAATAAAAAGGTCAGCATGCCGCATGGAATTGCCTAATACGGCAACGCTGCCCCAAGCCTGCCGGGTGACCTCTTGCGGGCCCATGAACAGCTGAATAGCTGGAGCATACTGGGTCTAGCGTACCGACTACCTAGCACTACCCAAAGGCTAAGGTTACTCACGGAGCTACTATGGAGTACCTGGGGGAGCTAAGGGCTCGGGGGACGGGCGAGAGTCGCTGAGAGTCGCTGACGTAGCTCGTCGTCGACCCAATTGTAGCTGGCAGCTGGAAGGGGAACCCCGCAAAGTCGCCCAAGTCGAACCTTCGATGAGACGAGACCGAGCTGCGAGGCCCCACCTGCGGAATCGTTGATAAGGTACCAACGGTCCTGGCCTGCTACTTGCTGCTGCTGCTGCTGCTGCTGCTGCTTGTCCGAGCCAATCACCCAAGCCAATCATCCATACAGACTCGCTCACACTCGCTCAGACTGGCTCACACTGGCCGACACGTCGAGTGCCCAACATCCTCGGCGAAAGAAGCCTCCTCTCCTCTCCTCCGATCGCCTCCTCAGAGGCCTCCCGCCCCGAAACACGCAGTCTTGCGAGTCAATTGACCCTCTGTGCTGTGTGGTGGTCATCGTAAACAATAAACATCCAAAGTCATTGACCAGATACTAAGGTACCCAGTCACTGCCTGAACACTGCCCTGTTAACTAGACGCAAGGCAGAGACAATCGTCGTTCTCTCGGCCTTCGCCCCCCCTTTCCAACTCATTTGACCAGAACCCGTCGTGTCAAGATGACGGCGCTCCGTCTTGGGGGTGCCATGCACTCTCTCTCTGCTGCCACCCGGCGGTTGGCCGTGTCCTCGGCGCCTCGAGCTGCCATGACCCGAGCAGCGACCGGCAGGGCAGCCGCTTCGGGCATCAGAATGGCCTCCAGCTTCTATGACGGTGAGCCGGAGGGGCCAGTCGTCAAGACCGACATACCTGGCCCCCTAGCACAGGAATACATCGCCAAGCTGGACAAGGTCTTCGATACTCGCAGTCTGAACATGCTCGCCGATTACACCAAGAGCAAGGGCAATTACCTCGTCGACGTAGATGGGAACACGCTGCTCGACGTGTGAGTTTCTATTGCCTGTGAGGCGCTGATTGCGAAGCGTATATTACTGGGCTGACATGACATGCGCACACAAGATATGCCCAGATTGCCTCCATACCTATCGGCTACAATAACCCGGCCCTAAGAGGGACCGCCCAGAGCCTCGAGATGGTCAACGCCCTGATCAACCGCCCGGCGCTCGGCAACTTCCCCTCCCACGACTGGGCTAATCTCCTCGAGACTGGCATCCTCAGGGTGGCGCCTCCCGGACTGGACCAGGTCTTCACCGCCATGGCCGGATCAGACGCAAACGAGACGGCCTACAAGGCGGCCTTCATGTGGCGACGTCAGAAGGAGCGAGGCGGTCCCGCCGTCGAGTTCACCGAGGAGGAGCTCGTGTCGTCCATGAACAACCAGAGCCCCGGTGCGCCGCAGCTTTCCATCCTCTCCTTCAAGTCCGCCTTCCACGGCCGCCTCTTCGGCTCGCTGTCGACGACCCGATCCAAGCCAATCCACAAGCTGGACATTCCCGCCTTCGACTGGCCGCAGGCCACCTTTCCCCAGCTCAAATACCCCCTGGAAGAGCACGTCGAGGAGAACGCCAAAGCAGAGGCCGACTCGCTCGCCGAGGTCGAACACCTCATCGAGACCTACCACCTGCCCCCCTGCGCCGTAATGGTGGAGCCTATCCAATCCGAGGGTGGCGATAACCATGCCTCGCCTGCCTTCTTCCGGGGTCTGCGAGAGATCACCAAGAAACACGGCGTGCTCCTCATCGTCGACGAGGTGCAGACTGGCGTGGGCGCCACGGGCAAATTTTGGGCACACGAGCATTGGGACCTGCCTACGCCCCCGGACATCGTCACGTTCAGTAAGAAGGCGCAGACGGCCGGCTACTACTTCGGCGACCCGTCGCTGCGACCCAACAAGCCGTATCGCCAATTCAACACATGGATGGGCGACCCGGCGCGCGCACTGATCTTCCGCTCTATCATCAAGGAGATCGAGAAGTTCAACCTCGTCGAGCATACGGCGAAGGTCGGCGACTACCTGTTCGGCGAGCTCGAGGGCCTCGCCCGCAAATACCCCGGCCAGTTCGAGAACCTGCGCGGCAAGGGCCAGGGCACCTTCATCGCCTTTGACAACCCGGACCGCGACGGCTTCCTCAAGAAGGCCAAGAAGTTCGGCGTCAACATCGGCGGCAGCGGCGCCAGCGCCGTGCGCCTGCGTCCCATGCTCATCTTGGAGAAGCACCACGCCGACATATTGCTTGGCGCCTTGGAAAAGATCGTGTCGAGCTAGACCTGGCCGACCGACCGACCGACCAGGTAGTGGGATGGGGGTTATCTATCTCATCATCAGCGGATACATGATGATTCGAAACAAAGAGGGAAAATGGAATGGAACGAAATGGAACGAAACGAAAACGACACGAAACGAGATGAAATGAAATGACATGGCTAGCTCAGAAATAGTAATTCTTGGCAGTGCTCGAGCTCGGTTTTGGAGCAACCTACCCCAAGTCCAGGATATTTATAAAGCATATATATATACATCATAATATGTAGGGAAGTCAGGTGTGTGTGCTTGAACCAGCGATTTATTTTGGTCCTTATCTAAGTAGGAGCTGGCTGTGTGATTCTTATTCTTCTTTATTTATCTTGCTTACTTACTGCTGCTATGGCTCTGGTCATGGATACGTACGTAAGTAAGTACTAATGTAAGTAATTTCATTGCATTACATACATCACGTTACATTATATTACGTATGTAACACAAGAAGCGAAGAAACTAGCATTCGGCGTAGGAACGGTTCTATTGGTGTCACAATTTTCATTTCTTTCCGGATTTTGCTGTGGTTGTTGTCGCTACCGCTGCTACCGCCGCAGGATATTTGCGTTGGCTGCTTGCCATGTGGGAAGTAAGGTAGGTAAGTAAGTAGGTAGGTATGGAACACCGATATCGCCCGCTTGCTTGCTTCACGAACAACAAACACAAGCGAGCGACTCGCTTGGCCGGCTGGCTCCACACAGCCACGGATCAAGGGAACCTTCCAAGCACTTGAGTATTAAGTATGCGTACTTACTCAAGAGAGGTATCGTACGTAAGTAAGTTACCTACTCAAGTAAGGTGTGTATTGTATGTATGTATGTAAGTATGCATTATGTATGTATTTTGAATGTACGTATGTACATGCAACGGGGGATGCGGGTTTGATTTGACGAGATTTTCCGCGCGCGCCCTTTTCCCCTTCTTCTCTTCTTCGTACATACATACATACATACATATACACCTTGTCCTTATCCTCGTCCTTTGTCCTTTGTCCTTGCCGTTGGTTGGCTCTTCTCCCGAAGTTTTTCCAGAGTCAACTGCGTTCGTCTCTCCTGGGTCCTCCTCACGCAGAACGACTAGACTGGACAAACAAGCAGAGAGAAAGAGAGAAAGAGAGAGAGAGAGAGAGAGAGACGGAGGGGGAGTGCGAGAGAGTCATGGTAGTTACCCTAGTTATCTGTACACAGTCCCTCGAAAGGGGGGAAGACAAGACAAGACAAGACGCTCCTGTAAGATAATCCCATACTCCCTGCCCTCCACCCCCCCCTCTCCTGCTTCTCTCCTCTTCTCTTCTCTTCGGCGCAGGCTCATATCGTACATAGGTAGGTAGATAGGCAGACGCTACCAGATCAGATCAGATCTGCATGACTGACTGACTGACTGACTTCCTTCTAAGAGAGGTATAGGGAATAACACGAGCCTCCTCGTCCGCTCCCTTCTCCTCCTCGGTCTCGCCCAGAAGTCGCACGATTTGGTTTTGTTTTGATGATTATGAGAGATGCAAGTATAATGCGGAATTCAGCTACCTGTACACTGAACCCATGAATAAGGTAAGGTGAGGCAACGTAAAGTAAGTAAGTAGCTGTTGAGCCAGCCAGCCAGCCGCCACATTTGCTGTTCGTCGGGCGGCAAATATTTCCTAAAACACCGAGAGAGAGGCCGGATGGAAAAAAAAGTCAAGTTGGGAAGTGAAAGAAGAAAAGAAAAAAAAGACGCCGTCATCATTTGGGCCCTCTTTCTTCTAAGTGGGGAAAGGGGGATGGGATGCAGCCGGAAAATGCACACACTTGGAACCGACCAGAAGCAGACTGAACGAATATGAGTATAATAAAGTATGTATAAGGTGCAAAACAAGAAATGGATGCGCGATGCCTAGGATATGTCGACTGTGCCCTTGTGGAGAGCTAGTGCGTCATGACGCTCGTCGCCTCAGTCTTCAGCTCGGCCCTCTGGAACTCGAGCATGTTAAGCTCGTTTTCTCTCTCTAGAGCGGCCTCCTCCTCCCGTAACCTCTGTCGTTCCGCTTCCTCCTCCGCCTGCTGTTGGAATAGGGCAGCATCATGTTCTACAACACCATTCTCTTGTTCCGTCATGATAGAATCGAAAGTATTCTCATGGTCCGGAGGTGGGGGCGGCGGCGGCGGCGGCGGGCTGGGTGTATCGTTCTCGTTCTCTTTGAGACGCTTGAGAAAAGGCGTTTCAGATGGTGTGAGGTCCGGAGATCCGATGGGATCATCTTGACGCTTCCTCTTCAGATCAGTACTACTTGGTGTGGCTCCAGCTTCCTCATCGTCTGTCACAGGGACGTCCCCGTTACCCCTATTCGCACCACTTTGCGTAGGAGTGCTGTGCCCATTGACGACGAGTCGCTGTGAACTCCTCGAGGGATCCCTCGTACTACGCTCTATCCTCTTCTTCTCATGATCCTGATATTTTTGAACGGCACGGTCGAGAAATTCCTTGACGTAGGCTTTGACTTTCCTCTCTTGCTTTTCAGTGATTGAAGTGGGATCCTCGACGCGATTGTTTTTATAATCCGAACTCACGAGCTTCTTGCTCACTTCTTTTGTAAACTTTTTTAATTCGTCTTTGGGTAGCTTATGCCGAAACTTGTCCATGACATGTTTAACGTGAGGAAAAAGCTGCGAATGATTGGTTAGCACACAGTGTAGAATGAAGCACAAGTGGTGCGGGGAGAGGATATGCGCACAGTATTTTCGTAAATCTTCATCTGCTTTTCAATTGGTAGAGAGCGCCACTTCTCTTGCTTAGTCTCTTGCGTAGGGGTGCTGGTTGGCTGTGGGGTCTGCGACGCGGAGCGGCCGGGCACAGCGCCGGGTTTCGTCAGAGAGTCAATGATATCCTGCAAAGTCTTTTGCTCCTGTTGTGCCTTGGAGGGACCGTTGGATTGCGGCGGTACAACATCTGGTGCAGGTGCTGTTGGTCTTTGCCAAGTTGTGACACCAGTCTTGGTGTAATAGTACAAACTACCGCGTTTATCCGTAGTAGCAAACCACCCTGGGGGAAGAGTGGGAAGCTTACGACGCGGGAGGCCAGTGAAAAAGTTGGGTTTTCGCTGGGGGATATTACTCCGCGGGCCTTTAGGTGTATTCGTCGGTAATGCGATCGTGGGTTTTAGTGGTTCTTCCAGGCGGGTGCCGCGGCGCTCCTCGAAGGAATTAATAGGCTGCGAATTCTGTGTCGATGGCGCATTGGGGTCTAATTTCTTTCGGGGAATCCTGTAGGCGACCTCCAGCTTGCTCCATTCTTCAAGGAGCCGTGCCGATTCAGTGGCAACGTCCTGGTGTTCTGCCTTGGTTAGGGATTGGATCGTGGATTCGATCTTTGAATCCACGATCTTGTTTTTGGTGAGACGAGGGAATTGACAGAGAATGTCCAGAACCTGGAGGACGACGTTGTCATCATTGATGAAGGTATTGAGCACAGTCCTCAGGATTTGGTATCCGTGCATCTGCACCACCCGGTTGCGGACCCTATCATCGTCGCTGCGCTGGATGCGCTGCAATAATTTGACGGCAATCCACTTTTCCTTACACTGCATGAGCGTGGCCATGACCTTGGTCACTCCCTTTTCGTCGAGACTGCGTGCCTGTACGCTGTTAACGTAATCCTCATCATCTTCGCTGATTTTCTTTTTGCGCGGTTTCTTGGCCACAGCAGTATCCCAGCCATCGCTACCATCATCAATCCCCAGGGCCTCGATGGTTGCATCGGGGAGTTTAGTCGCCCGCTCTGTCTGAGTCTTGCCTCCAATGAAACCGATGCAATTGGGCTCACCACAGTAACAGGGTTGAGGATCCGCACCGTATCTGTCGACATTGTAGTTGAACACCAACTCTTCACCGAGCTGAATTCTCCGCCCGGCAAAAATCCCCATCCGCAACTTGTTGCCAACCACCCATTTGTCCACGTAGCAGTTGGGGTTGCAGGAGTGGTTGCAGAAGCGACCAAGATTGCCCTTTTTTGTAGCATCTACGAATTCATTCTTGGTCAGTGACATGAAATAGAAGTGCCGAATGCCCTCCTTGTCGTATTGAATAGCGCGTCGGCGAAATGTGGGCTCATTAATGACCTCGCCGATATACTCAAAAATGAATTCGTGGGCTTGGATGTCTGTGTTTGCACGGAGACCGAACCCCTTTTTCTCCGTCTTGATGACGGAAACATCAGCGTATTGCTTGCGTTGAAACCTCTGGTTCTGGCACTCGTCTCCGCAGTTGCAGTCCCTGTGAACACACTCCATCTTGGTGGCCCGATTGATACAGTCAGAGTCTTCGCCGCAGGCGTGGTTCATCCCATCCCCTGAAACAAGCATCATCATTAGTACCCCACAAGTCTAGAACTGCACGGCGTAGAAAGGGTAGACCTACGCCATTCTTCGCTGCAGTCGCAATCCAATGAATCATGATCTGTCGAGCCAAGCGCTTTGGAGCCGTATAAGCAATCAGGTATTACCTGAAAATGCTCACAAGACTCGGCGGTTACATCTGGTAAGTCCGTAAGGAGAGCGGTAGGTCGGGGTGGTAGTTTCTGCCAGGCTTTGCGCGAGATTTTCGGGGGCTGGGTACCATTAGGGGTCGGTGCACTATCACTACTGGTCTTTCGGTCAACAGGGGACAGGCTCCCCGGTCGAGAGCCTTTGCTATCGCGAGGCGTCGAAGCCGTGCTATCATCCTCATTTTTCATCGTCGTCGTAGATGCAAGATCCGGGCTCGTGTCTACCTTGAGGCCTTCTAAGCCATCCTTCAGATGGTCCTCTTCCTCCATCTCGACGACGCGACTGACGTCTTGGGGAACAAAGGCTTCGAAACGTGGACGTGGCCCTGATGGAAGGTGGTCACCGATCGACAATGCTGAGGGATATATGCGTGCCACCAGGCGGGTTCAAAGGCCGGTCCTGGTCTGCCAATGCACCATCAAAGATAGCCGTGGTGCAGTGCCAGTTAGGAGCTCCTTAGGGACATGCAGGGCGCGACGGGGCCAGGAGGGACAGAGCAGTGAAAAGAGGAAGGCGCTAGACGAGGGCCAGCAGGCGGGCGGCCGTGGAAGCGAAACCGGCGGAGAACAGGGTCCGAAGCCAGGCGTGGGAACAAGGAGAGGAAGACGAGGAGGCCGGAGAGGGTGAGAGATGGAGAGAGATGGAGAGGCCGAACAGACGACGGAACCTAACTGGCGGCTGAGGGTTGGGACATTGCAGGCCGATGGACGTGCCAATTGCAACGAATTGAGCTATCATAAACGGCACCTTGTCGAGGAGTATGCCGAGGACCGTTGGCTGTGCCAGCACTCGGATCGTGTGTTGCTTGTGCTCGCGCGTGGTTGAGCTGGAGAGGAAAGACGATGGATGCTACGCGAACTGGTTGTCGCAAAAATTGAGTTCAGGTAGGTCTTTCGTACCTACTAGGTACAGGTAGCCTGTAGGGAAGGGAGGTAGGTACATGTACCCAGCTATGAGTGTAGGCTGTCCAGCGCTGTACTTTACGGACGGCGATGGGAGGAGCATGCGCAGTACCTATCGGCCACTCATGTTGCCCATAGAGACAGAAGTACGAAGTACATACTTAGGTAGATTCTAAGTGTTTAAGTAAGCAAATTCGCATTGGTAGCCTCGTCTTGTGCAAGACCTCGCCACTTGCAAGGATATTACCTCTCTATCTAGGCGTATGCATCAAAAGTATCTCAGCCAGTCCTCCACTTCCGTCCAGGGTTGGTATCTGTTTTAGGGACCCCGCAGCAACCCACTTACTTGTTTAGGCATTTCGCCCTGGTGAACTCACGAAGATATAGGTATACCATCTGGCTACCTGTAGTGTCCCGGGTATAGATTATTTGGGTAATTTATTTCTCAATTATCATGATGTTGAGGATGATCGCCAGAAGCCAGGTTCATAGCATGCGCAGTGTCTACATACTACTTACCTAAGTATGCTACAAGCCCATGCATCACGGATGATGCCGTACCACAATTCGCAAAAAGGCGTAGAGCAGTTCGCTAGCACTTCGATAGCGGACGGATCAAGTCTAGCCATGACAGATAGAGATCATAATACCATCATTTAACAGCTAGGCATCGAGTTACATCATCAACTCTCTCTTATGCTATGAAGGCTTTATGAGGTACCTACATGTATGTATTGCTAGAGGCTGTATACCTAAGGTATAAGTACATACAGCCTTTAAGCTGGTAAGTTAAGGTATTAAAGTTCTCACCTCCCTTTGTATCTCGTACATAGATGTCGGTATTCAACTTGAAGTCTACCATATAAGTTCCGCCAAGCATTTGGGGACATTACGGTCGTACATGATAGTAGTCACTCCAAGTTATTAGGGGTTATTCGGTAGCCTGCATATCTATGATCTGAATACCTATCCAACATCGGTGGTACAGATACGATAGGTCGGGAGGATAGGTCCCGAGGTTCGACGAGGTTCCCGAGTATTGGAGTGGAAGCGACACCAGGTAACGAACTCCTCCTAGCAAACATCTTGAAGTTGATTCATCTCAATTGATATACCTAGTAAGTAGGTAGACGATGAGTTCGTAAAACCCGGGGTTTCTTACCACCTAAATCGACGAACCAGAAGGAGCAAAGATCTCAGTTCGCACGAGACGCAACGTTGCACGTAGCTTAATCGATCTCTACATGTAGAGTCGATAGATACAGGAAGGAGAACACTTTACATGGTGTCGGTTGCAACGATGCTCTGCTGCAGTGCGTCGGCCCGCGCTGCCTCTACGATGTCTGCACCGGCAGCTGCACACAGACGAATCCGACCCGCTCGGTTGGGCAGGTCGGCCAATTCGACGCGGCGTTCTCATGATCCCCTTCCGGCACTACACACATGGGAGAGGTGAAGGGTGGCTGCGCTTGCGTCAGTAGACGGCGTTAGTAAGGAAAGCTATACTGGAAGGCATTGGACATGCCGGTGGGCCCTATGGGGAGATGCCAGCTCATGCCAGCTCAACATGCATGGGCAGAACTTGAAATCTAGGCGAAATAGCGGTAGGTGAGCTGGCATTCGCCATATCTATAGTTTTAGGTATATAAGAGGAGGAGGGAATCCGAGAAGTAGGGTTCCCCAATGTTTTCGCGCCGCACCTCCCTCTACATAAATAAGGATGCCGCGATGATTCCTGTCGTTCATCGAGGAGAAGAGCCGTGCCCCGAACGTGCCTATTATTATTATTATTTATAGCATCAGCGGCGGCAGTGAAGCGAGGTGCGAGAATGGACCGCCACACCAGGCCATGTTGCGGCTCGCGTTGTCTGACAGTTGCGGCTCCCGCTGTTCTGTCAGACGACGAACTCGTGATCTGTGCTTATTCCCCCACAGGATGAGGGCATTTCACTGCGGCGCTCCCACAAAACGGCGCGATTGATTGGCGAGTGCGCAGCAAATCTTGGCTACGCAAAGCGTTACCGCTTCCGACTTATAAGATGGAGAGACTGCAAGGCCAGCGGAGCAGTCGAAGCCATAGCCAATAGGAATCGCCAGGGTCCGTCAGAGACGCTCCATTCGTACCATCGTCAGTGGTTGGTGCGCAGAGAGGCTAACAGCTTCTCAGACTACCTAAACAGCGCCATTTCCGTCGCCGCTCTACTCGACGACGACCGAGGCAGCATGATCCCCGTCTTATGCCGCCTCTCGGGCTCCCACCACCACGAGGGGCATAGGGAAGCGTGAGTCGAGGTCATACTCCCCCCAACGGGGTGGTGTGGGCAGCTCCTCTGGTGCCGGGACTGCGATGGGGAATGGGGCGAGTCAGGTGGCCCAGGCCCGATTTGTCCAAGTAGTCAGCGGGATTGGCTTACTACCAACGAACGTGTTGTAGGGCGCATCTGCATGGCAGGAGAGGCTGCATGGCGGGCCACTCAGCTGCCTGTTGCCATTTCTTGATGGCTGCGTGCTGATATGCATCTGGACTGTTGCTAAGGTTGCTAAGGTTAGGCGATTCGGGATGCTCAGCGTATGACCATGACCGTACGAAGGAAGTACCTCTTGGTTGCCAGCTGGGACGATTCCCATTCCCGTGGAGCTGCATGCGCCTGCCTGCACGGCCTCTGACGCTTAGGCCCTCTCTGATCACCCTCGGGCCTCTGATGAAAGTATCTACGGCCTACACTTTACCTTTGGAGGTACCAGCTAAACAGCTGCTGGCTTCCTTACCTTACCTACCTACCTAGGTACCAGGTCCCTACACCTCTTATTATACGGTTATACCCAAGGTACCTACAGGCTACTTGAGGTATCTACCGGCCATGCTCCACCGCTGCACTCCTGCGCTGCACTCCTGCACCTGTACAGAGCCTAGCGCGCCGTGTGCTGTAGATAGCAGCTGTACGGTGCCGTGGTTTTGTCCAGTGCCCAGGTGGTTGAAGCTGAGCGAGTGAGAGTGGTGGTTGGTGGTTGGTGAATGGCGAATGGTGAATGGTCGATGATGGATGGTGGATGGGCGATGAGCGAATGGCCAACGGGGAGAAACACCGACTTTACTCCTATGGGAAATATTAGCAAGGGAATCCGGGGTTGGAACGAACGAACCATCCTTGTTTTACGACCAACTAAGCCACTGGCAAACCTCCTTCTCCTCTTTATTGCCTGTCTCACACCACTCCTTCCACAGCTCCCATATTATAGGCTATCGGTACCTCTACCTACATACCTCCTCTGACCTACCAATACGGTGGTCGGCCTCGTTCTGCAGGCGACCCTTTGCCCTACGGCATATTTACCTCTCTACCTGGATACCGGACCGGACCCTTGGATCCTCCCAAGTCTCTTGGTTCTTGGGGTCTGTGATCCTTCTGCCCTTATCTCGCCAGCTTCTGTCCCCACCAGGTAACCCATCTCGATCGTTGTGTGTGTGTGTGTGTGTGTGTGTGTGTCAGAGAGACGGAGACACAGAGAAGTAGAAAGACGGACAGAGTGTTGTGTTTTCCCGTCTTTGCGTGTCCGCGTTTCTTTGTTTCTGTGTGCGTTCGTGGTGTCCGTGGAGCCGCCATCCCCCATGGGTAGTGTCATACTGTTATAGAGGTATCTCGGGAATGGGTGCTTGGGCTCCTAGACGATCTAAGCTCTCGAGCTCCAATTCCTCAGCCAAAGCTTCAACTGGCAGAGATACTTCGTACCTTTCTAGGTTCAGATATAGCTAGTCAGACGCCCTGCTCCCTCAGTCAACCTTGGCGGCAATTCTCTTGTTTCTGTTATTCCACCTCACAGCATACCTAGCATCTAGCATCGCCCAACCTGACTTGGAAGAAGCGTGTTTCCTGGAGCCTTGGAGGCCAACGGCGGCAAAAACTCGACCTACGGAGCTGTGCAAATACTATGCCAAATAACCAGACTCACACCACCAACAGAAAAAACCAAAAAAAAAACAATTAATCCCGTCCCTCCCACGCTGGTTCACCTCGCTCGGCCCGCGCAGGTATCCAATCCTTGTAGGCGCAGCCCAACCCTGCGCTACTTTACTGACTTATTTGCCTACCCTTATTATTGTCTACCTACATACACTACACTACACTACTCTCTACAACCAACCTAGTCCATCCTTTTTACTGCTGCTGGCTACATAACACATCTAGGCTCTGAAAGGTAGTCTACTGTCTACCTCGTACCCGGCGCGACCCTGCTCGCCCTGCTGCTACCTTCTTTACCCGTCTTTGTGCCGTCTTGTGCTACTCGCCCGGCCTCGTGCTATTCTGTACACAGCAGGCAACGCCAGGCCCAGACTGCAGTCAACCACGTTCTCTTGTGCCCCGGCTCCTCTCGTTGGCGTAGAGACGCGCGCTTGACCTGTCGACCTTTTGCGCGCGTCTTCCGGGCCTCTGGTGACGTTTCCATACCCTCCTTCGTCTCACCCAACCCCTACCTGGCACCGGTGGAGGCTTCGTACACATCCCATCTTTTTTTCTTTGCTTGCCTTCTCTGTGTGTGCGGCCTGCTTTGCCTTGCCTCTCACTACCACTCCCTCTCTGTCTCTGTCTGGTTTGCATGGGGGGTCTGCGCCTTGGCGAGAGACGACCAGGCGTCTGCCACTTACCATTACCACCTGGTGATCTTCACCCAGCTTCTACCGGCATACGTGCAGTTGTCTCCCGATGACAGTGGATGCTACTACCTAGCTTGTAATAATCATTGCAAATGACTTACCTGCGATCGTGCTGCCAAAGAACTCTCTTCCTCCCCAACCCATCATCTGCGGATCCGTTTATATCAACATGGATGCCAGCTTCTCCGACGATGAAAAGGTATATTACATTATTCATTGTTCGACTCGAATGTTGTGGTTTTGTTGCTCTACTAACCGTCTCGGGCCGTAGAGATTCGTCTTGGGCGAAATAATCAAAGTCAGCGCAATAGACGTGCCTACGCTGGTCGAGTTCATAAAAGCTCACAGAGTCGAGCCGAATTGGATGTTGATGCAGCTCCCTGGTGGTTTGTACCGACCTTGACAAACTTCTCTTTGGTGCCGTGGCCTAATGACGATAGGCCGCAATATGAAACAGTGCGTGGGAGCGGTCGACAACATGTTCCAGGTCAAGTTTAATCCGCCAAACCTGGGAGGCTTAGGCAAGCGCAAGTCCCTCGGCGACCTGATCGATCACCCAGCCAAGAGGCAGGCTCTCCCGGCGCCTTTCGAGCCTGCTCATACCTCAGTAGTACGAGTTCTCCAGCCACGCCCTCCGCTTGTCAACGGTTACCCGCCTGTGGCTCCTATGACCAGCACGCCAACTGTATCGACGACAGGCAAGAAACGTGGACGGCCTTCCAAGGCGGATAAGGAAGCCCAAGCCCAAGCCCGCGCCACCTATACGCGATCTACCGAATACCCGCCTATCACTCCCGCTCCTCCCGCTCCTCCCATGGCCCAACCACCGCGCGAATACGCGCCCTCACCTGGATACGAGATGGCAACCACTGGCTCCGACCAATCCGCAAAAAAACGTTCTAGACAGACCGCAATCGACAGCCCCCGTCAAATAAGCAGCTCTTTCCCCTTGGCCTCGCCTGCGTCCACCACGGGGACCCCACGAGCTCTTCCAGAGTCTCTAGACCCGATCGAAA
The DNA here is from genome assembly GCA_022578495.1 of Nemania sp. NC0429. Taxonomy (NCBI): domain Eukaryota; kingdom Fungi; phylum Ascomycota; class Sordariomycetes; order Xylariales; family Xylariaceae; genus Nemania; species Nemania sp. NC0429. The sequence continues at coordinate 419,817 of MU392163.1, read as the reverse complement.
GGACGAACATGTCTCCCCGTGACCATAGCTCGGCGCCCGTGAACTCGCGATCGCCACCCCTCGCGCCGTTAATCCAACAGCACGACCAACCGCAAGCCCACCCCCACATCCTTCCGCGGCCGCAACCCCCTCCTGCCCCGATCCAGCCACCGCTGAGGCCTGCGCCGGACTACGAACCATATAGAGGACCGGATCCCATTTTTCCAGACCGAGACAGGAGTAGGAGCATGCCCGACCAAGTATCGAGAAACGCCTCGGCCTCCCCAGTGGTCACTCGAACTTAGGACGAAACACGACACTAGAACGCAGTTAGTTCTGGGTCCAGCGGGCCTCGTGTGATTCCGTGCGCGAGACAGAAGGACTACCGATTATACAGTAATTGGTAATATTCAACTAGATCTATTCGATTTTTTATACATCCTGTTCAGGCGTTGTCTACAACACGTGGTGGTATATGGCGTTTATATCATACCCCAGTCAGCGCCTTCGATATCACCTGCTGGGAAGAAGCTTTTTCACTGTCTTTTTGTCGGGAACCACAAGCAGCAGACTTCCCCAGTCTGTCGGCCACATTTAGTTATTGGTGTCTGAACGTCACGTACGATTGTATGATGCGACCTGATTCAATTCTTCATGTTTAAAGGCGTCTGGCATATGGACAAACTGGGGACCCTAGAGGGCCCTTCTTTTTACGGCATCCACAAGCTTAATTATCTTTTTAATTCTTGTGTTGCACGGTTGGCAGCATCCGCTCACGCTCACTAGAGTCGCCCTCGAAGCTCATTTGTACACTACCTAAGGAATCCAAGAGGGAACCGGGAGGGGAGGGAGGGAAGGCGTTGTTTTGCGTGTAGGCTCTACTACTATTTATCGGTAGCCTACGGAGCGGAGCCTACGATAACTACAAGATGTTTTTGTTTTTTTGTTTTTTCGTTGTACGAGGCAATGTGTAGTGGTTCGGGATTTTTTCACAATCAAGACGATGAACGAGGATTTGGCATAAAGGTTGGATATACCTCTTTTTACACTACCTTACACTAGAAGAACAAATTTTCAACATTTCGGTTTGAACCATCCAGCCGAAATCACAACAGCTCATCTCCGCGAACGCGGCGAGCCTCGCGGACCGTGAAAATGATGTTTGCTCAAACTCGGCGAATTTCAGCTTTTTCGGGTTTGTCGGTCTCTATCTACACTAACCTAGCACAGCACAGCACAATCTACATAGCTACTTTATGTAGCTGGTGTGTAACCAACCGGCCTTCTTTCCAGATAAATTACGCACGTCGTCGCTTTTGGTTGGGGGGTTGGGGGGTTGGGGGGGTGTTAGTGTAGGTAGTGCAAAAGCAGTCAGCTTACACTATTATTTATCCCGGGGGAGTTAGGTATTATGCAAAGGAAACGAGAGAATTGTTCCGTAAGCACACCAGCCGGTTTCCATCATCCATCCATCCATCCCTGGTAGGTTAGGTTAGGTTAGGTGCCTGGCCGCCGTGCGTGCGTACGTCACAAAGGCGAAACCTTGACTGGTTCGCTAGGTATTCGGTATCATAGCTTTAGTCTTTAGTGTACAGTGGTAGGTGTGACGGCCAATTCAATTGCGAGATAGGTTAGAGAGGGGAGAGAAAGACTACCTACTTAGACTTTCCATCAAGCGGAGCCGAACCCATGGTACCGGCTCGCTCGGCCGGGCTGAACGACATTCGCTCCTTGGGTGAACCGAACCGTCACTCACTTGGGGCCAATGAAGGCTTCAGACTCGCTGTTATTGATGCGTCATGTCACGTCACGAGGCAAAGGAAAAAGAATCAGGGTCGTAGCCAGCCAGCGTATATATCATCCATATATGTATGGGATGGATGGATGGATGGGTTTTAGCAGACCGTTACAGCGAATGCAATACTTAAGTATCTACTTATGTAGGTAGGTAGGTCAGGAGAGGTCAGGAGAAACATAAATCTTCAACAAAACCGGTGAGGAAATAAAAGAGCCACTGTCACACTGAGACATTCCCCACGGGCCGCAGAATCCCCCAGCCAGCATGGGGAACCAACCAACCACCTAATTCAAGAAAGGTGCAAAGAAAGAAAAAAAAGTGGCGGCCCACGACAGGTAGGTGTAGGTAGTAGGAGGTAGGAAATAAAAAGACAATATTGTCGTTTTTATTGATTACCGGAGGGCGGCCTTTCGAAGTCGGTTTCTCACCGGTTTCTGCGTATAAACCACGTGTTTTCGCATTGCTTTTTTTCTTCTTCTTTTCTTTCTGCGTCTGAGTTGCATGAGGTGGCTTGACCCTCTTTCTACGCTCCCTCTCTCTCTCTCACTCTCTATATATATTCCTTACTGCCGTAACCTACCCACGCCAAGAGAAGACTAGCTAGGCAGGTAGACCAAACCAAGCCGCGCCTTTTGAATACCGAAGATAATAACGGGTTACTCGAGCGAAAGGTGCCCAGGACAGCGGGAGAGAAAAAGAGTGAGGGGCGCCCCAAGATTGGAGAAGCCGGGGCGAACCACAGCCCCGGGCCTAGCTGGGACCAATGGGAGAAATCCGCCCATTGCTACACTACTACTGTGCCTAGAGGTTACCTAAGTTAGCTAGGTACTTTTGCCCTTATTGAGAGCGTTACCATGGATGTGCAGACGCCGCAATGCGACGTAAACGGATTGAATGCTACGTACATTGCTACAGGAAGTACTTACCTACTTTTCTCCCTCCCTATGTACTCAAGGCAATCATCTTAGAAATAAGTAATTATTGCTGGCGCCTCACAGTGTGCCGGCACGATAATAAAAGGTAAGTGAGTAGGGATGGGATGGTTAGGCAGTTAGGGACTGATACTTATTGGGGGCCAATACCTGGTATGAAGCGAAATACTATGTGGGTTTAGAGGTGGAGGGTTGCATTCTGCCTGTTGTACTACCGGCCTTGTTCGTATGTAAGTACTTACTTTAAGCATGTAAACAGGTATTGATTTTGGTCTTGATTCTGCCGATTTGGAATTTTGCTCTGTCTACTTGTGTTTGTCGTTGAAAGTCAGGTGCTGTGATGCTGTGTTATATATATAGGTTGCATTTCATGCATGCGTTGTGTCGTGTTTCAATGTTGCGTTGTGAGATTTGTGTGAATCACGGCCTTGCATTTCGCTTCCATCCAATATCCACGTACATAGTAATAGGTAGCAGTGCCTACGCATGCGCGCACGCATGCATGTAACGCAGTGTCTACAATACAATGCAACACACCGCGACGCACCACGACGAGAAGAATATGCGTGTGCGGAGGAGAGAGAGAGACTGAGAGATGCGGCTTCACGGGGCTTGTGTGTATTATTCCCGAGTCTGGAGATCATTGGTTGCATCCCGCCGAGATGGGCCACGCGAGTTGCACAGCACTATAGATTGCATACATATTTTCGACCCGTCTATCAATATAGTGCAGTGTACTGAAGTGTAGATCCGCCGAGGCTGGGTCGGTAAATCGTCCGAAGATGTTGACATTGCATAAGCGAGCGCGATATCGTGGGCGAGGGGAAGAGGAAGATAGAGGAAGATAGAGGAAGGATGGAAGAGAGAAGGTCAAAGGTCAAGCGTCTCCACATGCATACATACACATATTTACATACATACCTACCTTATGTATATGTAAGTTTAAGTTCAGTTTGTTGTTGTTGTCGGAAGAAGGTTTCAATGTATGTAAAGATGAAGTGAGGTTTGGCGTTGAGATGTTTGTTTCACTGCTGATCTATCCACCGAAATTAATGCTGGCTCTTTAGAAGTAGACAACACGAGCATATATAGATAAACATCATTTATCTACTACTTGCTACCTATTGTACACTGCATTCTTATAAACATTTATTGTTGCTACGCTTTACTTTCCTAATAGTGGACAGCAACTATATAGGAGGATATTTTTTGTAATCGCCATGCCTTGGTAACTAAGGTTAGGAGAAACAATTGAAAATCACTGGGGAGAAAAGAAAAAAACTCCGCGTGCCCATTTTCCTGGGGCGATGAACAGAGTACCTTATGTTGAGGAGCGGCTGGTATGTTATCTCCCACTACCTTGACATAGTATTCTCACATACCTGGCGTAGACTTAGGTATTAACAACTTAACTAGCAGCTCTCGTACAAGCCCGATCCATGATAACACGGTCAGCATTCAGTGGTAGTTACCAGGTAGGTACATTATACACTAGATTCATTCCAGCATGGTCAATCTTCGCCGCTCCTTGCAGTTCTTTTGCCCTATTTATAGAAACACCGACATGCCCAACGTTGTATGCCAGGGTCGACAGGCATCTTCGCTATTTTACCTCCCTGTCTGCCTGCCTCGTTTTAAGTTCTGGACGCCACGTCCAGGACAGGGGACAATGGGCACTGTGTGCTGTCTGCCCGAGGTAATCGGCGGGTTGCCCGCGCAGGAACTTGACGCCGCGGGTTATAAAGAACCGTGACTCATATAAGTATAAATTCTGGAATAGGCATCCGGTTGTAAACAGGGGAGTGGGCAACTAAACTGCACTCACACTCACACTACACGACACGACAAGACACACACGATGCACACTCGCTGCCTACCTCCACTGCTTATTTCGCCGTATTACCCGGCATCGGGTCTGCCGCTCTCGCGCCCGCTGCATCCTTTCTTGCTTCACCTACCTCTTACATTTCTGCTCCGTCTAAGCCAGTAGGTACTAATCTTCTCTGTCATTCTGTGTGCACGGATCCAGTCTCGAAGGGACATGACGTAAGGCTCAGGCGATGCTTAGTGTTGTCAGAGGGTGGTAGAGGATTGGAGTCGGTTGTGATTATGTTGAGAATCGCCACGAGCTTAGATATATCGTTCTTAACGTGGCCAACACCACGATCAACGAACCGGCTTATACGAAGTGGTAGTGGGTGTGATACAGCACTGAATGACAAGGGAAAAGAAAACCAGCATGAAACGCAGGCGAGGCTCAGTTGCTCTTCATAAGGCCGTCAAGTAACCCGTCTTCGCGTCTAATATCCCGAACACGCGCATCGCTCTCTCGGCAATAGCCCATGGCTCACACGAGCAAGACATGCATGCCTCGGGATATTTGGTTTCGGAAGCCAGATCGCTCTTCAACATCGCCCCCTCTCTTGAGGAGATAAAGTAACATGATAAAAGAATAAGCTCCGTATAATCAGCTCATACGTTGATAGCCCTCGCACCTTCAAGCTGTGAAGATTGACTACTACCGGTAGCGGTGCTTGCCAGGGGCACCGTAATAACAGTTTATTGCCGAGTAATTAGCAGGTTCTTATTGGCGCAACGGTGCTCTCGGGGGATTTTATCAGAGAGATCATTCACGGAGTGAGTACCTAGACCGATGTGTATCATGTAGTGGCGATGCATACAGCTAATCTCTACAAATTCCTTACAACCTGGTATGGCCAGAAGTACTTCATAAATCAGAATCGCAGATTGGAATAGGTAAAAACTAGAGAGGGAGGTAATCAGATAATTACCGAACATAACAAATACAAAGGGGGGCCGAAGATTGTACATAGGTAACTGAATAATCAGTAGCAGGACATAGGCGGTTGAGAGTAAACCACCTGCTGACAGGCCAGGAAATGTAGGGAAGGGCATGTGGTTATAAGTTGGCCATATGATCTTCTGCTATCCTAGATGACTGCTGGACAATGCCGGTCAGAGCCGCTGGCGGTTACATGTATCTAGACGTCTATCTCTACGGCACGGGCAGGTGTAGACTGTGGATAGATCTGTTCTAAGAGATAGCATCGAGGGGAGCGCGATTTCTCGCTATATGGCTACCCTTTCCCTCTTCTACCTTAGTGACGGCAACGGCGGCGGCTTCTTTGATCATGTGGCCATCGCCTACTCAGTCAGATAATTAAGAATGTAGGAGAGGTGTCCGGATTGAGTAATGTAGCACGCGGAAACTGCTGATATTAGTTCTATCATCAGTCGAAGATCCAGGAAGAGAGAACCGTGGTTATACATATCGTAAGAGGACAGGAAGGTTGAAATCAGTATATTGTAATATCTACTGCCACGGTTGTACTACCAGTTCTCCAAGCCAACCCCGCCTCTCCCCGTCTCTATATTCGCAACCAGGATGCCAAAATTAAACAATACATGGGAGGGTATTACATTTCCACGCTTGCTAAACATGATTGATGGGCTCCTGTCATCAACCTTGGGATGAAGGACTTCAACTTGTTTTCGGGGAACATCCAAGCAGTAAAGAATGCAAAGATGACTCACATGCTCGCTCACTCATCCGAGTAACTGAATTTCCACAAGGTGTCTACCAAGTCCTAAGGACTCCTATGACTTGGAGAACGCACGTATTGGGATGGATCAGGCACCTATAGGGGGCGTGTATACTCTTTATGCTGTAGCATTCGCACAGCCAATCGGGTGTGATGCCGACTACATATATACCATTATGTCTGTCTGTCTCCATGCAAGGGGCTAAGTAAGCAAAGCAAAGAAAGTAAACGGCAGGCTTACCAACCTCGAGGAGACTTGCTTGCCTGCTTAAGTACCTGACTTACTTACCGTACTTACATATCTGCTAGCTAATGCTTATCTAATGACAATGACGACGACATACATTGGTCTGGTCTGATGAGGTGATGAAAAGCACGGCACGGTTTTAACGTATCGATCAACTGATAATTTTCTTCAAGTAGGCAGTAATCTAGCCGACACTGATAGTTATTCGGGATGCACGATCGAACCGATGAAATCCAAGGTAGTAGGTTGAGGGAGTAGGGGATATCACGTATACCAACAAAGCAAATTCTGTGCTATCAAACAATCGCCCGTGTTCTTCTCACCATCTACCAAGCCCCCGAACTAAACGACACTTTGTTTATACCTATACTACCATCTGGTTCGTTGTCCGTAACATGGTACGGCCTAGGGAACGTCGTGGTGCGGGAAAAGAATATACTTACGAAACTCACGGGTTTGCCTGGACTGGCTCGATGTGCGCTGCGATGGGCTGTCGAATGGATCATAGAGTTCCTGGATATTTGTCATGTCGACAGAGATACGACCGTGGAAAGTGAGTAGACTGCCAGGTCACCATTAGGGGAGGGCTCGCGTTTGTTTCATCACTTTCTCGGATACTCTAACTAGAACACAACGGAAACTGTGACATGATATGCGTTCTCGTTGTCCTCTTTGAGAATTCGGCTTTCTGTTATCTTCGAAGTTTCCGTCCTCTCGGAAGGGAGGCGATTTTAAGATGTCAAGTGTATCATGGCGCGATGATTGACACCGACGACTAGCAACGTCTTCCAAGCATTCTATCAAAGCTTTTGATTATATATAAGTCTAACAATATCTACCTGAATCCTTTATGGTACAGCTAGCTAGGCCACCGGCAGGTATGTAGACCCCAAGATTTTCGCCAATATGGTGGCATATACAGCCACGCAGGATGAAAACCCAGTAACGGCCGTCATCGAGTAGGTAGGTAGTGAGTTATTCCTCATCCGAAGAATCGTCATCCCGTCTCCTCGCCCTCTTCGTCCCCTTCTGCCCTCCAGACGGCGGCGGAGGCGGCGGCCGACCATCGACGACATCCTTTTTCACGAAGACGTAGCTCCGCGCGGCCCTGTCCTCGCCCTTCCACCCGCCGCCGGCCTCGCCGCTGCGGCTGCGGACCACGCCGAGCGTCCGCGCGTGGTGGTACCCCGGGTACGCGGCCGCCTGGAAGCGGAAGCTGCGCTCGACCTGCAGACCGCTGTGCCGCGCGAGGTCCCGCACGTTCCACAGCGTGTACGGCTCGCCCTCGAACAGGGTGACGACGATGGAGCCCCCGGGGGCCAGGGACGGGATCGCGCGCTGGAAGAAGGACACGAGGAGCTCCTGGTTGTACCGGACCTGTCGGTTCACTGCAACAAAACCACACTGGGGTTCAGTAAATCGCTCTCTTTTGATCTGAGCCGTTCTGGTTCTCTCGACACACCTCGAGAAGCTCTCGGTTTGTTTAAGTGGAAAGAAAGGGGGGGCGGCTCTAGACGAAATTACTCACCGTCTGTGCTCTTGCCGCCGACGTGCGGGAAGTTGAAGATGACACGATCTATGACTCCGACGGCACCGGTCGAGCGGCCTTGGGCGTGGGCATTGGCGTTCTCGGGCGCCGGAGCCTTGTTGCGTCCGGGCTTGTTGGTGAAGGGCGCCATCTTGGTTGCGTCGACGCCGAATAGCACGCGGCACCCGTCCTCCCCCTCGATCTTGGCGATGTTGTCGGCGGCGTGCGGATACTTGTCCAGCAGCTCCTCGCGAGTCTTCTCGAACACGGTGGCGGTCACGTCGGCGCAGAAGTGGTGCTCGACCAGCGAGGCGGCGAAGCTGAGATCGCCGTCGCCGACGAGCAGGATCTTGTCTTCCGGGGCGAAGGGGATGGTGGGCTCGGCGTGTTGCTGTTGCTGGTGCGGGGTTGCGCTCGGTGCTGCTGCTTTCCCCGCGCCACCGTTCGCACGGGGGCGTTGCGCGGGCTGCTTGTTGGGGCGCGCGCCATGTGCCAGCTTCCGCCTCTTCGCCATGATGGCCGATGCCGGTGCCGGTGCGGAGGCGGACAGTCGCAGTCGCAGTCGCACGTCGCGGTTGCAATTAGATATTAGTCACCGGCTCATGGTCGACTCGGCGGGTCTGAGCACGCCAGAACCGAGTCTCCGGTTGCGGGGCGGTCCGACGATGGTGGAAAGTGCAGAAAGTGGATGTCGATGTTGATCGAGGGGCGTCGGGGCCTGCGAAACGTTGCTCGCTCTCTCTCTCTCTCTCAGAGGACGAAGTTGGTGTCGCTCAAAGAGGAAATTATTTTACAGAGTTTCTAGTGGCCAGGGCGGAGACGCGGAGACGCGGCCTACGCTATTGCTATGGGTTCTTGCGCTTAATATGCGGGCGGGTAACCGCGCGTGGCTAAGCCCGCTAGTGCGAAACGGGAAACGGCCTGAGCGGGGCCCCCTTGCGAACATGGGTCCAGGGGTAGTGGCCTATCAGGAGCCGGGGATGACGGAGTACCGAGGAAGTACTTGACGATTCTGCTGCTTCTTAGTAGGTACTTTCTGTAGGTACCTTCCTCAGTTACTTCGTACCACCACGACACAGCATGGCGTCGAATCGAGTTCTTCGCGACCAGCAAAGGGTGCTGAGCGGCAACGTGTCACGGTCGACACTAGCCAGAATTGGTGGTCCACCGCCATGCAAAAAATTCAAGGCAATGCCGAATCCAGACATGGTCGACTCATATCTTAGTATGTAGTGTGTTGTGGTCTGTAGATGATGCCGCATGCACACGTCTCGAGCGATGCTAACAGAGATTGGCCCGCAACGGCCCGGGATCTCCCTTCGTGATACGTCCTGGACGTCGGACAGAGATAAAATGCATAACAAATGTGTAGCATCCCCCAGCCTCGAGCGATGCAAGGCCACAGCATGAACATGTCAGCGGACCTGAATCCGATATTACAAGGATCCTGGGCGACTGGGGGAGGGTATGTTGTCAGTAGAGGTAGATAGGTGGTCTCTGACGAGCTGCTATAAAGCAATAAATTCAGCACTGAGATAGACACGATTCTCTCCGTCTCTCGAGTCGGCGGGTGTTTTGCAGTAAATAGTGGGCAGTGGGCAGGGAAGCAGAAGCACAAATCTGGGTATCTACCTATCTACCTTACCCGAGGGCTGGGTTTCTCGACATGAGGTCTCTCTCGCTGCTGTGCACCTGTGCCGATTCTGACATCCGCGGTTCTAGATCTTCCCATCTTCGGACGAGCCGTGCTTCAGCAAGCGACAGAACGAATATACCATGTGCGTGGGAATCTGCGAGTCAACACAGGATACTCCCTGTCATGTCAATATATTTGTGCGTGCCTAACAGCCGCTTGTGTCGGAGTATGTACGCGCTGGCGGCGAATCTGTACTACATTGATTCATCCCTTCCAACGCGTCCTGCTAGCGGTGAGTCGGTGTTCTTAATTAACAGAAAACACCAAGACTGGAGACAAGATCCTCGAGGCTACACACTACTTAAGTACAGGTATGGTAGGTAGTTGCAGGTATTCTCGTGATCGAGAGTGGTTTCTATGGCTGCTGAAAATTCAGTTAATACCTACCTACATCATGTAGTACTTATCCATCATGATAAGCTCTCCATTCATTGAATGGGCGGGCGTTGATTGGTGATACGAACGCTGCGCTACACACCAATCGAATTAGGAACATAACATCATAGCATCCACGGAAATACGAAAGCAGCTACATCTCCTTCGGTACCATGGGCATGATAGGCGCAATATCTACATCTACGTAAATAGGTGGCAAAGACAATACCAGATAAGTAGGTAAGTAGGTATATAAGTAAGTGGTAGGTACAGAATAGATGGTATATAACACTTGGTCATCTGCGAGGAGGACAATGTGTATACTTCGCGATAATTTTGGTATCGTTACAGTGAAGTAGTAGGTACCTGCATGTAGCTAAATAAATTTCTTAAGTTTGAAGTATAGCTTGTTGCCATAGAGTGTCTCATGATGTTCGTTGATCGCCCAGGTGACGTCCAAAGCTTGTTCTGTCTCTATGTGCCTTACCTGCCGTCTCTAAATTGCCTGCTGTCGACGCAGCATCTCTGGGGCTTCTCAGTGCCCTTGTGTCCTGTCGGACCTTCGCGGTGTGTCGAGCCAGAAACGTTTAGCGGATTATAGGTTATCCCGGGCCAATCAGCAGCTCGAGGCGCGCCGCACTAAGAGATTAAGATGTGGGCTTGGCCGAATCGGGAAATGCTAACTGGGACCCGGGGCTGCAGAGTGCATTGTGGTCTACGGCATAAGGTAATTCGAATTACTGCGACCTGCTGCGTGCTTAGCTTAGCTACCACGTACAGCCTACAGTACCACTTAGCTGGCTGGCCGAAGAAAATCTCATGGTTAATACCATTATTGAGGCCATCGCACAAGACAAGACGAGGCCGGTGACAGCATATATCTCTCGATCCGTCGCGGCTGGCTTCTCGACGTCTGGGCCTCGACTCTTCTTCGCGAGCCTGTTTCTAGTGTGCCGGTTCTAGCGTGTCTGTTCTCCGAGGTTTTTTTTTCTTCCTACTCCGGAGCCAGCGAGCATCTGGCAACCAACTCAATCAATCCTCACTAAAATAAATCCCTTGCCGTCCGTCGTCGTCGTCGTCTTTCTTTCATTCACTATTCACTCTTCCAGCTCAAGCAGGGCCGGCAACCCAAGCAAGCAACCAGCCAACCAGGAGACCAACCAGGTCAAAGCTAGCCTTCCGCCATTCAAAATTCACACACACACACACACACACTTACTTACATTGTCACTCCTACTACATCGTCCTATCTTGTCTATCCATCTCCCTGCCACCGTCCATCCACATCTATTTATCTCTCTCTCTCTCTCTCTCTGTCTGTCTCTCTCTGCCTTCACTCTCCCTGCCATCAGACATCACACACCATCAGTAAACCCAGCAGCATCGTCACAGATACTCTCACCTGCATCGGTACTGGTATCCCGCAATTCTGATTTGTCTTCTTGGTTCGGCCACGAGAGCAGTGTACAGCTTGTTTCGCGCACCCTGCGTCAGCCAATCTCCTCTCAACCTTCTTCTCATATCCTTCGCCCTCTCATCTCACCTCTCTCTTCCGCCCGTCCTCCCTGTATACACACAACCACCGCCATCACCACCAGCACCAACAACGACAACAACAACAGACACACTACAACATCACTCAACTCGCCGCCGTGCATGACTGCCCAACATGGACGGTGTGCACGTCGCCGGATCACCGGCACCTGGCCCTCTGAGGGGCAAGGTTGGTGGTCTGAGGAAGGGTCTCGGTAGAGGCATCTCAAAGAAAAATGCGCGCAAGAATGCCGCCGCTCCAAAGAGAGGCGGCGGCCGCCCTAGAGGACGTGGTCGGAACAAGACCTACGAGGACCCTCGCGTCCAGGCTGCCTACGAGCGCCAGAAGGTTCTGCGCGACTTGTACTCTGAGGTCGCCAGCGCCATCAAGCCCGTCCTCGAAGATCTTGCTGACAGAAACGTCAAAAATCTGATTGACAACCCCACGGCCCATACAGAGGTGCCCGAGTATGACATATTGCAACGTCAGCTCGACGAGCGCCTTGACGAGACCCTGCGCGCTGCCGAACGCGAGTTCAGCACCAGAGCCGCCATTGCTACGCGGGAGTACCAGCTCCATACTGCTGCCACCGAAAAGAAATTCATCGTAAGCCTCACTCGCCCACGCCTTCCATCCCAACCCCCCTTCTTCTCGCTCGTCTTTTTGCTTGTTTTCTTTTCTCGCCTCCCTTCTCACTTGCCCCTCGCTTCTGGTGCAATACTGTCCCCTGCCCGGTGTGTGACCCGAAGCCATGTTGCACGGCTTACTTACATTTCGGCTCACAGGAGGGCTACGATTACGCCGTCGACGAGTTCTTCAATGGCTCTCTCAAGCGCGCCATTTTACTGGCTGAACTGGGACATAAAGAGGTAGATATCAATGTAAGTGGTCACCCCTGCTACGGTTGACAATGCTCAATTGTCCCGACGCTTGGCATACCGTAGCAACGTATGCTCCAAATATCTTGTCAAACTGACTAACATCCACAGCTGCCCGATACCACCTACACTTTCGTAGAGAAACCCGACGAGGTGCTTGATCAACAAGGCCCCTGGGTCGCATTCCGTGATGGAATCAAGGTGCCATATCCATATCTCCTGGACCAAAACAAGAAGACGGCGGCGGCAGCAGCCAAGGTCCAAGTTGGCAAGGGTAGGCCGCCTGCCAAGCGGAGGGCCGAAGACCAACCGGATGGTCAACCCGACTTCAAGAAGTCCACGGGACCCTCTGGATTGACCAGACCCGACAATGGAGACGAAGCCTCTACCCCACAACCACGGCATATCAAGGGACTGCTCTCCGCAGAGGCCGGCACCGAGAAAGAAGCTGAGTCGAATGCAGCCTCACCATCTCCCGAGTCAGACCCAAAGACGGAGGTGCCGCGAGGAAGAAAGGATCTCCCCGATCTCCCTAATGGTGCATCCGAGCCGGATAAATGGGGTGTTCGCACTGTGATCAGAAGAGGTCCTAGAGCGAACAATCGTCTCATCCTACCACCTCTTTTCACCTTCGCTGATGAAGAAATTGGGTTCCGGGACTCAACCAATGACTCGAGTAAGAAGGCCACACGTGGAACGAGAGGCCGGTTTCTCGACAATCCAAATTCCAGAAATTTTCATATCGATCGCACGATAGTGACGTACGATTGTCTCGATTATGAAGACGACGCCCTGGATTCGAATCTTGTCCAGAAACATAACATTCACCCGAAGTACGGCTTGTTCTTACCGGATTCCCGCAATGAATCTGAGCCTCCCAAAATCCCCGTTTCTGGATCAAACCCTATCGTGATAGCTACCCCCTCTGGTGGCACTCTCCATGCATCTCGATCGGTCAGAGGCTATAACATGGATGCGACCCTACGCGAGGATGCTAGAAAGGATAGAGTATCTCTCATACTTACGCAGTATTGCAAAGTGACCGGTATTGAGTCGGAAGAAATCACAACTGACGAGATGCGTGAGCGTGAGCGTGAGCGGCAACGCAACGTCACCGTGCAGCCGCCTGCTACGAGTGAAGACAAGGACGAACAACCCGCGGATGAGGGTCTTGACACCGCTGATGCGGAAGCTGACGAATCTGTCGCTAGAGAGACCGTGAATCGGCTTCTCAACGCCGCTGTCTCCCTCGAGAATGAGCGGCCGAATTATCCTCCGTCTAGTCAAAGATTATCGCGACCTTACGACGCGGTTCGGGACGTATTTACGAATGCAGAGCCAACACCGCCGCCTCCTATGCCGCCAATCGAGATAGATACGTATCAACTCTCGTACCTTGCGGATGTTTCAGAGCAAGTCTCCCTACAGCGTGAGGCTCAGTTTGACCCAACACTGGATCACCGTCTCGAGCCTCAGGTTGAATATCGTCCAGACTATCAATTCGAGCATTATCATAGCGCTCAGTATGAATATCGCCCTGAGTATATGCCGGACCAGCGCCCTGTTCATTATCTAGAACACAGATTAGATCAATCGGAACTCTCTGCCATGGGCGACTCAATGATTGATCCTCGCCTTCTCGGTCCGCCAAATCCCGTCCCCCCACCGCCGAACAACTTTTTGCAGACGGCCTTAAATCCGCCACAGACCCTCGCGCATATTGCACCAGCTCCGCCTCAAGGCATAGAGCCACCGGCTCCAGCTTCTGTTGGCAGGATTCCCTTCACGAACCAGGGAGGTGGAAAGCCGAGTCCCGTGCTCCCCCCTCTCCGCCCCTCCCGGCGAGAAAAGGCCATAGACTCAACCCATCAGCCACCGCCCACTCTCGTTCAGCAAACGCCAGATTTTGGGCCTACGCTGGGTATGATTCAATCAAATTCGGGAAGCTTTTTCCCCCCGGCGCCATCTCGGCCCTACCATCAAGGGTATACCATAGTCGAACAGAACCCCATGATGGGGGTGCCCTTTGGGATGTCGAGTGGAAATTTGGTATCATCCCAAACTCACTTGGGTCCGTCACATAGGCTTTCATACCAGCCTCCATCTCCGACCATGTCGGGCCACGCCCAAATTGCAGCCATGCCCATGCATATGTCACACGGGTCGTCGGTGTCTCCTCCAGGCTCGTCTATGGGACTACGGTCACCAACTGGGCCTCCCGGTAGTCGCCACAGGGCTTCAATCTCATCTGGTAGTAACGGTCCCAACAATGCGAAATACCGTAAGATAGCGGCGGCCCCCATTCCGCACAATCGACCTTGGCAGCAAAATGGGGGGGCTGAGCTTCGTCTTGCACATTATGACCATAAGGAGGCCATAAAAGATTATAGAGCGAACGAGCCTCCCCCACGGACTGGACCCACAACCATCCGGGGCTGGAACGTGAACAACGGTTCGAAAGGGCGCAAGGGGCTCAAGAAGGAGGACTCCGAAGAGAAGGACTCGCCTAGGTAAGCACATGAAACGTGTGGATAGCTTGCCACGGTATACTAACCTTCTGCAGCATCACCACATTCATCAACAAGTGGAATCCGTCCGAGAAAACTATTGGATAATTATCCTACGTCCTGACATGCCGTCACCTTGGGGCCTCTCATACTCAAAAAAACCGAGTATTTCTGTTCTTTGCAAAAGTTGATACTTTCGCCGCAACCTGCACCTTTACACATACATAACCTCTTTTAATCACCCTGGGTTTCTTCGTCTCTTGTTCTCTCTCAGTTTGCATAGCGCTGCATAGGAGTCTGGCCTGGTTGTTAGCGAGTCAAAATCGCAACTCAACAGGCGGAATGGACCCAGGACATACATACGCTCGCACAAAACGAGCATGGAAAGCTTTGCATGCATGGGCTCTCGGCGTTATTCGGCAACGGCTCACAACGGCTCACAACACAGCACCACACAATACCACACGACACGACACAACACATCCCACACACCTATTTTTGCGATTCAGGATCCCCCCCTCGACTTTTGTTTTCGCTTTCTTTTCGGATTCACGAGTTTTGGGTTGCCTAGCAGCACAGCAACTCAGTCACCAGGCTAGGACTAGTGACAGTCGACGAGTCCGCAGGGAAAAGAACCAAATAAAAGATTTGGATCTATATCCGTTTTATTGTCAACGGCGTTCCCACTTGCTCCCCCTTTGCCCCCCAACCCCTTGCCCGTCTTCAGGAACACCTTGACCTAACGACCCGCGCGGACGGGTCAACTTGGTAGCCATGGTTTAAAGAGATAACGAGATGAGATGAGATCGCGCATGGCATGAGGGGTTACACATGTATATTTATACGTATAAACGAAACAGGAATTTTTGTTGTTCTCAGTGGTTGCGCGGCCGTTGATGCCGGTGCAGTGTACACGTCGCCTTTTTCGTTGAGCCGCTCGGCCTCGACTGGACTGGACTGTATGCACCCATGAGAACATACATAATACAGCGTTCTTTCACACGATTTCCCATTTCTAAACTCGCGGTGACCTTGTTTCCCCCGTTCTTTTGATGTAAACCGTGATGTTGATGACAATGTGCTGTAGCAACGCTCTGCGTCTCTGCCCTGAGTGAGTGAGTACATAACCTTTTTGTTGTTATGGCCGTGACTATGACTATGACTATAACTATGACTTGACTTGATTTGACTTGACCTGACGTGGATATCGGTTTATCTACATAATTATGACTCGTTTACTACAAGTCAAAGTACGACTAGAATCAGGATGTGGTCACTCACTCTCCTCGATCCGCCCGTACCAGCGGATGGATTAAGCAAGCAGGTAACTACTTTACATATGGAGCTGACCTGAATGACACTCCGCTTAGGTGAAATGATTTATTTATTGATACTTGTTACGCGCATAGATAGATGGACGGATGGAAAGTTGCGAGCGGCAAAGGGGGAAAATGGAAAAAGAGAGAGAGAGAGAGAGAGAGAGGTTGGGGCCCCTGTCTCCGTCACCGTCTACGTCGACGCAATACGGGATGGACCTAAAGGGGAAGGGGAAAGAATAGAAATGGCAAGCTCCTTCGCCGGGTTTGTTGTTCAATCGAATTTGTTTTGGGAGGATATCTTCGAGATTCTACATTGTTATTGTACATCAAGCTCTTTTTTTCCCTTCTCTTTTTCTTCCTCGGATAGTTTCATTCCCTCAGCCCACCTGTCCAACCTACAGATACTTCATTCACCCTTTACCGTACAGCGCACAGCATATGGTAACTCGCCGGTGTCTCTTATCGGAGCCGGAAGAAGGATCAATGATAATAAAAAGGAGGGATGAGGCGGAGAGGAATCAACGAAAGGGGATCAGCGCAAGTGTGGCTCATGAACCTGGTACGACAATCCAATAGCATTACCTGGTATATCCTTTCTGTCCGGGGTGACAAACACCGGGCCTGTGCGGATAGATAGACGGAGAGGTCAACGGGTGCACGACCGGCGAGCCGGAATAATTAGAGCAGGCCTAGTCGCAAGTGGCGCCGGTGCGAGACGAAGGGCTGTTTCGAAGAGATGGCCTTGTTTACGCTGTGTTGAGTTGCGTACAATGTCTTCGGAGAGAGTGAGAAAGAGGATAAAGCATAAAACAACATCAATAATAATGAATGATTGCGGATTCACCATGGCGGCCGGCTGGATGGCCAAGTAATTCACATCCTCCGGAAAGCATGGGACCAACCCTCTCTTTAGTGCATCAGGCCTGGAGACAAGTGAAGAAAAGAGAAATCCAACACCTGACTGGCCTATCCGGTCTACGCCAGGAGGAGAAAACCTCGTCCTAAGGTCCTGCCCTCAAATGTCTGTGAGCTGAGAGTATGCCAGGTGAATGGTGATGTATATTTCTATGTTGGGTGTAATGACGTTTCCTGCCTTTCTTCCTTCCGAACTCGAGGGCTCTCTATCAAGGAAGTGAACGGTAATTTCCCAATTCTGCTGCATGCGATATGAACTCCGGGGCTCTCTTTATTTGCCTCTTATACTTCGCGTCGTTCCTCGTTATTAAATGGGACTGGCGTTTCCGCACATCATTCGTCCTACATGGCTTTTGCTGGCATCGCGATATCCACCCCGCCCACGAATACCTGCGGAAAAGCAGCTGGTTGCTGCTCCGCATTCCCGGGAATCTGTCCCATCTGTCCCATCGACAGTGAGACGCCGGACTCAAGTTGGGAGCGGCCGAGGTTATCGTTAGGATGCAATGGGTACATATTTGCCTCCATCTTGTTACCATCGAAGATCACCATATTTTGAATCGGCTGTTGATTTTGGCCTAAAACATTGATAACGTCCTGCGCCAACTGACCCCCGAGGATTGCAGTCACTGGAGCGACCTCGCCGTTGATATTTTGCAGGAAGCTGCGGAGAAACTCGGAGCGGAGGGTCTCAGATGGCAGGGAGAGGAGATTGTGGTTATGTGTAGCCAATCTGGTGAACCATTCTAAATCTTGCTTGTTATGGCCGGGCTCCCGGTCATGCTGTGTTTGGAAACTCCACAGGGCGCGCAGGCACGAGAGAGTAGGCGTGACGGCCTTGAGGCGGCGTTTTGATTTCGTGTACTCTTCCGGTAGTAGACTTGTCTCTGATACGAGTTCCCATGTCGAGTACAGGTCCCTCTTGGTGACCATTTCGATTGTCTTGGCGCTTTCCTTCTGCGTTTTAACTTCAATGACGCTGCGATAACGAGACTCGGGCCCGACATTGGTTACCACGTTCCCCTTGTCGCGCTTCAAGACATAATCGTGCTCGACTAGGTCACAGAATATGTAACCGTACAAACCATGCACACCGGCAGCGTAGAATTGGCGGTTATGCAGGCGAGTGGCGGTGTTAATAAATGCCAGGACAGTTGGTCTAAGGTCTGTCGCGATAACGATATCAAAATCGCTAAAGTAGGATGCTCCTTTGGTCATGATACTCCCGGGGTCGGGAAATACCTTCACACGAGGATTCAACTTCTGCACCTGCACGGCAGCTGCAACAGCACGATTCTGCCCGACATTCTCCTGAGAGAGAAAGAATTGAGCGCCTAGGTCGGCTTCTGTGACGATATGATCGTCCACAATGGTCAGAGATCCAATACCAGCCAGGACGAGATTTTTCGCGATCTCGTTGGCAAGAGCCTTCATAGAAATAAGAAGTATATTGGCAGCCTGTATTTTCTGCTGTGCTTGCATGCCCCACAGCCGGATTTGACGATCGTAAAGAGCAATTTCATCTACAAACTCAGTTAGGCAAGTAAACCACGAGAAGAAATGGAGGGTGTCGTACCTGCACTCATCGCGTGGCCATTCGCGGGTTGCAACGTAGGAGTGGCGCCAACTGCTGGCAATGGTGGGTGGGCAGGCAGCACCATACCCAAAGGAAGAGCACCATTTCCATTGACGACGCCATCTACGGCGGCGAATATATCATTGTGCGTTTGGGGTATGAGATTGTTGCCCTGGCTCGACAACGACGCGGCTAAGGCGGCGTCTATCGCTACTGTGTCATGAACATACGACTCCCGGGGCACGGCAAGCTGGGTTGGTCCAGGTAGCGGCTGCTCTCCAGTAGAAGAGGCAGCCGTATTAGAAGCTGCTGTTGGATCCTGGGTGTCCATCTTTGACTGGAGCAGATAGTCTGGTTAAAGACTTGGCGGTCGAATGAAGATGAAGGGGCGATATGGAAAAGCCTGCCGAATCAAAATAAACCTAGACTCGACAACAGAAAATGCAACCTGGCGTGCTCACTCGATGTTGCCGATTGAATGAGCAGGAGACGTAGCGGCGGCAGCAGACATGGAGCTTCAAATCTAGAGAAGAAAGTCGGAAAAATCTAGAATGCCGCAAAGGCTTGTCGTTGTCGGTACTTGACTTAGTTGATGAGCCTGAGCACCATCCTAGCCGAGGCCGAGGTTTCGAAGTTTTTGTTTGGAAACTGGGATTGAGATGTAATAGAGTGAGATGCTGCGAGAAGCCTCGTCCAGGAAGTGTACGAAGTACCTAAGGTACGGCTGAGATGGGTGGTATGTACTTGTCTAGCGCGAGGCAGGCACTAAGGTACCTAATTATAAGAGGTACCCCTGTCTATGTAGGTAAGTATCAGGACCTAAGGCCCATCAACATTAACGTCAACAGGTAGGTGACTTCAACTGCGTACGTCATAATAAGTAGGCACTTAAGGTAGGCACTACCTGATGTACCTACGATTATTGTAGATACTAGGGAAGGGCTTGGTCATGATGCTCCCGATGAGCTTGTAGAATCCTCCGCTACGAGAAGTACCGTAGGTAAGTATATGTACTTATCTATGTACCTACAAGTACAGTCCACCTACATTAGGTGCATGCAGCTTTAGTAGGCCTGTAGGTACTTTAAGTATCTGATATCTTCCCAAGAAATACTGTACTTAGCCTAACCGCCACCCCCTTCTGTGATACGTGTAGTAGGTATACTGAGTACCTAATATTGAAGTAAGTACGTAGAGCTTCTCTGTCGTGAGCTACAAAATCCACAATACGAAGTATATACTGTAGGTAGGTACCATAAGGTTGGGCTTATGGATCTATAAAAGTCCACATGGCAATTGATGTTAGCCTTCTTACTTCTAGCGTCGCATCTCCCTATCTTTCCAACGCCAAGCCGCTTTAATTGCAGGATACTTGGTTAGTACTCTGGGACTGTTTAAGTGGTACTTTGAGAACCCTACATTTTAGGTCATCTTAGTCGCCTATGGCTGTACTTTTAGAGGTCCGTTGGCTTGGACTCTGTACCTATCTTGTACTCTTTTTAGCTCTGATGGCCCCGCTTAACAAATACCCCCGTCTGGAGTCAATACCCCATCAAACCTACCTACCTACTCAGTACCTATTGCTCAGTTCCTCAGGTCCCACCGTTCTGACCATCTTACTGAACAACATCACCTCACGATTTATCTAACCCAGGCACGTTGATGACCACCACACAAGTCCTTATCCCCTGAGGCATCTATAGATACCGCCTTACCCTCATCTCTACATAGTAAAACTACACACGAATCCTCTCCATCTGAGCTAGCCAACAGCCGATGCTCTCTTTGCTATCATATTTCAGGTGGTGCTCCCTGTGATTATTCTGAGCAGAAGGCTCTTGGGTTTTGTTCGCCCGTGGTGAGATCTCCCAGTTCACGCAGATAAATCGATATGCTGCATTCGCCTCATATTGATCATCAAAATACATAGACGTTCCGCTCAGGTCTCGCCCCCGCTTGGTCCTATCTATCCACTGACCATCGACGGTACCGGCCGATCTGTCCTTGATAACAACGCTTTATCCTCCTAGCTTCGACACTCTGGAGAGTTCTGCCGTGCCGTAAGGCAATTCCTTTCCTACCGCTTAGCACTGGCTCGGAAACCAGAGCCTTTTCTTCGAAGACCAATGTCGTCTGATGATAATCCCGAGGCGCTACATGTGCCATCAAGAGACCTGCAACATGCTTCTGCTCCCGTTCTTCCACCGCTACGTTCTATGATTACCCGACGAGCAATCCCTGTGCCCCCGCCAGATAGTTTTGAAGGAGCAGCTCAGGCACGAGCACGGGCGTCGGCTCGACTATCCGGTCGATATCACGAACGAGCCGAACTTTGGACCACAATAAATGGAGACGAGTCCGATGTCTGGGATCATTGGGAGGAGCATGGCATAGAGGACGTGCCATCCGAAAACCACTATCCGCCGAACTTTGAAGAAGCAAATGAAAGTGGGCGACGGGGTATGCTCCGAAGCTACACGAGTTTTACCCGGCCCACATCACCTCCTGTACCCGATCTCTTCTCTTCTATTATTCCTCAACGACACGAATTGCGGGAGGAGAATCGACGGGTGAAGAGGCGCAAATTGGATTCGGACCGGCTGTCTTCCGACTTTAAGGGATTTCGGTACGGAAAATATGGCCAGGTCCAGCCAGGCCCCTTGACGATGGAACTGGTCAGCTGTGATGGCGGCATTTATCTAGATGATACTACCAATCATGCCGCCGGCAAATACGCCGCCGAGAATATTCTGAAGAATGACAATACCGTTTACTGCACGAAGGGACCGAGGTGTAACATCGTCCTAAGACACCAGGGCGCCACGGTATTCACGCTGAAAGAGTTGGTAATTAAGGCTCCTAGATCTAACTTTACCGCGCCGTAAGCAAGCTGCCGCTGTCTCTGGGTCTACCATACTAATGTTCACATTTCTAGAGTTCAAGCGGGATTGGTATTTGTCTCGATGACCGCCGATCATCTTTTACATAGGACAGCCCAGTACCAGATTCAGTACTCGCCAATTAGGAACTCGTCTCAGCGTATGGAGAGGGAGCTGCCAGCAGACCACATCGTCTCAGTTAGGCATAATGATGATGGGAGTACAATGACCCGAGCGCAGGTACGAGCTAGGAGATTGTACAATATAGGGCTGGATGACGACGACGACGACGACGACGGGGATGTCGCTCAGATACCATCCGAGTTTAATGTGCCCCCACCGCCTTTCCAGGTTACAACCGAGTGTAGTGACGACGAAGAAGACAGTCTGGATATGAGGCTGAATGGGCCTGCGCCCAATCGAATCGGGGCCTTACCGTTTGAGAGTGACAGCAGCGACGAGGAAGAAGAGGAGGATGATGATCCAGGGCCAGACGACTTCTCGATTAGCGGGACAGATTACAGGTCAAGACGGCGACGGAATCGATCTAGCACAGCACTGGCGGAAGCTGAAGAGGCAATGCAGGTCGCCGAGGCAGTCCGTGCTGTCGGCGATGAACTCATGCGGCCGAATGCACGTTTCTACATTGAGCCGCACAAGAGTAGGTGTACCATCCGCTTCGACCCACCAGTTTCGGGAAGATTTATATTGTTAAAGATGTGGAATCCGCGACGTGGTATGCACGCCAATATCGATATTCGGGCTGTTATTGCCAAGGGATTTGCTGGGCCGAGATTCTTCCCATCTGTCGAGTTACGGTGAAATGGTGCAGTTTTGGGGGGACTGAGGGACCTCGGCCAACATGGCTGCGTGATAGGAATTGATTAGCAGTAGTAGTCATTACTATCGTGTCCAACGCCCCCGACGTTGAGTATGGATGAAGCCATTGATGATATGAGGACGTTGGGCATGAACAGGTGGCAAACGAGCGAAACCCAGTATCACAATCAGCCAAACGCGCCAAATCATCATGTACTGACGACACTAATAATAATGTATATGGTATGAACCAGAAGTCATCAATATGTCGATTGGTGAAAGAATCGGTGTCAATTTCCTAGGTAGTCATTATGATAGATTCGCCGGAGACCTAAGAACAGAAGAACAAGCCCCAGAGAGTGAGCCCGTGGTTTGGTCGTGGTTTGGCAGTGCCAAACCTAGCCGTAGGTACCCCTCTGCAGAGCTCTTAGGTAGGTGCTCTAGATGCTAGATGCCGTACATGAGGTAGATAGGTGTAAGAGTCACAGCTGCGCTGCACCGCCCCTGGTGATGAGAAATGAATCATAACGGCCAAATGGAGTGAGGCGCATAGGCATACAGACATGTACAAGATTCAGACATCTCGGTAGGTACTAAGACAGCTTGAGCTATGTGTAATGTACCTCGATAAGCCAAGAAAGTAGGTACCTACCTAATTCGTACCTAAGGTTAGGTACATCATACATGCATGATGCGGGTGTAGATGACTCAGTAAGGTTCTTTCCTTGCCACACGGGAAGCAACAGCCTCGAAGGTTGCACTATGCACTGTATATCCACTGACCAGGCCACGGCAATACTAAATAACCCCACGTCCTCCATGGTCCGTCCAAGTCTATCTAGCAACAACACACACGAGTAGGTAGCAGAGAAAACCCTAGATACCCCCGGCGAATAGACTACGCGCACGAATTCACTCTACAGCTACATTCTCTTCACAATTCCACCTACTACCGTGTCCTGTGGTCAAGCTCCAAACAGCATTATGGCGGTGCGCGCACAGTTCGAGAACTCCAACGAGTGAGTAGTACCCCGCAAAGCCGGCGAAAAAGAGAGAGTGCGTGCCCCGCGACGACTGACCATGAGATTTTTCATTCCTATAGGGTTGGCGTCTTCGCGACCCTCACCAATTCGTATGCCCTCACTGCGATAGGCGCAAGTGAGAACTTCTACAGGTACGTCCACCAAGGGGGGACGCCTGGGACGGGCGAGGGGCCGATAGAGGGGTCGGGGTGCCGAGGTGGGCATGCGACCACGACGACGGCAAAAGGTTGGAGACGAGAGCGGCCCGCCACGCGACAGACAATTCATAGCCGAATTTCACATATACACGTACGCACGAAGCTGATACCTTCTGCTCGAATAGCGTTTTCGAAGCCGAATTACAAGATGTTATCCCTATTTGTCGGACAACGATCGCAGGAACACGCATTATCGGGCGGTTGACGGCGGGGTAAGCAACCAATCCTTGGCATTCTCCTTCTGCGCAAGACCGTGAAGAGAGCATTGCCCGCCGAAGATTACGAGCAGAGATCATCAGCCGCTAACTCTGCATTTCTGGTACTATGCAGCAATCGCAAAGGTCTCCTCGTACCCACATCAACAACAGACCAAGAGTTACAGCACCTGCGTAATTCCTTACCCGACGAGATCCGGATCCAGAGGATTGAGGAGCGGTTGTCGGCGTTGGGTAATGTCATCGTAACAAATGACCATATTGCTCTAGTCCATCCCGACCTGGAACGAGAAACAGAAGAGATCATCGCCGACGTGTTAGGCGTCGAGGTTTTCCGCCAGACCGTGGCCGACAACGTACTCGTCGGCAGCTATATGGCCCTAAGCAACCGCGGCGGCCTAGTCCACCCCAAGACCAGCATACAGGATCAGGATGAGCTGTCCTCGCTCTTACAAGTACCACTCGTCGCCGGCAGCGTGAATCGTGGAAGCAATGTGGTGGGCGGCGGCATGGTGGTCAATGATTGGATGGCCGTCACGGGCCTCGATACAACGGCAACCGAGCTCAGTGTTATCGAGAGCGTCTTCCGCCTAGGCGAGGGCGCGGCACCGGGCGACATCAATACGAACCTGAAGGATACCATGGTCGAAAGCTTTTACTAGGCTATTGGTAGCGGTGATTAAAAGAGACAAGGCGCCAGAGAGGGCCTATTCGGCTCCCTTACGCAAGGCCAGAGCGCGGGCGAATAGACGTTAATTGTTTGAGGACTTGGTACGTGGATGACAGATGACAGACCATGCGCGGTTTGCCACAAAAACTGTCCTGCGGATTAGTGGATGTTATTTATTGTATGGGTTGGCTAAGTGCCAAGACCCAGCTATCATGTTTTGATAGAACAAGCATCCATACCAAGCGGGAGAGAGGGAGGATCTCCTCAGGAAACAATTAAACGTCTCAAGCCTGCCTCAGATTGATGACTGGGAACAAAGTGCCATTGCTTAAACATGCCACACACAAACCGTAGCAAATCCTAACACAGTGAGTGCTACGCCGCATGATCCCTGCCTACCTACATAAGGACATAGGATCGTAGACGATGTAAAAATACGCTGTGCTGAGACAAGAGGTTTTCATTGGCACCTATTTCGTATAGATAACTTTACATACCTCGTTTATCTACATCGAAGCAGGTTTGTTTGTTTACTTAGACCTACCAAAAGGCAAGTATTTAGCCTTTTTTTTCAACCAGACACCCCAACCACACCATGCACTGATTGCATCTTCACAACGTCAGCACTATATCGAAAAGGTACCACACTTCGTGATAGTGTATACGCTGCCCTACATGTATAACAGTAACCTAGCCCAGGCGTGTACACTACGAGACACGCGCTGCTTTACACAAGGTATGTGGGTTACCTACCAGATGAGTGGTTATTTCTCAACTTCTAAGCACATACTTTCTATCTGGTAAGTTTATCTGGTTACCTTAGTTAAGAAGTAAGTGCCTACTCAGATAGGTGTATGCCAGTGGAAGTGGTCCTTTTATCCACTTTTCACGGAAAATCCAAGCATGTAAACGACGAACACGTTGACGACGACGAGGGGACCGACCGGGTGGGATGGGATGGAATGGGGGCCTTCCTTTTCCTCGCTGCATTTTTTTTTTCGTATTCTGGAGCAAGATAGGGTAACTACTAAGTTAGCCCGTAGAGCCCCCCAATGAATTTGTTTTGCGAGAGGCTGGGAGCCGGTGTTTTCTCAGCTTTCTGGTGGATAAGAAACCAGCCATTTTATTTTCTTGGTGATGATGATAACATGATTGGTTACATCTAGATCTTAGTGGTTGTGTTCCATGGTACATGTGGAGAGTGGAGATGGATGGCTTTTTCTCGAGTCCAGCGATTTCCAGCGCGGCGCTGGCCTAAGACACCTGCAACTTCCTAAGGTCGCCCCAGACACGGCGCTGGGTTCGTGTGTCTCGGGTACATGCCAACCTGTGTTTTTTAATGGGTATCCAGTATCTTGAATGTATCCGTCGAGCATCTTCGAATATGCATATACCATGGGTTTGATCAGTGTTGCTCTATCCGAAAACGTGGAACGGAATGAGACGGAGATTGTTTACACTCCAGTGATGTAGCCGATTACGTAGGTGGGTAGGTAGGCAGTATAGATAGCTTTTTCGATTTATACAGCTTCCGTGCCACACCGATGATCCGCTGCTGCATTGCATTCCAACGACCTACCTACTACCTACCCCAGCCCAGCCCGCCAGCCAGCCAGTCCTGGGTCATGTAGGTTAGGTAGGTATTTGTGTTTTTCTCAAGCTACCTGGCCTGCAAGTTGTACCTCCTGTCAACTGTTGGTACATAAGTACTGTATACATGACTGCTGTTGTCAGCGTACCTTAGGTTTGCGTCTCGGCATAGACGTCTTTCACAATTACTTTATAAAATGGATGTCTGCCTGCTTAATTGTATGTGTGTGTAGTTTACATTGACCATAGGCTGTTTTCATCGGTTGCATAACACCACCGGGTCTCCGCCTCGCTGGATCCAAACGATGTTAAGACATAAATAGCGTCTCTAGGCTGGTAGTTTAAAATTGGGACCCACCTAGTGGATCACCCCAGCTAATAAATTACTAAAACTATTATAACTAAAAGAATTAATTAATTTATTAAAGCTATTTATATAATAACTACTAAGGCTAATTTAATTTTAATAAATAGAATTAATAAAGCATACTTTTATAATTATTTTATTAAAGTTTTTAGGTATTTTTTTTAAATTTGGCTGCATAGCGCCGTTGCCACTCTTTGCCTTACTTTTTAGCCTTAATTTTATGACACGGACTGGCAAAGGGTCTCTCAATAGACCCTCGCTGAGTACGTGTCCACGCTAGTCCCTATGTAGATTAGATAGATAGTGGAGACCTCCAGTCTCCACACTGCCTACTAGGCCCCTCCGTCACGGAGGGCCTACGGCCTCTCTTTCTAATCTACATTTTCTATTTAACTAAAACACTACTTTCGTACTGCACCCTACGGTATACTGTACTATTTTAGCTTTATAAATAAAGCTAATACTAAAAAAACTATATTAAAGGTTTAATTTAACGGCTTTACGGCCTACAGGCTATAAAACTTTATTTTTTACTTTTAAATTATTAAATTTTTATTTTAAAACGACTTTTTTTTTTATTAATTAGTTAATTAAATTATAAGCTTTATTAAATAAAGCTTTTACAGTATATAAAAACGTTTTTATTTTTTTTTTAAAGCTTTATATTAATTTTAAAAATTATTCGACTTTTTTAAAATAAATTAAACGATTTTTAAAAATTATATAAGCTTTAAAATTTTTAAAATCTTTTTTAAAAGCTTTTTTTTTTTACTTTTTTTAGCAATAAAGAGTTAAAAATAATATTAACTAGTTTTATATTTTTTAAAAGTTTTTTTTAATTTGGTAGCTAAATGCTAAACTTTTGCTATATTATTTTAATTATATTAGGCTATAAAGCCTACTTTTTAGCTATTATATATAAATTTAAAAAGCGTTTTTTATATATAAGCGCAAACTTTAAAAAATAGGTATATTAAGTTATATTTTTTTAAAAATAGTGCTTTAAAACGGTAAAAACGCTTAAATTAGCCGGCTAAATAATATAAAAGCTATATAACAGCAAAAAAAATATTTTAATTTTATTAATTTTAGCTTAATATATAAACTTATTATTAAAATAAATTTAATAGCTATTTAAAATTAAAAGCTTTTATTAGTTATAATTTATTAGCTTAATTTTTAATAAATAAACTTTTATAAACTATTAATATATAATTTAGTTAGCTATTTAGCTTTTTTTAATAATAGCAAACTTTTAATAAAAAATAATAAAGCTAAACTACTAGCTTTATAATGCTTTACTTTTATAAACTACTATAAAGCTAAAAATATAATTATTAGCTATTATAGCTTTTAAAATAATTATTTAAATAATGCTATTAAAATATTTTTTAAAACTTTTAACTATTATTAAAAACCTTATAACTTTTATATTAAAAAATTTGCTTTTATAAAAGCTATATTTGTTTATATTAATAATATAACATGTTTTAAAATAATATTTTTATTATAAAGCGAAATACTGTTTAAAAAAATTATTAATACGCTTAAAAAAGTTAAAAACAGCTTTAAAAGCTTTTAAAAAAGTTTAAAACTTTATTTTAAGTTTAAAACTTTATTAAATAAATCGATTAATTTAATAAAATCTAATATAAGCTTTATAGCCTTATTTTTTAAAAAGTTTACTAGCAAATTATTTAATTTTTTAACAGTAATAAGTTTTGCTAGCTTTTTTATATTTTAATAAAATTTTTAAAAAAAATCTTTTAAGCTTTAAAAGCAATAAATAGTTTAGTTTATAGGCTTTATAGCAACTGCAGCCTCTGCAGATTTATCGAAATAGAGTAGCTTATAAAATCTTATATTCAGCGGCCGCAATACGCTAGGACATGCCGTTTTAAACTGCTATAATTGCAGCTTTTAATCGTTTAGCGTTAAAAACAGGCATTTTAAATTTGGTAATAAAAAACGCAGTATTAGTGGTGTTATTTAAAAAAGTTATTAAAGATATTCTATTGCGTTAACCGCTGTTTTAGTGATTTATTAGCTGGGGTGATCCACTAGGTGGGTCCCAATTCTAGGTACCTCCCAAGTGCAGCTATCGCCAAGAATACCCACCGTGAGACCCCTCCCGTGCAACGAGTGGAGACAGAGAGACATGCCCGCGTCGGTTAGGCTGTCCGGACCTACCTACTAGTATTGTTACGTACCATAAGGGACTGGTAATCTATTTACACTCCTAACACCGACCACACCACACCACTGCAGTCTTGTTTATTGTGCAGCTGCTGTGCCATACCTCCTCGGTGCTTTGCATAAACAACATCGTCAGCAACCTCCTCTCTCGCGATATTGCGACCACGGCGGCCGCGTCATTCCTCGAGAGCTCTTGACTTAGACCATCTCTCGAAACCTGACTCAGATCTGATTACAAGGATTGTCTAATTACCGTCTAAAACATCGACGCGAAACGCATTACCCGGACCCGGACGCCCCAGGAGCAGCGCCAGGGCAGAGAGACCTAGCGCTTGACATTCGGTCTTGCTCTCCACCGCATCGAGATCTTTCTTCCTGCCGCCGCAAAGCAAAGCCACCATCGACAATGTCAAAGCCGGAAGCGGAGGTGCGTGTAGGAGAACGTCATTTGCTCGGGCCACACGCCGTGCCATCTCAAGTCATCGAATCACCACCTACCCTGACTTTTGAACCGCCCGAGGCATCATTTTCAAAGCATACCGCCCGCTTGCCTACGAAGCCCAGCAGTGTGAGGACCAGCAGTCCTTCGAGTTACAGACAGCACCAACGACAGCAGTCGGCGCCAATCCTCCCGGCCAGACGCCCAAGCACCCCCTCACTTCCTCCCTCGCGAGCACATAGTCCGAAGCGCTCCCAAGCCATGCCGTTGACGGGCGACAGACGTGGCGGTAATTCGCCAGGGCGTTTCGGGGGCCGGCTCAGCGGTAGATCAACACCACCAGTAGACCACGACACAGCGTTTCCCTCCAACCACGGCCGAGCACCGGTGGACACAACGCCAAAGAGCGCCGCGCCGTCCCGCCTCGGCTTCCTGGCCTCGTTCACCTCACGCATGGCAAGCCCGACGCAGAGCCCCGCACGGACAGACGACGAGCTCTGCGACCTCGACGTCGAGGCGGCGCTCTTCCCGGCGTCCACCCCGCTCGACGGCGAGGCCTTCTCGCCGGCCGCGTACAAGAACCTGCAGGCCAACGCGACGGGCCTGCTGCACCGGATGCAGGACGCCTACCGCCAGCGGACGACGGCGCTGCGGGAGATGCAGGCCGAGCGCGAGGCGTACGACGAGGAGATGGAGGAGATGGAGCTGCGGGCGCGGCACTTCAAGAGCCAGCTCGAGACCATGGCGGCCAAGGCGGCGGAGCAGGAGAAGGCGATGCAGCAGCTCGTGGCGGAGCTGCAAGCGGAGAGGCGCGCGCACCGTCACCACGAGGAGCGGGAGCAGCAGAGGGCTAGGCTGTTCCGTGGGACTAGCGGCGAGGACGGCGGGTCCGTCGTGGGCAACGAGGACCTCTGCGTCGACGAGGACGAGCGCAAGCGCTGGCGCGCGAGCAATAGCACCCTCAAGTCGGACATCAGTATCGACACGGACGGCGACAGCGCCGAGAGCGAGAGCATCTTCTCGCGCAGCCGCAGCCCGACGGCCATGACGTGTGTCACCGAGAACGAGAGCCTCATGGACGTGCCGGTGCCGGTGTCGGCCACGCCGAGCCTTCACCTCAGTCCCGGTTCCGGTCTCGGTCTCAGCCTGGGCCCGCATCACCCTCCGACGAGGGCGGCGGCGGCACCGAAGCCGAAATCAGCACAGCAGCTGACGGCCTTCCAGCGCCTGGTCAAGGGCATCTCGGCCATCAAGGAGGAAGGCGAGACCCCGGGGTCGGGGTCGAGGTCGGGGTCGAGGCCGAGGCCCGATACGTGCCGGAACTGCGGCGGCCAGGACTCCAGCGTCGCCTGGAACACGGTCAGCTTGCTGCGGGACGAGAACAGCGCGCTCAAGCAGCGGGTCGCGCACCTCGAGGTCGCCGTCGAGGGCGCCCTGGACGTCGTCAATGGCATCAAGATCTGATCTAGTCTTCTCGTCTCATCTCATCTCATCTCATCTCATTTCATCCCATCTGATCCAGCATCTGGTCTGGTCTGCTCCCGGGTTTACCACATACTTCTTACTCACAATCTTATTTTATTTTTATCATGGGACGGATAAAGTTTGGAGATTGGTTACTACATGCATGCATCATGTTCAGGAGTTTTTTTCCTTCTTCCTTTCCTTTTCTCACTTTTTGTTATAGTTTCCAATTTTCCTTACTCGTCCCTTCTTCTTTTTTTGCTTTACCCCCCAAGCCAGCATTATCTATTGCTAGATTTTTGGGTTTACATGGAAGGAAAGAAATAGGCATCGTCAGTCATTTGGGTTGTTTGAGTGGAGGCATTTTCGGGAGTTTCCCCTCATAGACGACGAGCGTTGCACAAAGACGGCTATCTTGGTATCTATCCCGTCTATTTACACAACTATTTATCTCTCTATCTATGCATCATATCCATCCTGTCCATCTCTCTATTGAGGTTCAGTTGTTAGCCACTACGAGATAGGAATACTTTATCTACGTAGTGGGTGAGGTCATATATAGCCATTATTGGGACTATGATAGAAATTGAATCTGTTGGATCATCTCTCTCCCGCACATAAAAACGCACACATACGCCTTGGCTTCCTCACTTGCCAGTTTTGTCATCATGAACCAAGCATCAACGAACTTGCTTTCACATCCCACAACGCCACATACGACGTAGTACCATAGGAGTTATTTCCGTCCTACCTCAGCGATAAACTCAGTGGACATCATTGGCTCTGTAGAGCACCATCTATTCATTGCGAAATATATCTCTCTCTAGTGACTACACCCCGAGGAGCCCTCTTTTAGCTTTTAGTAGATAAACGTTGGGCGACACCGCTGGTTTGTCGGCTCGGTATTTTCGGTGCCTCGCAAATAAGTACGGAGCGCCTTTTTTGACTTTGTCCCCTCTGCTCTGTTTTGAACCAAATATTCATTCGGGGCCGATTGTACCATGTATATACAGTTATTCCCATCCCCGATAGTTCTATCGATCCGGTTGATTGTGCCATTCGGGGCTCGTCTTGCCTCGTTTCGGGATGCTGTCGGCGGGTCGGGCGGGCGTGGGGGGTTAAGATTCCCCCTCACTTCATCTCTCATCATTTCCATACTTCTTCAGTGGTGCCCTTCGCCGTGTGTGTCGCCGTGGTGTTCTTCCTTGAGGAACAGCTGCTCGTATCCGAGGTATGCGGCGAAGGCGACCGTGGCTATTCCCAGACCGGGGAAGGCGCCCTTAAACCGGTTCCATCGCGAGAAGATCCCCGTGTAGCGCCAGGTCTCACTGTTCTCGGGCTCGCTCTGTCAGTAACGGACGGACCAGGGAGATGGCTTTGGCAAAGTCGGGCGTTCGAGGGGGGGGGATTGAACTGACGCTCTCTCCCAGGGGTCGTATCGCGGCTGGGTGGCGGCTCGGGCGTACTCCTTGGCGTCGAAGCCGGTGATGCTGGGTTTCCGAGGCGGCACTCGGAGTATCCTGTTGATGAGCCCGTTGTTAGTGATCTGTGGTGGTGGTGGTGGTGGTGACGAAGATGGGAAGGGCGCATCGTATGTTCATACCGTGTCGGATACATAGGATACATCGTGCTGGAGCGTCAGACGCGATTGGGGTGTCCAAGAGCGCCTTCAATGAGGTTCCCAAACAGACGGGAGCTTCGTTGGGAGTGGGAGTGGGAGTGAATCGATTGATCAATTGATAGACTGCCTGATCATTTAGATGTACTTCGTACCTCTCTGACCCTAGGTTGCGTCAATTGGCTTCTGATTGGTAGAGGTCAAAATTAGTGGGCCTGATATTGCCGGACTTACTTTAATCCATCAAGTACTTCGTACTCTGTAAGGTACATCGTCCCTCCTCCGAGGTGTTACTTTAAACTACTGGCATGTGCACGGGCCACGTCGAAGCTACACTAAACTAGGCCTTTCCGGAGTGGAGACAGGAGGTCATTGCTCCGTCCAAGTCATTCATTCAATTGATGCAATGCCCACCTGCGGCGTCGTGCCAAATCGCGATTGGACTCATCACGGGCTCCTCAACCTTCTCTAGCTCCAGGACTCGTCCAAACCATCCACTGTCCACCGTCCCTCACGTCCCGCCATCGACATCAACCAACAGCACCTCGCAGCCCCGCCGCCTTCCCCTACAGCCCCAAGCCTCGACATACTCACACATTGTCGCAGAAGAGAACAATCAATATCAAATCTCCCCCCCGCGTCCCCGTGAAAATCGCCAAGTTGGGCGCATCGCGCAACACCCCGCCAAGCCTGGCCTGCACGCCTCGCCCGCAGTGAATCGGCGCACAACCTCGTCTTGCACCTCGCCTTGTACTTCGCCTTGCCACCCCCCCTCCCACTTCCCATGTCGACCGACTGTTTACCTTTCTTCATACCAGCATCCAGGGGAACTCCGTGAGGTTGACAACTACTCTTCTCTACACCACCAGCATCACTCATGGCACCTCCTTCGCGCTTCGGCGGCGGTCCGCCGGCTCTGGCTCCCTACCAGCATCAGCAGCATCAGTTCCCTCAACATCCCGCCACCTCACACGCCACACACCAGCCCAACGTCCTCGCAAATCCTCCATACCTAACGCAACAGATAAGTCCCTTTGCAACAAATGGTATAGGGCTGGGTGGCGGTATGAACGCCGCCTCGGGCTTCCAGGTTGGTGACCAGACAGGCTTTGCAAGTCAAGCTGCGAGGACCGGGTTTCAGCACGCCGCCGCGTTGCAGCAGCAGCAACAGCAACAGCAGCAACAGCAACAGCAACAACACCAGCAACAGCAGCAACAGCAACACACTCACCAACAGTCCCATGGTCAACCAGGTGAACGGGCGGCACGAGCAGGCGGTGGAGCCAAGGGCCGGATACGGGAAGTATGGAGACATAACTTTGATGAGGAGATGGCCCTGCTCATAGATTTGGCTGAGGAATTTCCCTACATCGCTATGGTATGGCTGAAGCTTTGGCATTTTTGGGTGACATGGGCTTGCTGACCAAGTTGGCACTTCAGGATACTGAATTTCCTGGAATTGTTGGGCGACCGATGGGCAACTTCCGAGGGAAGAGCGACTACCACTACCAGTGCCTTCGCGTAAACGTCGACATGCTGAAGGTCATACAGATAGGCATCAGCTTATTCAACGAGCAAGGCGAAACACCCGCAGAGCGCGCACATAACTCCCTTATGGACCTCGGACCCAACGCGAGACGGCATGGCCCATCACAGATTCCCCTTGCCTGGCAGTTCAATTTTAAGTTTGCGCTCAAGGACGACATGTACAACCAAGCCTCCATCGAGTCGCTGCAACAGGCCGGGATCGACTTCAACCTTCTCGAGCGTGACGGCATCGACCCCAGGAAGTTTGCTGCGCTCTTCGTCGTGTCTGGCTTTGTATGCTTTGACAATATCAAGTGGTTATCATTCCACGGCGGCTATGACTTCGGCTACCTGACAAAGCTGTTGTCTGACACGAAACTCGCCAACGATGAAAGCGAATTCGATAAAGTCATGAAAAAGTGGTTCCCTCAGACGTACGATGTCAAGCACCTCATGAAGTATGCTGTCAAGCTTCACAATAGCGGCATAGTGACCCCCACAGACCCAGCCACGGCTGAAGTGCTGCAAAAGTTCGAGCAGAAGTCTGGTTTAGAAAGTATCGCGGAAGCGCTCAAGATTAAGCGTCTTGGCGCAGCTCACCAGGCGGGTTCTGACAGTCTGCTCACCGGCAAGGTCTTCTTCCAGTTACGAGAGAAGATTTATAATGGAGAGATATCGGATGACCATGTCGGAAAGATATGGGGGCTAGGGTTCAGCGGCATGGAGATGCCAATATCGTCGCAGCAACAACAAGCAAACACGGACAACGCTCTGCAGGGAGGAACGAATGGTATCACGAATGGCGGCCCCAGTACTCCTAGCACTGCTAGTGTTGGTTTAGCAAGCACTCCTGCTGCACAGTCGCATAATACCAACGGCTTGGGCATGGGACCCATGACACCAGGAGGAGGCGGCGGCGTATTTGGTCAATTCAACTTCCCTTCTAATGCCAGATAGAATCCTTTGGAAGGAAGTCAGCCAAGCGTACCGTCGCCACAAGAAGCGAGCTCGCTGGCTAGAAATGTGCATCAACCACGTTACCACACCTCCAATCCGTCCGACCATTCATCCTGGACGCACCCGCACTCCTCACCCTCGTGGCCCAATACTCCGAATCTGGTCCCAAGCGACCCAAATCGGCCTCAATCACGAGGTACTATCCCCAACCCTCTCCAGTGGCCAAACTTTGTTCCTCGAAACTAGCAGTCCCAGCACAAGAGGGCCAAGTCTGAGAAAGCGCCTAATACAACCATGCCTAGCATAGGTAGCAGGTACTTAGATTATACTCAGAGAAGGCGTCAAAGAAGGAGTCCCTATCACTCATCAGAAATCGCCCACACGTCAAACGTCAATACATCCAGGGGCCATGGGTTAACTAACATAAACCCTCCCATCCCTATTCTAATGGAAGAGTTGCCTTTACCCGTATCCCCAACATTGTCCCAGGAGTTTTTTCGATGAGAGGGTTTCGTTTGTCTTCGTTTTTAATCATGCACAAACATACGGAGTATTGAGGCTTAGAGCAGCGGAGTAAGGGTTCTTGTCTGGTAATGAATGCTCTCTCTTTTCTGGTCGGGCGGCCTGATGATTGATTGATCAATACTTTTTTTGGCACTGTTTCTTCTTCTTCTCCGTATCTCATGCTCTTCGCCTTTGTTTTTTTTGTAGGACGGCTAATGGACTTAGGGGTCAGGTCGTCAATGCACTCCTGGACCTCCCCACCCCTGGTCTTTTTTGGCTCGTCCATGTAACACTGTAGTATTAAGGGGACGGGACGAGGGAAGGCGTCTGGATCATTCATAGGTGCGCGTGTAGGTATGTAGGAAGGAGGATGGGTGGGCAGGCAGGCAGGCATAGGAAGCTGGCGAGTTTTATCATACTCCTTACCAAACCATGCAGCCGGCCCAGCTTGGTTGGTTGGTTGGTTGGTTGGTAAGGCGGATTAAGTACATCGGATGCAACGGACTCGGAATACATATTGTTTCCATGCAACAAACATTCTACATCCCGGCACGGTTTCTATCCGAGCTATCTTGATATTTTCTTGCTGGTGACTTTTGGTGATTTAATACTGTTGTTTTACTTCTTTCTACTTCTCGGATTTACGAACGTGCGTGTCTCTCGTTTCTATTCTTTGTTTATTTGTCCTGCATATGCTTTGATGTTTATGTCAGGT
Source organism: Nemania sp. NC0429 (assembly GCA_022578495.1). NCBI lineage: Eukaryota > Fungi > Ascomycota > Sordariomycetes > Xylariales > Xylariaceae > Nemania > Nemania sp. NC0429. The sequence continues at coordinate 383,770 of MU392163.1, read as the reverse complement.
TTATATCTCTAGATAGATACGATGTGGATGAGGGAGTGGGTGAGGAGGTATTTCGAACGGGCTCTAAGCCATGACATGTGACCCGTGAATAAACTCACAATTCTCAGTACAAGGCAAGGAGGACGTACGTATGGAGGTAGCTGGACACTCACCTCTCTTCCCAACTTTATATATATAAGTACCTAAGAAGTACCAAATCGGGGAGAATAGGTAGAGATGAGAACTGGGGACCCTACACCTGAATCTAAACCTAGGTCTGCCTATCGCCGATTTTCTGGGGCTTACTCGCTATCTCTGAAAAGGGGGGGGGAGGGCAGGTAGATATGGAATAAGGGACAGCTTTGCCGAAACCACCCAGCAAGCACAAAGCCGATCCTTTTCGTCGAGGAATAGGTATGAGAGACCAGGGCACCTACATGCCTAGATACCTTATATAGCATGTGAAATCTGTAGAAGATCATACCTCTGGAGAAGATAAGGGTACTCAAACCCCAAGCGACAATCGAAAAATCGATGGCATTATCTCATAAGAAGAATAGACATAACAGACAAAGAGCCGACAAAGAGCTAACAAAAAAAGAATGGGTCTTACGACCGAGCCTCCCCCAATTTACAGCGCGAAGAATTTCCCTGCTCACGCCCGCATCGCCCCTACGCCCAATTTACCCAGATACCTAGCTGAAGACAGTACCCATGCGACAAGTCTACCACCGTCCCCGACAAAGGGGGGGAATGTATGGATGAATAAAGCTTAAGTAATGCCAAAAAAAAAACCCATGCCCAGCGAGCCCGGACGCCGTAAACACCGTACGATCGGGATGCGATATGACATGCCCGCGACAACACAATACGCCACCGCCCAGAAAGAAAGCAGGACAATCTAAACTAGAGAGATGCCCGGCGAAGTATGTAGTGATCCCGCCCCTTGCCGCCGTATCCTAGAAGCTACCTCTCTTACTTACTCACCTACTGTCGACGGCGGATGAGCGATGAGCAAGCCTGAGCGGCTCGGAAGAAATGCAGATTTCCGCGATAGTAGAACTTTTTCGAATCTTCGAATTCAGAGGCGAAGAGTCGGTGGCTGGGTTACGTGAGTGAGTGAGTCAGTGAATGAATCAACGAATCAATGAAATCAATGCTCAAATCAAGGCAAACAAACAAACAAATAGCAAAGCCGTAATATAATACATACACCAGTCGTAGAATAAGTAAACATCACGAGATGTACACTTTCTTGAGCTGGTCGAATTTGTACACGTCGCCGGTCCGCAGGTCTTTGACCTCGTCGTCGCGCAGGCCGGCCTGTTTGGCGTACTCCTCGAGGCGCGCCCTGCCGTACGCCCTGCCGTTGGGCAGCAGCAGCAGGTCCGGCTCAACGTGGCTCTTGCTGTGGAGCGCGTGGGGCACGTTGCGCGCGAGCTCGTTGAGCTCCTTGCTACAGATCGGACACACGCTAGCGAGGGAGAGGCTCGTGTGGTGGGAGGGCGCCGCGGCGGAGTCCGGGTGGATCGAGTGGCAGGCCGGCGTCTTGAGCGCCGAGAGGCCCGACGACAGCGCGATGTGGAGGAGCGGGATGGGGGGCAGCGAGAGCAGGCTGTTGTGCGTCGACGTGAACAGGTCTGCCAGCATCTGCCAGCGCGCGGGCGAATACAGCTCCCTGTACTCGTCTACCCGATCGACCATCTCGGGCGTCATGGCTAAGAGGCCGCAGGCGTGGAATACTTCCTTCGGGTAGGTGTCCCTGTATGGGAATAGGTGCTTCCGTGCGTGCGCTAGGGCGTCATCGGGTTTCGTCTGTGAGCGGTTCCGCACTATTTCAATGTACTGTTGGTAGCGAAGCATGAACTCGAGATTGCTCTGTTTGCGGCCTATGCGTCAGTCAAGAAAAGCTTCCTCGCGGAGACGTGATTCGGTGATGTTGTTGAAAGGCATGCATACATCCATCTTCCGCAGTTCCTTCTTCGTATCCCCGGCAGTGCACCATGCTAGTGCTTCCTGAACGCTCCCGTTCAGTATGCACTGCCGGATCCTGTTCATCAGCTCAAAGGTGTCGACGTCGACGAGCAGCTCGATGCCGCGCTGCCTCGCAAGCTCCCGGGCACTGTCCACGTAGCCATGGCGCAGCAGATAGTCTACGAGGAGGCGGTCCAGCCGCTTCCGGCTCCAGGCCTCATACTTGACATCGTCGACGCTGAACATGCTGTAGAGCTCGGCGAGGTGGTTCGCCCGGGCCTCCTCGTGCCGATGCAGCCGGGTCTCCTCCTCGGAGAAGGCCGTCAGCTTCCGCTTGACGCCCCGCATCCTCGCGATCATGGAGTCGAGCGTCTTCACCACGTCGGCCTGGGAGATGAGCCCGTTGAAGCTGTCGGTAGCCGTCTTCCGCAGGGTCTCCTTGACGAAGCTGCCATCTTTCTCGGCTTCGAAGCGGGCGGACCGGAGGTTCTTGCGCAGGAGCTCGACGGGGAGTTGGAGGAGGGGTTGATCCTGGAAGCAAGCACCCGTGGGTGTCCGTGTTAGTCAAAGTCAGTCGCGGGCAGTGGGACGGAGGTGATCTGAGATCTGAGGTTTAGGTCTGGCGTCTGGCGTCTGGGTCCGAGGTCCGTTCGTCTTTCCAAGGCGCCACGAGACTCGTCATGGAACTGAGAAGCGGCAGGTCTCACAAGTAGAAGGTGATTTTCGTGATCTAATTTGGTTTCGTGGTCTCCCATGGTGTGTACTTCGGCCGGGATGGTGGATTAGTCTGCTGCCGGAGACGTGTGGTGCACCGGCCTTCGTTGATGATGTGACGTCGTAGGCGCTGACAGTGATGAGTCGGCAGTGTAGGCGGGTTCGTGTGTGTCAAGAGGTAGGTTGGTGAAGCTTGGCGATAACCGGCACTGAGATATCCACCAGCACGTACCATGATGTAGCGAGGTAGGTACTAGCCTGGAAGGTACCTGTAAGTCGATGATAGGTGGGGTGTTGCTGGAGAGGGTACCTAGGTACCTACACGAAGTACCTAACAAACGCTGTCCAGTCTACAGAGCCTTGGTGGGGGTGCGAGGGTGGGTGGGGACCTATGAGAGCTCCACACCGGTCCGGCCGTTCCCAGCCAATAAACAGGCGGATGTTCTCCATGTGCCTCCGGTTATGGCAACTCAACCAAGCTGGCTCTCGTCTTCTGTGCGTTTGTACGGGTTTAATGCTCCCTTCTTTTCTTTGTAGACTTGCGAAGATAATCATGTGGTTCATATTCGCGCGAGCACGAGTGTGTGTCAAACTCGGCTCAGATAATTCTACTTGAGGTAGCATTTTATGTCTACGCTACTAAGATACAGAACACTCAAATAATGTACCACTTATACTCCGTCCATCCATCCTAGCTACATAGTACCATGTAGTATACACTGGCTGGCCACAACTTAGCTATATCTTCGGCACTTATTGGGGACACCAGATTATTCTCCGGCATCATAGGTCCCAACTTTAACTAGTGACGGCGTATACTATGCAGCCACACACAGTTGAATGCGGTCACGAGAGCACGCATCACGGGACTTGTGCATCATCCGCCATTGCGAGGCAGAGGGAGGGAGGGGGGGGAGAGGGGACAGAGCCGAGTATTCAGGGGTTACCAAAGACACCACTACTCTGCCGAAAGGGTTACATCGACAAAGTCAGTTGCAAATTCGAGAGTTGCAACCGGCTGCAGGTTTCAGACTTCTCGGTATTGCAGAGTGTTGCAGTGTTGCAGTAGTGTGTACCTAGGTAAAAGTACCTACCAGTCTCCCTCAGCAGGATCCGAGCAGGGGTTTGACAACCAGGTATATACTGTACGAAGTATGTGAACACTTCATATAGCGGAGAGGGACACACTGCTCCCTCTTGTTTTTTTGAGTTCATTCATTTCTGCTCTTCCCGTACGGCATATAACAACGAATAAGCATACTGCAGAAATACAATATGTTATGTAAGGAATAACTGGGTACCTAAAGCCTCAGTTGTATCTAGTTTCATCCAACCTTGGAAGAACTCGAACTTGAAGAAAAGATCCCGTATCGAGATATTCTACTCATGTTTTGTGCCTTACTCCTAGTGTACAATGTGTATTAGGTCGGTACACCACTACATTCAGTTAATGTAGGTACCTTGTCTCTGGTACCTCCTTCATTAGCGCTACGTAAGTACATCCCACGATATACCTCCGGACGCCTCACGCATCTTCAATGCGTAAATACTCAACTTACTTACATGTATGTATGTTGCTAGTAGTGTACAAAGTACGTAGCTACCACACCACCCATCCATCTTTGTCTCTTAATAGGCAACACAGGGCAACACTGGGTCAGCTGATTCGTCAGATGTCCAAAAATTGGTGGCGGGGTACAGCATGTATACATCAGGGCTCCATGGCTACCTCATTGTACCTACCTAACCAATCTGCAAGCCTCTGCAGAACCTCTACATATATCAAGTACTTACCTACCTAACCTATCGTACCTCTTACTCCTGCCCGCGCACAATGCTCTCTACTTTACCCAGCACGTTAGGCACGTTGTTTAACCTCGCAGGGCTAGCACCAACTTCTTTCCCTTGGCTGCCCGCTAACACCACGCTGCCGCTAAAGAGAAGAGTGGCCCGTGCTGCCTGCCTACCTCACTACGCCCAACCCAAGGCATGTCGACCTGGCCCGTGCGCCCCCCCGGTCATATGAGTCTGAGGCATGCCACCTTTCTTGCTCCTTCAACTCCCCAGAACTCGCTGCACTCTCGCCTTTCCGCCGTGAGGCAGAGCATTATTTTATAACGCCAGAGACCCCCATCGAGCTCGCCGCCGTCCCGACTTTTTGCCGCGCCGTTTTGGTGGAAACGCAGACCTGACGTTCGAGTTTTCGCGTGTTTCCCGCCTGCTTTGTCGGTCCTGCATCCGTCTCCATATTGCTCGAGCGCGCAATTCGAGGCTAGACAACCCGTGAGCACGTGAAGTCATCTGACCTGACCAGCGGGTGCGGGCGAGCCCAACGGATCCAAGCACCGCACCGCGCGCGCGCCGCCACGAGAGCCGGGCACATGATCTGAGGTATGCCGTGCCGTTTTCCTCTTTCCTCCTCATCGCTCGCTCATTCCCGATCCCCAACCACCAATCCTCAATCCCTTGTGCCTCACAATATCTCATCCCGACCTCTTCTTACTACCCTTTTCGCCCTCATTTGGATTGTATAAAAATCAACACACATCATCATCATCATCGCCCTCTTGCTCCTCCTCCTCCTCCTCATCATCACCATATAATCGGCATCATTATTGGCCCATCCTCTTCATTATATTTGCCTTGGGTCATTGGTGCGCGACCCGTCCTTTTTAGGGCACCATCGTCGCAGTATCCTAGCACGCGCATTGCCTGCTGAAAACTCGGCTTGCGCGCGACATCACATGTTTCCCCATGTAGCATGTAGACTTCGACATGCATCAAGGGAATTTCAACCAAGACGTGTCACCATTCATGCCGAGATGGGGGCCAACAACAGAGTAACAGGCCGATGAGCCTCTGCATCCTAGCGCTGTCCATGCGCGCGCGCTTGCTTGCTGGCTCTACTTTCTTTACATCGTGTTGATCGTACCGTGTGGGATGCGACATCATTATTCTCCTGCCTTCATTTATCCAGCGACCTTTTCCCGCCCGCAATTATGCAATATCCACTCATGCACGAAGCGAACGCTATCTCGGTGTACTCTGTTCGAGCTGAACATGTTGCATCCCCTCTATGAGCGCAACCGGGACCACTGTTGCATGCCATGTACTAATATTATGCAGGCCTCTCAATAACAGCGTGTTTCTCATCGGTCTTGGTAGATCACAACTTTTTGTCTCCGGGATTGGCCACGGGACGTGGCGTCGCATCATAACTACAACTTGTACTCTACTCAGTTTATAATGGATACCAACGGATATTCGCAAGGCGAGGCGCTTCTCGAGCCCCTCACCCATCTAAACCGTGAACATCTCGCTGCCATGGCAGATGCGGCTGTCGCAGATCATCACAATGGCTACGGCACTTCAGCTCCCTCCAGTCCTAGCCAGAAGCGGAAGCGGGGGGGCCCGGACTCCTCACCAGATTCAAGGCGCTCAAAGCGTTCCGTTCCTGCGGCGGCTATGACCAGCACTCCAGACTCTGCATCTGCAGCATACGTCGAAAGTGCCGTGGAGGCAGCTCAAGCAGCCGCTCAGGCTGCAACCAACGCTGATTTCGTCGCTTTGCAGCAGGCCACAGATGAGTTACACACGGTATCTGACCCTGCCAATGCATCGAGTACGGCTGCTGCTGCCCTGGGTACAATGTATCCAGCCCTCCATGTTTCGCAAACCACCGACGCCACCTATGCCGCACCAACGAGCGCTGAGACTGAAGCTCATCACCACGGATCCCCTTTTAGTCACCATGACATACTACACGCACATGGTCTCCCCGAACCATCATCAAATGACATATCACAACAGCTTCACCAGAACGGCACTGCACCGGGCCAATCACAATTCTCCGCTAGGCCTCCAAATCAACCAAAGCTTGCAGTAGGGTCTGAAGAGTGGCACAAGCAACGAAAAGACAACCACAAAGAAGGTGACTAACTCCTTGGACTATGTTTCTTTGCAGCTATGCTTACTGATCTTAGTTGAACGTCGTCGTCGTGAGACAATCAACGAAGGTATTAACGAGCTAGCCAAAATTGTACCCGGTTGCGAAAAGAACAAGGGATCCATCCTCCAGCGGGCGGTTGCCTACATTCTGCAGCTTAAGCAAAACGATGCCCATAATATCGAGAAATGGACGCTCGAGAAGCTGCTTACTGAGCAAGCAATCCAGGAACTCAGTAGTTCAAACGACAAGCTCAAGACAGAATGCGAGCGAGCGTACCGAGAACTGACGATGTGGAAGAACCTAGCCCAGAATGCAGGGCTTGAACTTCCTCAGCCTAAAAACGAACCATAAGGGTCTCGCCGATTACCAGCGGACAAGACATCTCTATTGATGTAGCCCTTCAGATTCTCGGTATTTTAATCAGTCTCGATAGCTGTTGCCCAAGGATTCCGAGGACAACGACATGCACTTGGATTTCCAAAGGATTGCTGCATCTACGAAATTTCACAATCAACCAATGATATGGATGACCATAATGACAACTCCCGACGGCTTACCGCTGGGCGCACATGTTCTCCATGAAGATTGAAGAATGTGCTTCAGAGCTCACGTAGTCGAGTCTCCCGACACTGTTACTTAATTAGCGGAGGCGTTGTCTACCATGATGTTTATTCTGGTGCAGAATGGATTGAAGAGTTGGAAGGATTGGTAGGTCTGGGTACAAATTAGTAGAAATTCGGGAGGCTCCGGCGTTAAAGGGGTAGGCGTCTTGATGGGTTTTCATCTCTGGCTACAACCTGCTCACGAGATCAAGACAGGTCAAATGAGGTCAACGGTAGTCGAATTTCCTACCGAACCTTACAAGTCCCAGCGTATTGTATATTTTGGCATGGCGTAATGGTCCGACGGGCGCATCATCTCGTGATGATAGTTGGTACTTGGCTGAATATAAAAGGGTCCGTTTTCCAGAAAGGATAACCTAACGAAGCTGTTAGGACGGTGCGAGGACGATGTCTAATTGATTAATTAGAGTGGATTGACGAAAGCTCAAGCCTGAACGCATCGAGCTTTACAAGATATCAGTCTAATATAGTAGTGTTGATCACTTATCTTATGCCCAAACTACTACATACAGACATTTTTTCGAACGTCTACATTCTCTTGACACGATCTACATCTTCTCTTATTTTATATCGAACCGGGCGCACTACAATGACAGAGATTCTCTCTTCATTGTATTCCATCTACAGCCAACTTTCTCTCTGACCACATGTAGTCGATGGCGGAAATAACGTCGCGCCTAGCCAGTAGTGGAAAGGGAGAATGGCTGAGGGTTGAAACTGAGGGTCTTGAACAGGGTGACGGTACTATACTATATACTGTAGCTAGTACCTACGAATCATTGAAATAACAGATTCAAAAGGTGCAACTCAGCTGCAAATCGACCCGCCGCCCTTCGGAAGGCCAAAAAATAAGAGAGAAAAAAGAATCTCAGGGCCCAAGATATACTCAGTTTCCCCGAGACCGGAAAGCCGCTGAACGCCTGTGGCCCTGCATCTGACATAGTGGTTTGTCCTGCCGACTACTTTACCAGTCCAGTTAGACCATTGCGGTCATATCTGGGAACGTCTTTGTTGGAGAGGCCTTTTACTTCGGATGCTTCAGTCCCGGCCAATGGGAAGCTTGCTTGCCTTACACTTTAGCCCACGCCACCCAACCCATGCTCTGCTCCAGAACCTCCTCGGGACTTACCCTTCAGCATTCGGACTACCTATGGAAATCGTCGGTCACGCTCAGGCCAGACTTGGCGCCGAGGAGGTACCCCGGCCGCGTAGGCAACAGCGTCCCTCAGTCAAGGTAGGTAATTGATCCCAGGAAGATGCTAGAGGATGATGTCTAATGAGAACAGACAATTAACCGTCCAAGAAGTTTAATGTTGTGATGGGATAAAGCCACCCATCTCAGGCGGTTTCTCCTGCCTGCAGGTACCAGGTACATATAATTCTTATATAGAAGCTTCCATACAGTCAAAATTTCTCCACATACTTTAATTTCGTATATCAATCACTACTGTTCGGTTTATTTAGAGTATATGTCTGTATTTTCTAGAAGCTTATAGACTTTCACGTTTATATTTATTTGCTTCATTATGAATTCAATCTTTCAGTGTGTAGACATAGACATAGGCATGAGAATCTTGTTGCAGGACCTACCTTTGGTGTTTTTTTTACTGTCGAGTCATTACTCAAGCGCCAATACTTGGTAGAGGCTCCGTCACCGGCCTACATGCTGCCTGCAACTACCTTAGGTAGATTAGTATACCTACGATGGAGAATCTTGCCGTGGAGATCCTTTTCCCTTAGGTCTCCAGTGCGGCCCAGTGCCCCACGCTGAGGCGGACGCAACATCATTTTTCAACATCTGCCAAGAGGATGAGGGCCCAGGCCTCATCAGTTTTCAAGAGGGGCATATTCTTATAATTGCACATATGAACCACTAAGTTTATTACAAGCTTAAACAAGAAGGATCTCTGCCAAAACATTATGGTAAGCAGAAAGGATTCAGCATCAAGTACATAGATCTTGTAGTAAGTGCTTGCTTACTTCCAAGGAATGGTCAGTGGTTCAGTACAGTAGGTACTTGGAAGGGTTGCAGCCGCAAAACCAAGTTGACCAATGAAACAATTTCAGACTTACACATAACCACAATCACAGACCTCATGTTGCACATGTGTGTATAACATAAGGGAAAGATGCCTCAATTCACGCTCATGTGCGCCAAGTGTTTACTTGGGTAGCTTGCCAGCAGTAGAGGGTTTGCATCAGGTTATGTTTGGGCCTCAGACTACTAAGGTAGGTAGGAACATAAACAATAAATCAGTTCATTACCCGCCTTACCCGCAGTACGGTAGCACAGCACCCTCATCCGTTCCGTATTTCCGAACACAGCTCTGAATGAGGCTCCTGCAGTACATGTAGGTACCTACCTAGGTAGCAAGCGTTAGCTGGCAACGTAGGTACAACTACCTACTTCGGGCTCACAGCGGAAGGAGCAAGGCACAGTGATCACCTGAGCAGTATAATTAGTGGCCAACCCTACCGTAGCGTGCAAGTACCGAGTACCTTACCCACTGTAAATTTTTCACAGGGCCACACCTAGCTTGCCACATGCGCTGCCTTGACCGGCGGTACCTGTGTACCTTACCTAGGTACTGAGGAAGGCCTCAGCGAGGAGCAGCTAGCCCACGCGTTCCTATTCGCCGGCAGCCTACGACACTTCCCTTGTCAGCCCCATCGCCCCATTGTTTCTTGCCTACTGCCCTCTTCAAAATGCTCCGCTTTCTGTTCTTCTAACTTTTGCTGTCCTCCTCCTAGTCTCCTCTCTTCCCCATTTCCAACCACAATCTTATCATTCCCCGAAACCACCCAAAAATCCACTCCTCGCACAACGCCTCAGTGTCTTGCACACCTATTCTTCTGTTTTCCACACTCTTGAATTACGCGGCCTCTGTCCGTTGTTTAACATTGCACCTTGTCAAACCACCTCCCCCCAGGCAGCCGTTGTCTGGCAAACAGCAAGCCTTGTCCTAAAGATCCCCTCAACACACGCACACGCACGCAAACCCTTCTCCTCCTCCCCCCTCACTCTTGTCCCTCACTCCTGTCCACGTCCTGCCCAGTCAAGCATCAAGACAGGCCATCGCTCTCGTGGTGACGATCTGCCATCCACTGCTTCCCAGACAGAATCCTGACCTACTGGATTTGCAGACCCCCCACATAAAAGGGTTCATTGTACACTTGTTGTTTATGTATCAGCACGACAAGGCCGCTGTGTCTAGACACTTTGCCCCTCGCACGCGGCAATCACTTCGCATACCTCGGAAACCTTGTAGTCCGGGCGTCAGTTCAGTTGGCTGAACCACATTGCGATCATATCGCCCGAGTTAATGCCTTCCAACGCCTGCAACTGTACACCAGTCACCCCTATGTCCACCATTTGGAACCCATCGCATAACTAACCTCCCGGCTCGTTTCGCCCTCTTCTGCCTATCTCGCCAACGCTCGCGAATGACGATACAGTATTCCCCGTGCGTCTAGCCTCAAGAGACTCGTCCTCTCCGACCAATACTACCTACATTCCCACATTGCCAACCATTTACGCCACCAGCAAAACCTCGTATCAACACCGCCAAAATGGCTCTCCTCAACGTTCGCCGTGATGTCACCGACCCCTTCTATCGCTACAAGATGGAAAGAATCCAGACCAAGATTGAAGGCAAGGGAAATGGCATCAAAACGGTTGTTGTCAACCTAAGCAGCGTTGCTGCTTCTCTTGCCCGTCCCGGCTCCTACGTGATCAAGTACTTCGGATTTGAACTTGGTGCCCAGACCAACATCGATCCAGCCGATGACCGCTGGATCATCAACGGTAGTCATGATGCACCCAAGCTTCAGGACTACCTTGATGGTTTCATCAACAAATTCGTTCTCTGCAAAAAGTGCAAGAACCCCGAGACTGATGTTGTCATCAAGGATGGCCATATTGTACTCGACTGCAAAGCTTGTGGTCAACGCACCGATGTAGACCTTCGTCACAAGCTTAGTGGTTTCATCCTGAAGAACCAGCCCAAGAAAGGCGGCAAGAAAGACAAGGCCGAGCGCAAGGCTGCCCGCAAAGCCAAACAGCTGGCCCAACAGAACGACAACGGCAACGTCAATGGCAATGGAAATGGAAGCGGTGGAGAGAACTCCGAGAATGCCTCCAACGAGAACGATGACAACGAGGAGAACGGCGCTGGTAGTGACGACGAGTTCACTCGCAAAATCATAGCTGATGCTCAGGTTATCGATGCGCCCGTCGAAGTGAACGAAGACGAGTGGGCTGTCGACATGTCCGAGAAGGCCGTGAAGGCCCGTCAAAACCAGCTGCCAGACCAGTTTCGCCAAAAACTCGCTCTCAACGGTGGCGGCGATGAAGAGGATGAAGATGGAGAAGGCGGTGGCAACACCGTCTATGATGCGCTGGGTGACTGGGTTCAGGAGGAGGCTGAAAAGGTGGGTAGTATTAACAAGGTCGATGATATTCAAGTTTATGTCAAAGCCAAGGAGTTTGGCATCGAAGGCAAGCACAAAACGGTGCTTGTCCTTGTGCAGACACTGTTCGATGAGAACATCATCACGCAGATTCCCAAGCGTGCCGGCATGCTCAAGCAGGTAGGTCCTATGTCAGGCTCATACGTTACAGGGGGTTGGACTGACAAATTTTCTAGTTGGTGACATCTGAGCGTCATGAGAAGGCCCTGCTCGGTGGTGTCGAACGCCTTTTGGCCAGTGTCAGCAAGGAACACCCCGAACTCATGACCAGCGACAAGATTGTCAAGATTCTTCATCAGCTGTACGATAAGGATCTTGTCACCGAGGAGGTCGTCACGAAGTGGGGCACCAAGGCGAGTAAGAAGTATGTTGATCTTCCCACTTCCAAGAAGATTCGCCGTGCCGCCGAGCCTTTCCTCAAGTGGCTTGAGGAGGCTGAGGAAGATGACTCCTCCGATGGGGAGTAAGAGTGGAATGGTCGGATTGAACGACTACTTAGCCCATAGCATGTTGGGGTATTTCGGTTCTTTTCTATCTATTTGGGCCCTTCTCACTTCATACCTTCATTTACAAGTGGCTTTGGCCGCCAGTGCTCCCCTCAAAGGCTTAAGGGGAAAGACTTTGTTTTGACGTGGTCCTGTAATTTTGACAAATTCTTGTCTGTGCTACACGGTTAGACTCGGGGTCTTGACCTCTTGTCAGATCAGTCAGCAGTATTCAGATAAGGAAATAGCATTCGCCTCTCTATCCTATGAATCAACGCGAACCGTCTATGGTTAATGAAATACACTGTGCATGATGTCTTCCAGGCGGGATTTGACTGCGGGCTGTGAATATTGCCATGTATTGACTTGATTAAACACACTTTCACTTGCAGCACGCGACGATGAGGTGAGTGAACCTTCATGCTTACAGCTTGTTGATTGGTTGGCGTACTCTTGTACTGTGTATATCTAAGCCAATCACGATAGATATTTTATACCGTGTAGCTCCAGATACGGAAGGGCCTAGCTTTGCTTTCATATGGCGACTCATCTCGCCGCTTCTTCATGAAACACGTCGACAAAAAGGGGAAGAAGATTCCAGCATCCGCGACAACAGTGAGTCTCCGAGACAAAACTGCGTGAGGAAACCAGTACCATTACCCCCTCTTAATACGAATGGACTACTTCGTACATAAGGTGCCGTTGGGCTGCGATGAGGTTCTGTCTGTCTGGAACATGACGAATATTTTATTCGGGTAAGGCCTGGAGTAGCCTGTTTGGTGCTTCCTCTTCTATACTGTTTAATTTTTTTTTCTATTCATTGCGGTGGCATTCGGTACGGAATCAAGGGCTTTTATTATTTCTTTGCTTTCTTCAGCAGTAAGTAGATGTGAGACCAGCGCCGACAACGTCTCGGTAAGCGTTTGTAAGCCTACTATTACGATATTATCTAATTAAATCTTAATGGTAAGTGTTTGACTTTACACTACTACATTTCACTTTCGTTGATGTTTAGGCGGTGTGTGGTGTAACAAGCCTGTTCCGTAACACCGTCTACTATGTCTAACAATAACCTTTTTGCTAAAAGATGATAACAAACTCAAGATGCTAGTACGGAAAGAATTGAACGATCAAAATATATGTGAGTTATTGGGGTTTTATTGATTATCTCTGTGCGGATACAATCTATTTAGTTAATTACTCGGGAGTGTCCGGGGAAAAGGGGGAGCGAGGGGGGGCCTGTCTTAAGCCGTGACGGAGCCACCCACTACAACGAATTATAAAAGTCCATGAATCTGCCTTTGACCAACTCGATTGTTGCCTCATCGAGCTCCCCCTCGGCCAAGCCCCAGGCAATCTCCCCGTCATCAAGAACCTGCCCGTTGACTATCAACTGCTTGCCCATGAGATCTGTCATCTGCTCCCACAGCTTTATCATTGTAACATGGGTGCGGCTGAGGTAGTCGGCTGCGAATTGCAGATCCATGAACAGGGGAGACTTCCTTGTCCTTGTAGAACCCCCGACAGTTCCCGTGGCCTCGAACAGTTTCTTCTCGATCATGTCGGAATACACCACTCGGAAACGCTTCAGCTCCTCCGGGGAGTTCTGATTCTTGTTCTCCGGGTCATAACTGTAATCCGGATCCAAGTCTGGCGTCAGGAACTCGGGGTAGGAAAGGTTTCCCACGCATGCGGGGGCAAATCCCACGTCCTCCCAGTCGATGATGCCGCAGACTCTGCCTTCCTCCGTCACTAGGACATTCTGAAGTGCAAAGTCGTAATGAGTCAGGACGAACTCGCCGGTCTCGAAGTCCTCTAGCTCAGACGCCCAGTCGATGAACATGTGTAGTAATTTGTAGGTGCCGGTGCTGTAGACATCATCCGCAGGCACCTCTCGGCGGTCCAACATAGCCAGGAAGCGGGATTTTGCCGTCTCGAAAGGGCCAATGCTGACCAACGCATCTGAGTCGCTCTGACCCGTTTCGTCGGCGAAGGCAATTTCTTGATCGAACTTTCGCTGAATTCCAACATCGGAAATCTGCCCTTCAGAATCAAAGATGGGCCAGCCACCTCGTGTAGATGTAAACTTGCTGAGCTGGACGGCGATGTCGGCAAGGTCGTTAAGCGTGTTCATACGCCGAGTCTCCAGTACGTTGGGATCCACAGGCTCCTCAGGGAACCAGGTGCGGAAACTCGGCAGTCCGTCCATGTAATCCATAAGGATGTAGGGGTATAGGAGGCTGTTTCTCATGCTAGCGCAGTAATCGTGGACCACTGGAACAGGGATCGTAGTCTCCTTCTTTAGGAGGCGAAGGGTAAGAACCTCTGTGGTAATGCTGTGTGCATTGGCAGGCGTGAAGACACTTTGGCATGCAGGGCCTTGCGGCACTTTGAGCGCCCATGTAACACCGTCGCTAAAGACAAGAGGGAAGACGACGTTGTTAGATCCACAAAGAAAGCTCAGGACGTTGGTGCAAACAACTGGCTCAGCATTGTTGTTTTTGTTCATCAGACCATTGCGGATGGATGTTGCCCAGGCAGGTAGAGATTCAGGGGCAAAAGGAAGGGTGAGATCTTCATCTGGAATGAAGCAGCCCTTGGGTTCTTTCTTAGGATCCGTGTTGTGGTGCGTAAAGCAGCCCTCCTCTCCATCCATGTCCATGGCGATAGCAGTGGTTTCTCCAGCCTCCTGGGAGCTCAGCTCAAGAGGAAAAGAGCCGTGGGTGTTGTCGCTCTTGTGTTGGCGCTCGGCGGCCATGTTAACAGCAGTGAGTTTGTGAGTAACGTAAGAGTGAAGGCTTTGGCGAGAGGTAAAACCGATATTTTGGGTTTCTGAGTTGTGGTTGTAGGTAAGTGTGTTTGTGCAAGCTGGTAGCTTTTCTCGCTTAATTAACTGTAGTTTTATAAACTTGCACACATTCCTTCCGTCTGCCTGTTATTTATATGCACTTGCTCTTTCTGATTTAATTGTTTATTACACTAACACATTGTTTGTGCTTATACGCTTTCTTTGCTGGCTGGTACTTTCATTTAACCCGGTCTGTTCTTTAAACAATGGAGTTATTATGCTCACCAATTATCTGAAACTGTGCACTCTAGTCTCAAAGAGCCTAGAGTTCCAGTTTACAAATAATTGTACTAGAACAATGTTTGCTGTCATAAAAACAAAAAAATACTGTACTGTAATAATATTTACTGTTAATGAAATCACAGGTTTATAGTACTGCAACAGTATATACTGTTAACAAAATCAAAGATTATTATACTGCAACAGTATTTAATGTCATAAAATCAGAACTTGATATGTTAACTCTGGTCATCATTATATATACAATGTATTAATTAGCATTTGAGCACTTGTTTAGAGTTCATCCCAATCAATTGCCATTGCCTTTAGCACGCATAGAAGAAAACTCACTTGCGCCAGATTGCACAAAGCATAACATAAACACTCTCACAGACACATTACTCACAACTCTGTCAACAATGTCACACCATTGCGGGGGCTGCTACAAGACTTTCAAGTCACGATGTGTGAAGCAAGGTCACATGGTCCGATGTCCTGTCCATCCAAAAATCTACACCATGCCGGGCAAACAGTGCCAAAGCTGCAAGTTGGTGGCGGAAATGGCAACAAAAAGGGCCAAGAAGTAGGAGGGATGGCAAGAAGCCTTCTAGGGAAGTATTAAGGACAGTCCTACAAGTTGCGCAAGCAGGCTTCCCGCCATAACCCCCCCACCCCCTCTCCTCCCTCCTCCCTCTCCCCCCTTAAACAAAAGGCATAATGCTACTGACATAGCAGCTATTTTCTTTAAGCCCCCCTCTGCCTATGGACAAGGAGACCTTCATTAACCCTGCCATGGTAACTGACTAAGTAGCTACTAGGCCACTTTGTTGATGCCATGGCCTTAGATTGAAAACATAAATACCCCAAATAAACCATTGTATTAACCCACATTGTATTGCCTTGCTGCCTTGCTGTCTTTCTATTCCTAATAACATCTAAGCAAATTTTCTCTTTCTTCTCATAGTAGGTTAATTTATAGATTATGTCTAAGTAATATCTGATGCTCCTATACAGACAGACCTTTATGATTCTGCATAGGACCTGACTTACATGTCTTTGAAGAACTTAGGTACTTGGGCTTTGGCCATTTGATTACCGCTTTGACCGCTGTGGATAAGTACTGTATTATGGTGGTAGGTAGGTACTCCTGGTCCTTGAGATAAATTCTCTCACTCGTCTCGCCGTGACATTTCAACTTTCTTCTTCTGCAACGCTTGGCTGCACATGATGGCTGTTCTGCACATAGTCGGGCTGGCGACGCGCATTACAGCCAACACATGCAAAGTCGGCGACTATCTAGCCGCCAACAACATGCCGCAGCCATCTTTCGGTATCGATGCGCCCCTATACGGAGCAGTGCCCGAGTCTGCACCGGAGATGGCAGCTCTGAGGCGATCCATCATCGAAGACACAACCGAGCTACGAGATCTGCTGCTTGGGCCAAGGGACTACTTATTCAGCTTCGTCGTGAGTCCTTATTGATCCCTCCCTATTGGAACGTAATTAATTATCTGCGAGCATTTCCACATAGGCTCACATAAGATAGCACAACGCTCTCCTGCCCCAGCAAGCGACCACTCGCTTCAATCTAGCTCGGAACCTGCCCGTGGGCGGGGAGCAGACCTTTGCTGAGATGGCCGCCCAGGCCGGACTACCCGAGCCGAAGGTGAAGAGACTGGTGCGCTTCGCGGTCACGCAGAGAATCTTCAAGGAGCCTCGGCCAGGCGTTGTCACGCACAGCGCTGCCTCGCGTCTGCTCGCCGAGGATCCTTTCGTCCATGACTTTGTCGCAACGTGTACAGATGAGCTGTGGCAGGCTGCTGCACAGACGTGTAATGCGCTGACACGGCATCCTGGCTCTGAGGAACCCGGCGAGACGGTTCGTGCCCATTTTATTCTTGCCTGTCTGATGCGGGCAGCTTCCCCTCGGTAATTAGGCGCGACAATAGAATAATTAGCGGGCAGCGTCAGCGCACTGCTTGTATTCTATAAATCTTTAATAACTAAGCTCGAAACCCAGGGTTTCACAGTGGCAAATCACACGGACAAGCCCATACATACGTTCCTAGAGGAGAACCCTCCGCGGTCAATCCGGTTCGCGAACATGATGCGGGCCTTCACCACTGGTAGTGCGTTTGACCTTAAATACGTCACGGATTTCTACCCCTGGGAACTACACGAGGGCGGCACCGTGGTAGACGTGAGTTCCTTCCCATAGTCGAACCCCAGTCACCCACTCTAAACCAGACCCTAATCTCATATATCATCAGGTCGGTGGCTCGCGGGGCTGCGTCTGCGTCGAATTAGCCCGAAAGTTCCCAACCCTGAAGTTCATCGTCCAGGGCCTCGAGCCGGTTATCGAAGATGCGCGCAGCCATGTGCCCCCGGACGTAGCGGGCCGCGTGGCAATGGAGGTGCACGATTTCTTCCTGCCTCAACCCGTCGTCGGCGCAGACGTCTACTTCTTCCGGTGGATCTTCCACAACTGGTCTGACAAGTACACCGTCAAGATCCTGCAGAGCCTCGTCCCGGCTCTGAAGCCGGGCGCGAAGATCATTATCAATGACGCGGTGCTGCTCGAGCCCGGAAAGATGCCAAGACCCTTAGAGGCGCGCGTGCGGAGCTTCGACGTAGTCATGGGTACTATACAGAACGCGAAGGAGAGGGTACTTGATGAGTGGATTGATCTATTCCGGAGGGCTGATGAGAGGTTTGTGTTTGAAGGCGCGACTAGTCCACCCGGTTCACAGCTCTCTATACTCGTTGCGACTTGGAGAGGAACTTGAGTGTCCTGCTTCGGTACTTTATCCAGAGATCAAACTTTCGAAGCGATGGTATTGCGGCGTTGCTGATGAGCTAGATGCAATGTATGCTTTTCGGCTCTGAGGAGAGATCTCTTTCGGAGTTAAAAATCTCAGGGACACATGGAATCGAGAATAAGGCGCTCAAGAATGGTAAATCAAGTAAATGACGCGTAAAATATACGAGTTTGTATGTCAAAACTACACCTACCTTGAGAGCCTACACTGCATTTCTTGCCAAGAGTAAGTGCACACAACATGCTGGTCCTATGAAGTCTCTATAATTACTTACAGGGACACAAAACTAGCATCGTTCGTAGATGACTACTTAGATATACGCCTAGCTCATCAATAATACACTTCTCCCTTCATCAATATCCTCGCCGTTCGATGTAAATCCGCCGAGACGATCTTCCCATCCTTAAACGTAGCACCGATCTCAACAGTGCCACTTGGATGCCCAATGACGATAGACGACGACGACGAGTCACGATCAGTATCCCTCCTCCTCCTTACCTGCGCAGCAACCGTACCTTCAATATTCGCAGCAGCGCCCAAACACAGCGCCAACGTCAAAGGAACAGCCTTATGCGCCTGCCCCATCGACATCGCCAGACACCGCACGTCGACAGCGTCTCGCCGCCCCCCGTGGTCCCGCGGGAAGAGCAGCACGATCTTCGGGACGCTTTCCACGTCTGGGTCGAGACCCATGCGCGCGGCCCCCGCCCGCCTGATCATCTCGAGCCGCGCCTTCAATCCCTCATCGGCCTCCACCGTCGCCGGCGTGAGCGTGTCCGCGCTCTCCTGTCCGAGCCCGAGATCCTCCAGCGCGACGAAGACGCCGGGATTCGACACGTCGACGAGCGAGGCGCGCACAGCGCTCCCGTCTGGCAGCTGAAGCACGTCCACCGTGTTCCCCGTGGGCAGCGCCCGCCCCGTCTTCGCGCCCGCTGGGTCCGCGAAGCTGAGCGTGATGCGGCTCTGTGTGCCTGGGACGCCGTCCATGGAGTACGAGCCCGCGGGGCAGTAGACTGGCGGGTCCCCGACGACGCGGAACCGCGCGTGCAGGATCTTGGACGTGTTCGTGTTGAAGATGCGCACGAGGGCCTCGCGGTACTCCCCCTCCCCCTCCCCTTCCGCCCTACACCGCAAAACCCTCACCCTCCCCTTCCTCTCCTCCTGGGCTACGAACCCCCAGTCCCACGCCACGGGCCCCACGACGGCGCTCATGTTCCCGCAGTTCCCGGCGAGGTCGAGCGCGCCGTCGCGGATGCCGACCTGCACGAACGTGAAGTCGACGTCGGCGCCGGCGCGCCCCGACGACGGCGCGAGCACGCAGATCTTCGACGTGGACGAGACGCCGCCGCCCATGCCGTCGAGCTGGCGCCCGTGCGTCGGGTCCGGCGACCCCATGGCCGCCGGCAGGATATCGTTCCACTCGTGCCGGGAGGCCGGGAGGTCTGAGGCGCGCAGCACGAGGCCGTTCGAGGTGCCGCTGCGCACGAAGAGGGCCGGCAGCCTGCGTCGCCCCTGCTCCCGCTCCGTCCCGGTAGCCTGGGCAGGTGTTGTTGTTGTTGCTGGTGTCGTCGTGGATATTGCTGCGCCATGAGGTAGGAATGACGAGGCGGACGAGAGCATCTGGAGGCGTGGGATACCCCTGGCCCTTCTGGGCCCTGTCTGACCAGAGAGGGGTGCGTGGAGATGATGGTGTTTAGCGAATCTTGCTGCTGTCGCCGGGTGTATGCCCGTCGTACTCCGGATGGCGAGAGCATACCGCGGCTTTGTGGGGTTTACCGAGAGTGATGCGCGCGTAAGCGGGCACCTCGGCCGGAGGAGTTGTGGAACAGAGAGCGGCATTGGCCCGTATATCCGTTGATAACGAGCCCTTCCAGAGGTTAGTGAACATAGCGGGAGTGAACAACTGAAACTGTCGGGCATTTACCGATGATCCGATATCTCCGTAGGTGGGTGAGGGTGGAGCTTGCCACAGCGACTAATCTGAAGCATCATACAGATTGTCTGGTCAGCCATATACATATCATCACAAATAGTGTGGACTTATCCACTCAACTCCTATCGCTGTTTAAAAGACATAAGTGTTGTTTTAGCTTTCTTATTAGGGTCAGTCGTAGACCTCTGGCCGACTGCTGTACACTGGGTTGACCCAAATCTGTTACCGTTCCCTCGAGCGCCTAGCTATAATGTTTTATTTGGACCGGCCCGGTGAAAATGACCCTGAAAGACAGAGAAAACTGCGGCTCAGTCATAGTAAAGCCGCCAAGACTCCTCTTTGTTGTGTACAATCTATTCTTCCTCCTCATTATCATTGCCTGCCTCGGCCATGCTGGTGTCAGCTGCATCCGCCTCATCATCTTCACCGACTTTGGGCGGATCTCTGACCCCGTCTTCTTCATCTTCTTCGTCGCTGTCGTCCAAGACTCTGTCACGCCTCGCGCGTTTCGAGGTAGTCCGTGTAGCAGTCTGTTCCTCTTCATCGTCGTCTTGGTTAGCGATTTCATCCACATCCATACGATCGTCTGCCGCGTCCGCATGGGAACCAGCATCAATATCGGAAACTGGCGAGCTGCGATTCTCGATGGCTCTCTCTGCACGCTCGAGAGCGTCATCATCGCCGGCCTCGTCGGAGCTGTCCACGACGATTTCAGCAGACTTGTACTGCTTGTTATCTTTCTTGGCCAGCCGCCGTTTCTTCTTAGGTTGACCGTCGCCGTCGGATTCTTCTTCTTCATCCCGCTTCGCCTTCTTTTTCCTCTGTGAACGACCCTTGGACTGGTCTTCCGCTCGTGGTTTTGCCTTCCGCTTCCGCTTGACCTTCTCTCCCGTCTCTTCGTCTGTAGTTAATTCAGCTTCCTCCTCAGCCTGTCTTGCCTCGTCACGTTCTCTCTCCTTAGCCGCCATCTCTTCACGTTCCTTGCGGATTTTGTCTTGTCTCTCTTTTTCTTTGGCCAGAGCCTGTTGCCGCTCTTCCTCGCGACGTTTTGCCTCGGCTTGCCGCTTCTCAAGGACGGCCGCGATCTTCTCCTTGTTCTTTTCCTCGTATTCTTTTTGACTCTCGATATGCCGACCGAGTTGTTTGCGTTGCGTGTTTCGTGCCATATTAGCTCTCTGCTCCACGTCAACCTTCGGATACGGGGGTTGTGGGTGTTGGGCGACCTCGTCGAGGGTCACGATCGCTGCCTCAAGGCCTTCCATTGCCTCCTCTAATTGCACGAGAGAGCGCTGAGCCTCGGGCACATTCATAATATGCTGAACCAGCTGTATCTGCACGAATGCCACGTTGAACTTGAAGTGGACTTGCTCTGGAGAGACGCCTAGAGCCTGGAGACATGGTCAGCTTTGCTACGATACACACTCACATCCTGATGGCCGTACCTTATTTGCATAGCTCAAGGCTGTCTTGAAAGCTTCCAGGTTGCGCTCATGCCGGCCCCGGTTAAGCCACGTTCGCCCCAAGCATGCTAGGATACCCGAATCGTTGTTCTTGCCTTCTTTCGACAGTGCGATTTCGTAGTTCTCTATCGCCTTCGAAAACTGACGCAGCTCCGCGTAAGTGTGGCCGATATTGATATAGACGTTCGCATCCTTGATAGTTTCTCGTACTTTTAAGAAGATCGGAAGGGCATTGCTGTAGTCCTTTCTATCTTCGATTAGTGCAATGGCGATCCCTTGAGCAGCATAGGCATTCTTGGAATCTAACTGCAGTGCTTTGTCGAAAAACTCAACAGCACGCGTGTATGTGGCAGATCGTTTCTGTTTGTCCTGTTCCGTATCCCGCCGCATTTCTCTGGCAGCCATCATGTACAAGTTGCCCATGCCAATCAAGGCGTATCTATCATGCTTGTCATAGTTTTGGAGAGTATGTTTATAATGCCTCAGCTCGGGGTCCTCGTTAACATTCGCGGGCCTTTTCCGTGAATAAACGCGGCCCAGGTACCACCCGTACAGCGCACGAACTTCTAAATCTGCCGAATTTGCTTGATAGAGTTTTGCAACGGCATCGGGGCCCTCCTTGCCAGGGGTCTTTCGCAATTTGATGTAAGCCAAGCGCGCTTGGGCGTCCGTATAGTCGTCGTGACGTGCTATCAGCTGCTCGTAAACTTCCACGGCTTGATCTGTAAGACCCTGGGACTCATAGCTTCGGCCCAGATTAAAACTAATCGTGGTAACTAGAGCGTCGGTATCCATGTCTTCGCCCTTTTCCCCGATACGCATGCATGAGCTCAAAGCCGCCTGAAACATCTCGGTCGCGCGATCGTGCTTCTCAGCTTGGGAATAGAAGCAGCCAATGTTGTTTAGAAGCTGGGGTGGTAGGTGCTTTCTGAGAGCAATGCGTAGCTCGGATGCATCCTCGATCCCATCCGGATGTTCCGAGGCAGGAATCTGATCTAGTTCAAGCTGCTCGACCTGGAGCAGGCATTGAAGCGCCTTCTCTGGCTGGCTGTTCTCGTATAGACGAGCTAGGTTCAATAGAATAGACGAGTCAGGCGACAAGTTCTTTTTCGGATCTTTCCAGGCCGTCCGCACTTGTTCCAGGTATTCAATAGCTTTGCGCATCTCCGCCGACTTGTCCTCTTTGGTGGCTGCAAACTGATTTACGAAGACTTCTTCCGCATATAGTGTGCCCAAGAGAATCATGGCTTCGTAATTGCGTTCGTGTTTACCGGCGGGTTGGATGATTTTCTCGAGGCGCAATTTAGACTCGCCAATATCATTATTGAGCACAGACAGTTGGGCAACGCCAAACTTGGCCGGAAGGTAACCTCTCTCCAACCCTCCTCTAGCTTCGTCTGCACGTCGATAGTAATCGGTAGCCGTCTCTACATTTCCGCTATAGTGCTCCTTTTTCGCTAGGAGATACCACCCATCACTCGCGATGGCATTTACGTCGGTATATTGAATTGCCTTGTTTGCCAGCGACTCCACGTGAGACAGGTTTTTGCTGGACAGGAAGTAACCGGCAAAGGTGGCGCAGGTTAACGGCTGGTTTTTATCAATCTTGAAGGATTTCTGAGTGTACTCGGTCATGGCCTTCTTGTAGAGCTTAATGAAATCAGGACTGTGTGTGGGTACTCTGCTGCTGGCGTCGAGATAATACAAGCCGAGGAGTATAAGGGCTTTAGACTCCGGGTTCAGCTCCATAGACCTCACCCAAGCTTGCTTCGCATCATCCTTGTAACCAAGCTGCCAGAGACAGCAGCCAATGCCAATGCGTGGATCGGGATCTACGAGATCTGGTGTCTTTAATAGGATATCCTGATATGTTGCCAGGGCATCCTTGTAGTTGCTGAGTCCGTACAGCGCACGCGCTTTGCCCATCAGGGCCAACATATTCTTGCCCTGTGAAACCTTGCTGGCCTGCTCGAACGACTTCAACGCGCCTTTAAGCAGGTCAGCTTTGGCCTGGTCGATGGAACCACCAGCCGCGGCCGCTTTCGAAGGAAGTTGTAACGAAGCCTTGAGGAGCTGGAGAACGCCGCGGGCCAGGAAGAGCGGAGGAAAGGCGGGGTTGATGCGGGAGGCTTCGTTGAGCGAAGAGGTGGCAAGCTGGAGATAATGGTCCTTCGTCTTGGCCTCGGACAGGAGCGTACCCTCGGGGGCGACGCGGGGTGCTTCCCGGCTCTTGCGCAGGTACATCCAGCAGACACAGCTGATGAGGCTCAGCTTCTCTAGTGGTGTTGTGTCCTGCATGGCATTGCTGCCCCGATTAAGGACTTCAATGGCACGATCGGTCTTGTTCTGTTTTGCGTAGGCAAGGGCTATTGTCATCCAGTAGAGGCGAGCTGTGTGCTCATTCTCAAACATGTCGCAAAGCTCGGTGGGATCATCAACCAGGTTGTTGAGGTCGATTTCGACGTTAATAAAATCGTCATCTTCCTGGACAGGGACCTCGATGGTGCCGGGGATATCGGAAAAGCGCTTGCTGACGGGGTGGGAGGGAGCTGCGCCGTTGGTCGCGTCGTTGGTTGCACCATTGGGATGGCCATCGCGGGCAGGGGTTGTGGTCGCCATCGCGGGCGAAGTGGTAAAGCGGATGAGGGAGTCGCGTTAGAGTCTGGAGCCAGAGGGTTCGGGGAGGCAGAGGTGCAGATGAGCAAGGCAACACAATGCGGCGTGCTGGCTGCAAAGCGATGCGATCGGATGCGACGCGCCGTGGCAGAAATGAGGGCGGGAGAGAGAAAGACTTGGTGTTGACGGAAATGTCAGAAGACACAACCAGAGACTAAAGCTGTGGTGCACAAATCATATCTAGAAGCACTACACCTCAATAGGCACTTGACAACAGATAGAGATGCAGTGATTGATGCGGTGATAGTTGGGTGCTCAACCACGATTGGGATGAGGTTGTTGGTTATGAAAGAAGTTGAAGTTGGACGAGGGTAAATTTAAGAGACGAGGTATCCTGGTATACCTGCGTACGGTAGGTAAGTATCTTTAGGCGCCTAAGGTGTCTATATGGTACCTACAGGTACTTAGAGAGTGGTACCAACTCAGGGTAAGGTCAGTGGAGCCGTCTCAGTAACCAAATAGACAACTTAGAAGGATGTCAACCATATGAGGTCACATTCCCTTAGGTACCTTACTTAAGATAGGTACCACGAAGTACAGCTGAAGTTTAATGATACAACATATACAACAGATACAATTACTCCTTTATTTATTCTCATTATTGTTTGTTTAAAAGGCCGCTTCTTTATGGGAAGCTAGCTCCCCAAGTTTTATAACCAGCACCTACTTACTTGGTGAGGCAGGTATGCCTGCCAAGTTCACTGGTTAAAAGAGGACAAACACTCAATGGCTTCTGCAGAACTACATGTGATAAACTTAGTATCCAGATAGGGAGTACCTATTCACAAGAGGAGCTGACTCACTAAGTAGAGCTGATCTCAACCCCGCTGTCAATGTAACCGCAGATGAAGAGTACTGATAATATGGAATTGACTAATCTTGCAAGAAACTAGCAGGCCGGAACAAAGGTGATGTAGGTTAGGCATTGTTGTGCTTAAAATAAGCTGCTTAATCCTTTCATACCTGCATCACATTGTGATTAAGTAAGTGGGCTCGTCAGCTGAAGCTCCTCACATGAAAGAAACCAACGCCGACCGGCAACAAGATCTATTATAAGGGTTCACAGGGAGAGATTTACAAAGGTCTCTATGTCTCTTTAATCTCTTAGTTAACAATGCAGACACAGACACAGAAATAAAAATACTTGTCTTTGTTTTATGACTTGGATTGTCTAAAGCATAAATAGATACTATAGTGAGGAAGGACTTGCAATTTGAGCTTACTTGCTATT
This sequence comes from Nemania sp. NC0429, assembly GCA_022578495.1. Lineage (NCBI taxonomy): Eukaryota > Fungi > Ascomycota > Sordariomycetes > Xylariales > Xylariaceae > Nemania > Nemania sp. NC0429. The sequence goes on along the minus strand of MU392163.1, from coordinate 358,390 downwards.
GCAAACTGGGACGGTAAACATTACACCCTGCTTGATATTCTCGAGAGAGAAAAAAAAACACGAATTCATATTCTTCCTCAGGTTTCCCTTCTTGATCCCGCCTCATTCTGAAATCTCTGCGCTAATACCTAACAAGATGGATAAGGAGACGCCTTCCTGGCTGCAAGCCTACCAGCAGCCATTTGTCAGGAGGCAGAATGTTATGTGCGAATCCCGCCACCTCCACCAGCAAAACATGCCGGCAGCCGGCTTCGTTTTTGTTCGATTGAACGCGTTTATGGGACTCGACGTGCTACTGGATCTTCGCTCCAACTTTGTCGCAGATGGTGGTACATGGGGTTTTATCGGAGGCTATGCTAACGATGTTGAAGAAGATGATCTTTCCGTGGCCTATCGCGAGGCCCAGGAGGAATATGGTATCACCCGTGACGAGATCAAGCTCCTCGGCCTATCGTACAAGCGAGATCACGGAGGTGTGAAAGTAAGTAATTTCCGGAATCATTTTCTTCTCTTTCCAGTAACATGAGAGCTCCCGAGATCGTCTTGGGGGTATGTCTCTGGAGTCTGGGGCACTAGAACTGCACAGAAGAGTAGTTACTGACTCTCACTTTTATAGTACCTTACCTATACATACATATTCGCCGAGTACAATCCGCCGGATGGCCAAGCGCCGGCTCCATTAACTCACGAGTCTGAGCGCTCTCAGTGGTTCAACCTGCAGGGAGGGGCTCCTGATAACTTGAATAAATACATCAACGAGGATCGCAGCATGCTTGATCACATACTCAGAGAGGGTGTTTGGCCCATACTTGCTCAGGCGCGAGATTTAGATGATCCGAACGCTTTACCACAGCAGGCCCAGACACTGCAACAAACTGTACTCAATACTCCTCGTCAAGTTCAGTATCCAAACCTCCCTATCCTAGAAGGTCTAGCAAATAATGGCATGGCAGTAACTTCATCTCAGCAGGCCCAGCAGGCTCAGACACTGCAGCAATCAGTATTCACTACTCCTCGTCAAGTTCAATACCCAAGCCTCCCTTTTCTAAAAGGCCTGGCAAACAATGGAATTGCAGTAGTCGACAATGCAATACAGCAGGAGCAGGCCCAGCAGACCCAGCCGCTGCAGCAATCAGTACTCAATACCCCTCGGCAAGATCAACATCCGAGTCTCCCTATCCTAGAAGGCCTAGCAAATAATGGCTTTGCAGTAGCTTCACCACGGCCGACCGAGACACTGCAACAGTCCATACTTAATACTCCTCGTCAAGTTCAATATCCAAACCTCCCCATCCTAGAAGGCCAAACGAACAATGGCTTTGCAGTAGCTGACAATGAAATACAGCAGCAGGCCTTTTCACCTAGGAAGGTAGAGGAGCTGATGACACAGCTAAAAGTCCCGATGACGTCGCCACGAGTCATCAGTCGACGGAATTCGGCTCAAGGTACGGCTAAGAAGAGCGTGCTTCCAGATAGATTTTTACTGGGTAAGAACAAAGACGTCAACTTTGTAGGAGGTAAGTTGCAGCTGGGAGGGGTCGGAGAAGATGACACTCGACCAGCCGAGACCGAAGTGAACGCTGAAACTGCGACTGCTGGGCCCAACGACGAACCGCCTTCATTTCTCTCCACGTGGCGCAAATTCTTCGGGCTTACGACGCAGGAGGAGCCAGCCGCCACAAAATCCCCGCTAGTCTCCCTTTTCTCAGGTGAGTCCAATCCGGGCCCATCGCCGTTCAACCCTCCGGTCCCAATGACGCCCGTAACCCGGACGATCCCCGCGCTGCCTGCCCTTTTCTTGAATTCAAACCCGCTGCCGTCGTCTAACCCCACGGTGCCAACGACGCCCGCAACGCGGACGACCCCGGCCCTGCCTGCCCCCTTCTCAAGTGAGTACAACTCAAGCCCGGGGTCGTCCAACCCCACGGCACCGAATACGCCCCTTTTCCGGACGATCCCCGTGCAGCCCGCCCTCGTCTCAAGTGAGCCCAATGAAGACCCGCCGCCGTACAGCCCCACGACACCAAACCAGCCGCCCGTTTCCCGGGCGATCACCGGATCCATGCCGGGCGCCGCGACACCCCGCAGTGACTGGTCTGCGAACGCGAGCCCGGTCTAGACTCCGGTTTCCCCAGTCATCGCTCAACCGACCCCCAGGCGGCCGTTCGTGAATCCATTCCCAGTCGAAGTCCTCGAAAGTCTCGAGGACTTTGCGTAGATGAGACGGTTTTGGCCAACAAGTTTGTGTATTACTGAATCACGGATTCAAAATGATGTTTGTCGAGTCCTAAATCACCCTTGATCGGATTCTGCCAGGTAGATAAGGTATAGCACAGACTGAATACATAGACCTGCTATGGTTAGAAGGAAACATAAAAGGGTTGATAGATTGAACGGTTAAATGGGAGCCTGGCGAGTTTGATCAATTGATTCCCGAGTCTTCCAAACAATCTAAGGGGCTGAAGCCCCCTATGAAGTATCTATATACTTCCCCAAGCAAGCTATATACCCTCTTCGTGGCGGTGATCCCATATCTGTTGTCAGCAGCGCCGTAACTAACCCGGCATGTCCTTTCAGCCTTTTTTTTGCTTCTGCTACCCATCAGGCTATCGCCGAAGGGTCAGCTCTCGAATGCGTAACCTTATAGGGCGGGGTCTTATCCATCCTGCGCCACATCTGCAAATATGATCTCAACACCCTGGAGAGAAGTCCCCCCGGCGCAAGATCGAATCAGCAGGACAGCGGACCCTGACTGCCGCCCAGATGTTATCAGTCTGATGGCGGTGTGGGGAAAGAAATATCTGTCATCAGCGCGTGCCGTGGATGATACGGGACCATAGATAGTCAATTCAATTGAGCCTGCTTCCTAGAATATATAACACACGATTATGAGAGTGAACCTTCATATAGCCGTGCAGGACCCATGTTAGATGGCGTCGCTGGCCGGAGGGTTCCCTCGTGCGAATAAGATTATCCTATGCTATTTCCCGTCGGTCGGAGACGTCTAGATCAAAGGAGCCTCCGCATAGGAGTAAGGTATATACTACTTGCCACTTACTACTTACTGCGAAATAAGCTCTAAACGCTCTGGATCGAGCACTGTTTGCGAGAAGAGACGAGAAGGAAGACAGAATCAGCATGAGGTTTGAATTTTTTACGTCATCTACCGATACTACTGACGGAAACTCGTTACGACGACGAGTTGCACAGACCTCCCCAATGACGGCAAGTTGCGGCTCTAACAGGAACCACAGGAACCAAATGATAGAGGGGCCTCGAAAGCTGGAGGATGAGACGTAGCATCATAACGAACAAGCACTAATTCCCCGTCGAGCCTAGAAGATCTTTGCTGGGCATAACTCCATCGGACACGAACCGAACTCCACGTCGGACCATCCTCAGGCTACGTGCATCATCAGGTTCTCAAAGTTCGTTATGCGCAAAAACCAGAAGTATTGCTAGCGAAATGCAGACGCTTGCTCATTGGCTCGACGTGGGTGATTGATCACACTGAGAAGAGGGGCAAAGTTCATGGCGGCTGTGGAAGTGTCAACCTCAGACGGGTACGTGCAGCACGTTGCGTGTAATAGGCTGCTGTGGCTGGGTATTAGTACCACCTCAATCTCGTCTCGATCTACACCTGCGCGATGTGGTTGGCTGGATAGCACATGCGAAGCGAACTACGCAGATGAAGCCACACACACCGGGAAGTTGCAGAGGTACCTGACTTCGTGCGAAGAGCGGTCAGTCAAACGTGCCAGAAAGGGGACGAGACAAGGCAACCTTGATATGCGACTTACCCATCTCCAACGGATATGCCTCATTGTAGCTAGGAAGAAATGCGTTGGGGTGCAGAATCAAGTATTGTAGAATTACAGAACGTGTAGTCTGTCCGTAGACGCAGGTTTCGGGATGCAGGTAAACATGATGAAGAAAAGTTTCCCTGATGATTAAGTAGGTGGTTCGGGTCGCCGTTTTCGTGTTCCGAGACAGCATAATATCTTGTGATACCCATGAATCGATGACCTTGAACGACCGTGTTTCCGAGGGTAGGTGCTCAGTTTACCTTGCGCGAACTTTTCTGTCTCCTGTCGAACGAAGAAGAAACAGCCACTAGCATCAGTTCGATATGTCTTCACAACAGACGGCCTTGGTGGGAAGGCAGTTGTCGCCCCCCGACGGTATCCGCACCTTGACAATTCCCAAGGCAGGATCAACGGTTATTGAAACATTGACGCTCGGGAACGGAGTTGCATACTCGACGGCCACTGTTGCACCAGTCTCGAAATCATCGAGCCCGAGTTCCAGTTACATCGGGGCAATTCTGAGCGGAGTCGTAGCTGTCGTGCTGTTTTTCTTGGTCATTTGGGTCTGCTGTCGTAGGGGTACGTAACCAAAGAAGTTTCTTGCCAAGGCGTCTATCACTGAGACACCCTACGCTAGGCCGCACACGTTCACGCCGTTCCAGAGGTTCAAGTCATCAAAGTAGGTCGGGAAACTCATCACATAACGGCGGCTCAGATGATTCGGGAAGCACCAGCGGCTCATCATCCCACGATGGCGGGGCTGGCTCAGGCCCGAGCGAGATGGTAGAAGATCCATGGACACAGCAAACAGGCCACCCTATGCCGGGGATGCCCCCGGTGGCTGGGCAATGGGCAGTTCCTCCCCCTCCCCCTGGCATGGGCCCATTTGGAGTGGGTGTCATGCCGTTTGGTCGCGGTGGCCCTCCGCCACCGATGGGAAGAAGTGGCGGCCCTCCGCCCATTCACCACGGGCCACCGCCAATGCAACCTAATATCGGTGGTGGCCCACCTCCCATTCCTCAATAACGCACGGGAGGACAAATTCAAGTCGTATGGGGGTGGGTGGACCGGATTCTCGAAGTTACGAGAAGACTGGGGACGGTGTTGATAAGATATGCTCTAAAATAGGGGATTGATCTGCACATGAGCAGCAGTGTGTTTTAGGAGAGTGATTTATGCCGCACCGCCATCAAAGAGCCTGACGGCCACAACAGCCGCAAGGGCTGCAATACCTCCTAGCACGACCATTGTAAGGCCTTCCCGTAAGCTACGCTTAATAAGATTCCATCGAGCGCGACTTGACTTCATCTCATGGCGTGCGGAGCTGACGTTCAAGATGTATTCCTTGGTGAATCCGAAAACGAACAGAGCCACAAGGCATATGCCGAAGCTCCAGCGTAACCCCTGAGCGACATTGGTGACGAAGAAATACGGAGCAAGCGGTAGAAGCCCTCCTAGTAAATACCCCAATGTTATTGAGAGACCCGAAATAATCGGAGACGTTCTAGTAGACTCAGATGGCGATTCATCTTTGGCAGTGTCGCGCACTCGTGCTGCGATGTCTGGCGATGACTCGATATGAGCCATGACAGCCTGAAGCAAATCTGGCGGTAGCTGAAGTGGCACTAGATAATCGGCGACCTCTCGACCTCCTCGACTATAGAGGGCCGACATCTCCTCGTCGTCTTTTTCGAGATCAGAGTCGTCATCCGTCTCGGACCTCTGTTCCCCCTTTGCAGCCAGATAGCCGCCAATGCCCATGCTGATACAGCCAGCACAGAGTTCAGCCATGCCGGCATAGATGACGGTGCTGGTCTGGCCCAGTGATGAGAGACCAGCGGTCAGGGCAAACGGCACGGTGAGGCCGTCTGCGAAGCCTAGAGTAAAGTCGGCGAGAAACCGGGACGGCGATCGACGTGCTTCACCGACAACCGAGCCGCCATCGTCGCTTTCGATATCCTGATGCGGGTCAGCAAGGGTATTGTAGGTCGCGCGCTGCTCGCTTGGGGCGAGAAGGGGACGTAGTACCTCCATTGTCACGCGTCTTGTTGCTGCTTCTGTTGCTAATAAATACTTTGTTGATAATGTTGGCTGTAAATGACGTGAATGTTGTAAATTCGTGGTGGCTCTGCGAGTTCGCGGGTGTGTTGGATTGCACTGTATTGCCGATGAGGAGCTAGGAGGAAGACGTAAATGTTACAGTAATCTTATTGTCGTCTTGTGGTGGTAAACAAAGGGAAAAACCTAGCGGTTGTCTGGAAAACCACCACCTTGTCTGCCATCAATAAGGTGGGTGTAATTGACAACCTCTTTGCAGTCGTCAAAGCTACCTCACGAAGTACATGTGGGAAATACATGTGAGAGGCGGGAGAAGCGGTGGCCAATCCGCTCCCTCGCAATCAGCAGGTCGCACCAGGAGTCTGTATGGGAGGTCAGCTCAGAGATAGGGAGGTGCTATTGACGAGGTACACTAGTCCCAGGCTAGAACCTACCTGGGTACCCACCCACAGCAAATCAATTTGTAGATATTACGAAGCGAGCATGGATGCCCTGTCGACTAGTACCCAGAATGGCTTAGCACAGGTACCGAGCCACTTTGTTTCCCTCGTGTATGCTACCCACTTAGGCAGTTGCGGAGCTAGAGGCGCTAAGCTCGCGGGACCAAGCCTTGCCACTGGTATTAGGAGGAGGTCAACAAGCATTTTTTGTGGCGCGCCGCGACGAGCTGCCAATGCTTGGCCTTCAAACCTCCACGTGCCCAGCTCTTCATCTCCTCGCCTCGCGCGTTTGAGCTGAGACGATACAAATCTTTTTTTTTCTTCCTCACTTACTCATAGTCGCCGCGATCCATCACCACGCTATCGATGGACTATCCAGGCTACCACAGAATACTAACCGTAATCTCTATTCCATTCCGTTGGGTTTGCTAGGCTGGTTCAGGGCCAACACGTTTTTCTTCCGTAGCAAGAGATGGTCTCGGGGTCTTGGGTTAAAAATCTTCACCATTACCAAAGTACCTAGCTCTATCCAGATACAAGTAGTGGTAGTTAAGCTTATGTGCTTTGATAAACTTCTAATGGTTGACAGGCTGAATAGATCTGATTGGATAAACTCTCTTGGTACACTACTCCATTGAGATGCATTCCTACACCACAAAGGAAGATGTTAGCGTAACATATGCCTGCAGCGCACTAGGATAGGTACCGTGTAGTGTAAATCGACAGACGCTATATCTTGCAGCCTCCAACTCCACTGTGAGAGCAATCCAGCTTAGTGCTTATATCGATATCCTAGACATCCTGACATCCTGACATCCTAGACATCCTACGAAGAACGAGGTAGGCGAGGTAGGTAGTCTATTACACTGCACTCAGATGCCTACATGGAGCATTAGTCCTAGATAGAAGAACAGTACCCTTGTGGTTGTTTTCGTACTTGATATATCTCTTTTCTCTTTAGTGTTTCGCCATACTGTTAACGTGAATAGAGCAGATATGAGGAGAAAAGAAGAAGGAAAAGGATCTGCATATATGCCTACCAGACTACCTGAGGTACTTCGTAGTGTAAGTCGAACCATCAAGGCATTGGCTCCTGTCAGCGAATCAGCGAATCAGCGAATGAGCGATCAGGGGGTGAATTCAGATAATCTCCGAGAAAGTGTACACTAAATACAGGCCCAGAACCTCCACTACCTTCACCACATACGGAGGTAGCCTGTAGGTACAAGTAATTACCAGCTAAGATAATGACAAAACAACGGGAATGGACGAGACACGGAGAAGATCGTTATCCCGATGTAGACACGCACTACCTACACTACACCATCCAGGTCGCTGACCGGGGCTCGGTTATGTGGAACAACGACTTGTTTTCGCCTCTCATCTACCAATGACGGCTGTCCAGCTTCCACCCACGTGTGCACGTCCTTACGCAGGCAGTCGGCTCGGTTCCATTGAGGCACCTCGTTTGGTCCATGATCCAGGGAAAACAATCCCGGCGCATCGGCACCAGCTCGTCCCTGCTCTTGGCCATTAAATAGTCTCGCCCATCCTCCTTCCTCTTGCGTGAGTCTTTTTTTCTCGGCGCTGTCATCCCATCGTAAAGTCGAGATCCAACCATCGGACGTCAAGATGCTTTCCCTCCTCCCGTCCGCGTTGCTGCTCGCCAGCGGCGTGGCTGCTCAGGTCGAGAACATGTACACGGCCACCGGCACCGCTGAGGTCGCCGCCGCCGCCGCCACGGCAAAGAGCACGAGCCCTACCAGCCATGTCAAGGGCAAGGCGTTCGATCGCTTCGTTGTCATCTGGCTCGAGAACACCGACTATGACATGGCCGCCAAAGACCGTATGTCACCTCATCCACCCACCTCTCACAAGACCGAGTTAGACACCCAATTGGCGCATCACAAACTAATTCAATCAATCTATAGCGAACCTTGCCTGGCTTGCCAAGAAGGGAATTACCCTAGATAGCTACTACGGCGTAACTCATCCCTCGCAGCCCAACTACATTGCCGCCGTCGGAGGTGATTACTTGTGAGTGACTCCCGTCTTTTTTCTTCCATCTTACCCAAGTCGAATGAGAGTTGGGAGTATAGAGATTAGCTCCGCTCTGAGCTGCTCAGCTTTATAAGACGTTGGAACACCCTCGACTCATTCAAAATAGCGATCGCTGACTAACAGTCTTAAAGTGGCATGGGAGATGATGACTTCACCCAGGTTGACAAGAACGTCTCCACCATTGTCGACCTCCTCGATGACAAGGGAATATCTTGGGCCCACTACCAAGAAGACATGCCCTTCAGCGGCTTCCAAGGCATGGCCTGGGTAAACCACGCGAATGGCAAGAACGATTACGTCCGCAAGCACAACCCCGAGATCACCTTCAACTCGGCTGCCGGCAAGCTGGACCGTCTGTCCGTCATCAAGAACATCACCGAGTTCCACAAGGATCTTCACAACGACAAGCTCCCTCAGTGGATGTTCATTACCCCCAACATGACGAGCGATGGCCACGACACCGATGTCAGCGTCGCCGGTACTTGGACGCGTACCTTCCTTGAACCTCTGCTTAACGACAAGCGGTTCATGAAGAACACCCTCGTCCTCGTCACATTCGATGAGAATGAGACCTACACCGCCCAGAACAAGGTTCTCGGCATCCTCCTCGGCGACGCCGTCCCCCGTCACCTCGTAGGAACCACAGACAGCCACTACTACAACCACTACAGCGAGATCTCCACCGTCTCCGCCAACTGGGGACTCCACACCCTGGGCCGCTGGGACGTCGGCGCCAACGTCTTCAAGGTCGTGGCCGACAAGACGGGCGATGCCGTCCGTCCCTGGGACGGCAAGGTGGAGCTTTCTAACATGTACTTCAACTGGTCCTATGCCGGTGTGTTCAACAACGGCGGCGGCAACCAGAGATACCCCAAGCCCAACCTAGTCTCGAAGGGCAAGTCGTCGAAGCGGACCGTGCTTCCCAGCATCAAGAAGGCGTGGAACTGCAACCGCGCCCCCTCCTACTACGACGACAAGGTGGCCATCCCCGATGGTCAGCATCCTCCTGCCGGCTACGCCCCGCTGGCTTAAATAATGTTGCGGAGTATTGATATAAATTACAACGATGAGAATTAAGAGACTTGTAAATTAAAAATTGTTCATTATTCTCATACGCCTATCGACGCCCTCGGGTATAATCGTAGCATTAATTCTATCCCCCGTTAATGTATATTGTACGCTTGTCCCTTCAGTGTCTTTCACGGCATAGGCAAGAGCGAAGTCGACGGGGGCGAATAAAAGCATTCTATACAATTCAAAGCATACCTAGCTAAGTAGGTAGGTTGCTAACGATATGCCCCCTATTCTTACTCTCATATACCTATATGAATGACACGATAACATGTATAAGTGCCGTAATTTCGGTGATTCTTAGCAAACCTAGTGTTCATACCTGGCGAGATAAGTCCTCAGTATATTTCGCTTGGCTTCTTAAGTCCGCCGACAGCTCCCTGTCGTCATACATCGAAAGAACCATTTCAATCATTCAAAGCTACTCTGTGATGGCCATCATACAACGATTGGCAAATAAAACAATAAGTATACGGTATATATTCTACCAAAGCGCTACGCGCAATCTAAGATATCGCCTGGATCACCATCATCACCACCACTACCAGAGTCACACTTACAAGACACGTGATATTCACGCCTTGAACAAAACCACGCCCAAAGGCCCCCGCGAAGAACACGATTTCACACGATCCCGCAGGATCTGAGTTCGAGCAACAACTGAAATCGATGACCGATGACCCGCCACGTCTAGGCACAGCCGTATGTCAAGCAACAAAGCTCGATCCTCAATATCGATTACGATACCGAAGGAGGCAGCTGAGAACACCTAAGTCCAGCACTTTCCCAGGTGATTCCTACGGTACGACTCTTTGACATTGGAATAACACACGGGCTCTGGAGCTAAACATAGGTAATTGTGAGTATACAGCATAGAATCTGCTAGCTAGATACTATAGGTAGATGTAAACTGAAGTAGGGCGATCAAACAAGCTGCCAAGTAAGTGGCTTATATGCTGTATCAAGATGATAAGGCACTGAAAGGGACATCGCCTATATTATCTCGCGTGATTCTTGTATATACAGCTATTTTCCGTGCTTTCTGTTCTATAGCCATTTTTCTCTCCCGCGATGCAATGCGAAGCGATAATATCCTCGCCCACTCGGCAACCTTGATCAAGTTCTCAGCTTTCCATGACTCTCCCCCAAAGGAACGATCCCTATCCTAGTACTCAAGCAATATCGCCATCGCAAGTAAGCTACAGATACGACAAAATACCACAAAGGGTCCAAGACGAACTTAAAATAAAATTAATCTATATATTATCTGGCGTGCAAGCTGATCAGCAAGTAGGCCAGGTAGGGCCAGGTCGTCTCTATTCTTTTTACTCATGCATATACTCCTGCATATACTCATGTATCTACATACACAGGCATACACAACACATACATAACATACACATGCGCATGCATACATATAATACATGTACATGAATGCACGCCATCCAATACCTGGCCTTATTAGAAAAACCAATGAACGAATAAACAAATATGGAATCTAAACGTTCGAGTTGTATATGTACATGCAGGTAGGGAGGTGTTCGAAGCCAAATCTATTATATCAGTAATTAAGTAGTTCACAAGCTATCCCTAGATGGTCGAGAGATGTCTCTATCCTCACTGGGTAGGAGGTTAGAGACATGAAGTACCTAGGCAATCTGGCAGCTCCTACATTCAGGCTACCCAATACGTCTAACCCGGTGCTAAGGCTTATCTATCTTTTCCAAGATGTATTCACTTGCAATCTTGCAGCCTTCACCGCCAGTCTCTTGAACCATGGTCGGCAACTAAGTCACCGCATGATAAAGTCACTTTAAAAAAACTTATCAAGATAAACAAACAATTACCATTAGAAGAGATTTTGAATTGAGGATATAATGGCAGTTTGAGGCCCTGGTGGCCAGTATCGCCCCTACCAAACCTGCAAGCTAACACTGATATATGCTAACACGACCCTTTTCGCTTTTTGTTCTCTTTGTCCATCCTCTTTTGCTTTTGTGCACATGAGGAATAGGTCACAAACCTGAACTCCTCGCCATCTGTATTAAGGAGGTACGGTGACACAACCTTGGCGATGCGCGGCTGCGTGTAACTCACTTTCCCTTGAAACCCTGCATAGCATTCGTCGTCAACCCGTCATGACCGCCGAAGACTATGTGGCCCCAACTATTATCGTGTACAGTGGGGTATCGTGAATAAATGCCTCGAACGCCGTGATGCATAACCGGAACACCATGGCTAAATATGCCGGGATAAACAATGTCCAAAGAAAAGGAACGTGTGATGAAAAAGCGCATTCAAATTAGCAAAGTCCCGACCTGCGGGCCCCCGCTAGGGAATCCCGCCTTCTCGGACTGGTAGCTGAATTCAGCAGCTAATCGCTTTCGCAGAATGAGCGTCAGAGGCGAATGGAGAACGATCTTGAATATGTTGGATGTGGCGATACTGGGATCGGCCAGGGACGGGTCCGATCGGGGCGGTGTTAGATGTGGCGAGGTAATTTGTATCAGGTGAGTTAGGTAGTCTCCCGGGCGCCGCATGGCCTTGCACGGCTGAGTCAACTGGTGAAGCACGACTCGGCGTAAAATAGGGATCATGAAAGAGATCCGGAGGTTGGTGCAAGGTATGAGGCGCAGCCCCATGATGTGGTCTATCGATACTGCTGGGATTTCCACCCAAGCTTAAATGATTGACAGCGGACCGCTGAGTAGAATATTCATCCGCACCATCGTATCGACTGTTTACTAAGGTACCGTCCTTCAGTTGAGGGCTAGGCTGCTTGGAACCGTTGAACTATGTAACCGATTAGTCATACTGAGAGAGCATAAGATTAGGTGGGGTATCTTGAGGGTGTACGTACAAAGCAGTACTTATTGAGTATCTCTTCGTATGATGCAGAGGCGATACCAGTCGAAGGCGAGACGCCCCCAGAGCTAGAGAGAGCAGGAGTGTGTGGCTGCGGTCCTACTGATTGTTGAATCGCAAGTGAGCTGATCTGGGCTACATTGGTCTGCGATCGAGGAATCTCTGAGGGCGCGGGTGCGTCGAAAGTGCCTCTTTGGTGTGCCTTCATGTAGAGACCATCATTTTGTCGTGGACTCGAGTTTGGACTTTTCTGGGCTTGCTTGGCAGCACTAAGCGAAGCACCAAAATCATAGCGATTAGCAAATGCAACGCCACTCGGAGCAGACAGCCGCGCTGGCAAGTTGTCGCTGGGAAGACTCGTCGATGACTTGGAACTCTTGAGCCGCAGAGTAGTTGGTTCTGGTTCACCGATAAGGTCGTGAATAGGTTGATCAAGATTAGTCAGCTTCGAAATCTGCCCGAATTCATCCAACGCGCCGACAGGCATAGACCTAGGCCGCGGCAGCGTGGAAGGATTGGCTCGACGATTGCTGCGGGGTAGAGCATTAGCCGGCCGAGAAGACGATCCCTGAAGACTCTTCTTGCCATTCCTAGGCAGCAACTTCTTACGGAAGTCGACTTGGAAGTTGATGTTGTCATTGTTATCCCAATACTCGAGCCCGTTCACATTGTATCGAATGCAGAAGAAAAGCGTTTTAGCCTCGAGGTTGGCGATATCGGACAACTTGATACAGAACTGAAACCGGTCATGACCAATTTCAGATTCACGCTCTCGGATCTCTTGTTGGTACTCTGCACCAACTTCGGATGTCGTCTTCCAATAGTCGAAGGTGAATCTGCAAGCGACTGATTTTTGAAACGCCAGGTTGGCCACGGAAATAGACCCCATCAGTGATTTTTGATCTGGCGACATCCAAACTCTTTCCACCTTAACCGGCAAGCTTTTTCGTATAGGCGTCTCAGTTGGGAAATTAGTTGTCACGATCTCCCACTCGTACTGTGGTGAACGCGCATCTGTCTTTTCATTTCGTTTGAATGGATACTCGGTATCACTGTCATAATTGTCAACGGGCGAAGAGCCGGTGCTGACAGCAAGCGGTCGGTCAACTTGTAGGAAATGCCGAACGTGTTCTAGGTGAGAATCGAAGTGCACAGCTTTGGAGAATGTGGGAGTTCCTGGCATACTTGAAGGACGTCGTAGAGACGTAGGCCGTAGCGCAGGCCGTACTAGCTCACCGGATTTTTTGCGCAGCATCGGTGGCTTCTGAGCCAACTCATCCTGCTCGGAGCTCTCTTCTGACGTGTTGAATGATGATTCAGGGGATTTAGACAGATATATATTAGTATCGGTCTTGGACCTCGAATGTGACGGAGCACGTCCTGGTTTGAATTCTAGCGTGCGGATGCTCGGATTGGGCAGTGTTTCCTTCTTTTGGCTTGTTTGGGACGGCTGTAATATCAAAGTTTCAGGCAACGTCCTGGTTGGCGATCCGACCCGACATTGAGGTATTGCGCTGATCGCCTCTTTCAGCTCTTTGATTTTCTCAATCTCATTCAAACGATCCTCCGAATCTACAGCCCCTTCATCCTCACTAGATGATTCTGGGGGCGAGATGATAGCTCCCGGTGGCATTGCCTTAGCATCAGTAATTGGGGGCGGCGACTGTCGGATTGTAGACGAATGAGTGACCGCCATGTTCTTCAAGTTATCCGAGGTGCCGAGAGGCGTTATATCCGGTGTCGACCCATAATTCGAACTTGGCACCGCCGCTACGGGGGTGGCGGTGGCAGAAGTAGAACGGCGGTGTCTTGTAAGGTACGAGGCCGAACGCGGGAGCGTCGGTCTCGGCTGGGTTGGTGTGCCCGAATTAAAGGAAGATCGTCGGCTGCTACCAGGTGATGTGGGAGCTGAGCAAGGGGGCGAACAGTGGGACGGCGGCGTGTAAGGCATTCCCAAAGACCTGGGTTGCCGGACGACACAAGGTGATGGGGGGAGAATGTTCAACCGAAAATCGGCTAGAATAACGCTATTTTGCTTAATAGGGAGAATAGGTCTGGTGCGAGGGAAGCAGGGGAGAATTATCGTCCGCCAAACGTCGTACCACGGTTCTGATCCAGGAGAACTACAAGCGGCAGCAACGATGCCACGTCCAGAAAGGGCGTTTGGGTAGCCTAGGAAGGAGGGGAGTTCCGTTAGCATGTTTCCACGAAATATAAAGTTCCATTATATGAAGTTTGTCGTGTCGCAAGACCAAGCAGAACCAGCAAAACTGTGACGAGACCAATTTCCGTCTCGTTGCTCCAATGGCGGCGCCCAGAGCAAACAAGTAGGGCGATTGTGGAAAGTATTGTACGGCGTAACAGTGTTAAGGGTGGGAATCGTGAGGATTTTATGACTCAGTTACTGAGCAAAGCGACCAGACGAGTGCTGTTGGGAGGAATGCGAAGCAGGGAGCAGACATGAGAGACAATTTCGCATGCTCATGGGGTTGTCCCAGGCGACGGCGTCTGGAATGATGCCCAGTATTTCCTCTGGTCACGCCATATCTCCGCACACTCAATTCCCACGTGGCACGGGGTTTTTTTTCTGGGGGGTCTCACCTATTTGACGATGCAGGTTTCGAACAGGAAGTAGATGAAAAGGCAAACTTACACAGATGCAATGGCGTGAACGAGTTTCTGCTTATATGTACGCGCGCGTTCGAAATTCGAGAGCGGAAACTGGAGGGCAACGAATCGTTTCGAGATGGATGCAATGGCAATATTCCAGCAACAATGCAAACAAGCTCTTTATGAAGGATGCAGTCCAGGTGCACAATCCCAAAACAAGGTAGGTGTTCAAATCAACCTGCGAGGCGGGAAAAGGAACAATCGATATGACTGAAGTTGCGTCACACAAGACACACGACAGGGAAAGCGAGAGAGATAGAGATAGGAATTGGATCAACTGCGATGGCTGATGGTGATCGATCGATAGTAGACGGCGTGAAAAATGTCAGGCAGCAAGCAAAGGATGGCTACCAACGCCCAGATCGCGTAAGAAAGGCACACCAAAAGCGGACCGTTCGCGATTGCGCCTCGCTGCCGGAGAAGCACAATTGGATGAGTCGAGAGGATGAGGTTTCGGCCAGGTGGGAGTTTACCGGCAAAACTATGGCCACCAGGACTTCCTTTGTTCCAATTTAGTCTTTGTCTAGCCTGTGCTGTTGCCGTTCTGATCGACGTGGTGGTTGAGGTGTATATTGTGTGGTGCGGGTGTAGGATCTGTCCGGGAGCAAGGCCGGGAGAAGCGACTTACTTGGCAACGGCAGACCGGCCAGCTACGGATTCTCCTACTCTGATATGGAGAGGAGGAGCAACGACATGCGGCGCAGGAGGAGTTGTGTGGTAGGGAGGCCGTCGAAGGGGATACCGGAGGGCCGGAGGCGACGGGGGGAGAGAAACACCGGAGCAGCAAGACGATCGACCTGGCGGTGTTCTTGTCTGCCTACATGCACGCCCGACGTCTGTGAGAACGAGGACAATGCGATGCTGGATGTCGATGCAATCCTGGGCCTGCCTTGCGAGGTGAGGGCGGTGGTGGAGGTGGGAGGTTTGGTAGGTAGCCAGCAAAAGCCTACCAGAAGTAGGAGGACGAACACCAGGCAAAGAAAGATGCGTGAGGACTACCTATAATACATCCTACGAGCCGTGGAAGGGCCTGGGGGGCGTGCAGGCACTGTGATGTAAAACCGCGCGGTGGCGGGAGGCGAGCGCTATAACACCGGGGGTGTGCGCTGCCTGCAGCGGTGGTACCTAGGGTCGGTATCCCTACATCCCTACATACATGTACAGACATGTACCTCCGTTACGACGCTACACCTTTGAAGTCGGCTCGAAGCAGGTACCACGCCCTCAAGTCATTGGCTGCATGTAGCGTGTAACCCACCTCCATGCATGTCAAAAGTGGGGAGTGGGAGTCAAGTATATCACCCACCTACATCCATGTACCTACACTAGGTATACCACTAGCGCGGTATAAGGTAGTACCTTAAACCGTAACCTGTAGTGTAGGGAGCTGCTGAAGGCTAGGCCGGGATGTTCGACACTGTACTCCACTTATTGCAGCGAAAGGCTTGGCCGCACTATGTTTTGTTCAGTCAGATAAATGTCTTACTTTCCTAGCTCGGTCCACTCTAGCCCAACCCAGAACCTCCTAGCATCTAGGCGTATGAAGCGATGAACAAATTGAAAGAAAAAATGTCCCCATCGCTCTGAAATCTGGACACACCTAGGGCACACAACCATCACAACATTTATCGAGGACAAAAGAAGGACCTGGAACGTACGAATATTGCTTATGAAATCGCCAAAGCAGGCCGATACGTAGCCTGCCACGGTAGTAGTCATCCAATGCGAACCGGCAGTTTCATCCTACGGCAGCACTTACAGTGTTAACCTCGTGCTACACTATATTAGGTCTTATCTTGCTTGGAAGTAGTATATACCTAGCCCAGCAACCATGGGCAGCTAGAGGATACCCGGATACCTACGACATGGCACTGAGGTGATTGCCCGTTCTCGGGAATCGTCACGCCTTGGTAAACGAGATGACTTCAATACCTCACAGGGGAGGAACCCTGGTCCAGGAAGACTCTTAGTTGACATAGCCACGGCTTCGACCAAACTTACTTTGTGTGGGCGGGAGCGGGCTTTTTTACCATGTAGGTACTTTAGATTAGATAATACGTAGATAGGAAATCCACTTGGTACTTTGTAAAAGTCGGCTCTTGGTGCCTCGTTCTCAACTTCCACTTCCCGGTCCAGAAATTTACCATTCCTATTCCGTCCGTCTATTCCATTGTTCAACCAAATTTCGCGAATTTCCAGATTGATCTCGACTAGGGTGCTCGAAAGGAACAAGGAACAGAGCAATGCGGTTATGTAAAGCTGCACTGCATTGTCTCCGGCCCAGGCTGTATCGAAGGGATTCCGGTCGGGATAAAAAAGCAACATGACTTGAAGCTATTCGGAAGGGCGCATGCAGACCGTTCATTATACAAGCAATAGCAATATACCAGTAGGTCTGTGGGTTGGAGGATAGTGAGGCGTAGACCATAGACCTCCTAGGTAAGTGTCCTATTAGATAGAAGCATGCACGCAGGCAGGTGTGATATTATTGCGTTATGTAGGATGGAATGTAGGCTATGAATGTGCTGAGAGAACTGCATGGCTACATTTAGGGAGATAAAATACCAAGTACATGTCACTGCCTACGCTCAGAGAAAACCGCAAAGCTGCTTTAGGGATAAATGACGTATGTGGAGGGGAGTATATCTTGGCAACGTCGCAAGATTTCAGCGAGAAAAAATTGGGAGAAAAATGAACAGGGGCAGGTTGCAACAGGGGCTTATCAGACTCGCCAAGAACCTGCTTCAGACCGAGTGGACAAGTGCAGAGCGGACAGTATTAATATAATTTCACACGGTATAAATCGCAAGACCCTATATACAGCAGGTTACGCTTTTCTTCCCCTATCCCTGCCCCATCTGGGCGCCATCCGGGATGCGGCACATCTTGACTGCGCGATGCAGGTAGCGGCCATACATGATGTGCCTGCTACCTACAGACGGTAGGTAGTAGTAAGGAGAGTTGCATACGGTAAGATGGCGGCAATAGCTACTAGCAGCAGTGGGACAAGTGCATCAGATAGGTTTCTAAACGCCCACGGCTTATCGTGCAGTGCGAGTGCAGGTGCCTTCTTCACCTCGACGTGCGATGCGACGTCGCTCGCTATCCGTAAGCACTGGCAGGGTTGTGAAGACGACATTTCATTTTTGCTATCGCTATCTGCAAATACTAGGTACAACAAGTATGGGCAGTCGGTGTCTGCCAAGCGGTGTTGCACCGCCAACTCTATCGGATATGGAAATCTGTGGCTGCCACGGTATAAACCACACCACTGTCGTACCATAATGCGGTTCCCGGATGGGGGCTAGGCCATCGTGCAAACCATTTCCCGTCCCATCTCATGCGGTTTCAGCAGCTACTTAATTAAAATGGGCGAACCTACTTCGTCCAAGAATACCGAGCCCGTTCACTATCATGCCGAACCTACCGTAGATCCCGTGGAATCCAACTAAGTATGCTCCGCCACTGTCCGCAGAAGCGTCTCGCGTTTCCGCCGAAACCCGCAAGGGGCTCAAGACCCGAACGCGTGGTCTGGTCGTGCTATAGGCCACAACTCAAGAGTGCGAAGGGCCCGTTCCCGATGAGTAGTCGTTTCAACCCCTCTCGGTAAACCAAGATCAACTCCATCCATCATCGGCCAATCACAAATTCCAGCCGCACACTATAAATTGTCGAAGCCGAGCATTCATCAGGATCAGACTCCTGCGGATCATACGTTCAACAGTCTAGACATCAGTCGAATCTTTCTACACTAGACACAGGCGAGCACTGGCGTGAGTTCTAGTGTAGTGGTTATGCAGCATCAATGCGCTTCATCCTCCGCGGATGGCTTAGCGGGTACATAGTCTGCGATAGCTGCATCTTGGTCTGCGATGGGGTCAAAGGGGTAGGTAGGCAATGCAGCTTCTTCAAGGCCGTAATTGCCGGAATATGTCGAAATGGCATCTACACGACGCTACCTACCTTGTACGAAAGGCCGAGAGGCGAGGTCGTCCTCGTCATTATTATATTGACTAATTGAGGGGTTCGAAGCATAACAAGCGATAACATAGGCATCTGACATGAGATCACAGAGCGAGCGGACTGGAGGCTCGAGACATATGATACGCAAAGAAGCTCCTCGTCCCGAGTCAGTAAAGCTGCGTTCTCTACGAACCATACACAGTTCCACAACGGCATCTAGAGAACCCGGGAATCACGCCTCAGTCATGGCACTCTCCACCTCCCGTAGCATGGGGCAGGACTGTGGTCTATCTCTCCGCAACACGAAGATTTGCGATTCACTCGCAGCCGCTTGTGCGGGAGGACCGCTCAGCTGTTGAGTCGAGGAAATTTGATGGGCTGAACTTGACAACTATCCCACAGCTCCTAGCTCATCAACGAAGGCTCCTTTTAACCCTCAAACATCATGCCTAGGTGCTAGTAGTCTTGACCATTTCCATCTCGTTACCCGTACTGTCCGGTTACTTCGGATTGTGGGTAGGTATCTATAATAATACTTCGTATGTACGAAGCACACACATCAGTTATCAGTTGGATGGGTCGATGAGCGCTCAGGGGTGGCACGGTCGCATGCGCTAGCAACGGCGGGATACACCTATCAGAATTTAGCTCCAGGGTTCTTGCGATTAGGATTGGATAAGAGAGAATTTTTTAACGAGGTTAGCCCTTTACATGTAGGTTAGATGTAGTGCAGGTACTTCGCAAGTACTTCATACCTGGAATGCCTCCTCTACCCTCTCAGTAACTCGAGCAATAAATACTTCGTAAGCAGTAGATAAATAAGCGTGCACCTGACTCTCTTTCCAAGGTGCAATAGGTAAGCAGGTTGGGGGTTTTTAACGCCTACTTACTTTTGCGCCCAGAGAGGTAAAAGTTATTGAGTTAATAGAACTGGCGTCGGGACCTGACATGAAGGCAGGCCGTATACTCCCTCATGCATGCATACTTCAAGAAAGAAAAAAGAGTTTGTCTCTATCTTCAATCTCTAAATTTTTTTTTTTGAAAGCACCTCGTATGCAAGTGCCATTATGTCACAGGATCGGCCATATATACCGGAAAGATCTACCTACCCAATGCACATTTGGCCGGGCGCTGGAGTCTGGATCCGATGACGATCCCTGGCCATGAAACTAGTGTAGTGGTAAACCCAACAAAATATAAAAGGCTAGCCTCTCCATCGATGCCATCCGGCATTAAGCTCTTCTGGAAGTTTCAATGGCAGACTTTTTGCATGATATTGACAGGATTCGTTGTGACCTACCTACTATAATACGAGACCCCTACCTAATCTCACATACTGCATCTCTATACTACATGATAGGTAGGGTTGATAAGACTGGCTTGGGTGGCAAAATTGAAGACCTAGAATTAATAAAAGCGTCCGACAACGGCCCTCCTTTGCAACTTTGCACAAACCAGACTGGCCAGTGAAAGCAAAGAATCGACTCAGACCTTCTTATAAGGTCAACGGTTCCCGCCACCCCACTATAACACACAACGAGCCTTTCCAAAACCCTGAAAACGGGGGTCCAACAATGGGTTACACTCGTTGACTGATGGAGGGTGGAAGAGGGGCTATCGAAGGTCCCCTAGCGCTAGGATCGACATTAGCACTTCCTCTTTATTCCTTGGCGCCCTCACCGTCTCACTATATCTGCACGAAAGCAACCCCCCATGCTCGTACACCACACTACACTGTACACTAGCCCGTGCTGCGTCTTAGTACGAGTAAAACTTCACCTGTCGAAAATTAATTTCGAACCGTTTTGTTCGAGATAACCTAAGCGAGCGGGTCTAGTGTACGCACTACTGTACCTCCCTAGTACCTTGCCCTTACTACGCTACCTTGCTGATGTAGGGATGCGTATCTTCCGCCTCCTTTGCACCGCCGTGGGGCAACAGGTTGCCCACGATTGGTTACATGCGACTATGCTATCTTGCCCTACGGGCGGGTTTAGCTAATACAAACCTCAGCCCTCCAGGGTTATTTGGAAATAATTCAGAATTTTCAGAGTCCTCGGAATTTTCAAGACAGCACCATGCCAAAACGTTACTCGGCTCCCGAATGTTACCGCGGGCGACAACTCTTGTCTCTCTGCCGGACAACAGCTTGGCGCAAGATGTACATCTAGTAGGTAGGATCCTCTCTGACTTATCTGTACTATGTGGTTGCATAACGCCACTAAATTTAGTGAGTTCGTCCCGCATAACGTCTTTATTGCCTGAGTACACAGATACACCTAACTTATATATATCCCAGGGGAGGTAGTCAGATCACGCTAGTACCCATTCGGGCAGTACCTATGCACTAAGTATATACTGTAGATAGTAAGGGATGCTAGGCATTTAATCATGTGCACTGTATGCCGGGATTACACAGTGCGCTCTGGGTGAAAATACTGTAAATAAGTTTGAGAGGTACCTAATCGCAGCTTATCATCCTGTGATTACTATCTCCGGGGGCCGAAGCTGCTAGCGTCCCAATGCTGAGAGGTATTAAGACTGCGTACCTATGGGCAAACCTTAAGTACCATCCTAGACTGTGACGGGCAAGTATCCCTTTGAATGATGGTTACTAACCTCTGTCCTCTGCGTCGTTTGTTAGACTGGTAAATACCTCTAGCCACGGCCGCAGGTCAGCTCGCATTGCCCCGTGCTGCTTTCTTTCTTTGCCGGATTCGGACAACTGGCTAGGTCATTCGACATGTCGTCCGCGTGACGTCATGTCCCAGCTCCGCGCTTATGTGGTACTCAACCCTCTCTATCCATCGATTCCTAATCAACAGAACGGACACAAGCCATCCGTTACCCGCCTGTCGGTATGGGCGGTAAGGCTCTACTACGTGCTCGCACATTCGCAGTAGGTTCAAGAAAGTAACGACCTACCAGTAAAAAGAAAAGCAACGGTGATTAATCACTCCGGCGCTTCCACAGCGACGACATTGGAAGTTCAAGAGGCTCAACGCTGATCAATGTTTTCTAGAAACTCTCTTGAGCTAGAGACGTGCATATCAAGAGGGTGCGCCAATCACGTTCACATACCTATGTCAAGGATCAACAAGATCGTCCGCCATCTTACTGGAACCTCACTGGAACCACAGATTTAGATTTGGGAGCTTTTATTGATGGATCCGGTATTGTGGAACTCGACGTCCACCGCCAACGCTGGTGGCTTTATGGACCGCTCCAGCACCCCTCCACAGCCTTGCCTTCTAAGACACGTTATTTTATATTTTTAGTCGGGTATCGGAAAATCGACAAATGTCTATGTAAGTCAACCGCACTGCTGGTCAGGTGAATGTTTGGTCGAATGGCTGCACCAATCATGGACGCTCTACTTATCACGACGCAACGCCGCGTTTTGCCGGCTGAGAACACAGCAATATAGTTCTAGTCAATATGGGGGAAACGAGACCCAGCCAGCGATGCTCATGTGCCATGGCGGTAGCTTCAACCTCCGACAATTCAAACCTGCGTCGTACTGAGAAACGGGGCGCGCGGCAAAACACCAAATCAGACCATAAATCGCAGGTCTTGGGTAAAAATTCTTGAGTCATATGCAGGTCAGACTATCGTGTAGGTTCCAAATTAACGACAGCCCAATCAGAGGGGTGGAAGCAGCAAATGTAGCACTCCAAGCAAGCCCCTTTGCGGGCAACCTCTGGAGACTCAATACAACTCTTGTGCATGAAGAAAACGGCGTTCATGGATGGACGGAGGCGTAGGACAAGGAGAAGGTACCATAGTGGTACCTAGTCCTTCCCACGATGTGACCGGATGTCTCAGACGTGTCTAAGATAGGTGATATATGGGGTGCTATGTGTAGATCATATCCCGAACCTACCCGCTTCATGTTCAGACCTCCTGTAGAAGACGACATTCTAGCATCACTGCGACGATTTGTCCTGCTGCAGGGCATATTGACTTGACAGGGCACCGCATAAATTTAGCATCTGGCCGGTTGAAAGATAGTAACAATACGGATTTCAGCTAGCAACTCGCAAAATCATAAGACGTGATGGTCGTCGAGTTGATGCACCGTTGCCCGAAACAAATTAACACGGTACGGGCTTCATAAGGGCGCGAGGTTATATCATGAGATAAAACACCGTCACCATCGAGCCACCTCTCCATCAATGGAGAAGCAGTTGCCTGATGACTAACCTAGAGTATGTAAACAGTGCATACTGTATATATTG
Organism: Nemania sp. NC0429; assembly: GCA_022578495.1. Taxonomy (NCBI): domain Eukaryota; kingdom Fungi; phylum Ascomycota; class Sordariomycetes; order Xylariales; family Xylariaceae; genus Nemania; species Nemania sp. NC0429. The sequence continues at coordinate 335,218 of MU392163.1, read as the reverse complement.
ACGGTACCACCTTGCTTCCGGTCTGGTGGATTTTGCGGACTTCCTATTTAGGAAGTGACAGGGCCGAGAAAGCCAATGTGGTCTGGCAAGCTCGAATTACCAAATCCGGCAGCAGAGCGAACAGCTATTGGCCCAGATAGGGATCATGTAGCTAGTATATGTACTTCGCAGGTAGGTGAGTGGGATTCTTCTTGTCTTCTCTCTATTATCAGAGCGAAAAGAATGAAAACATAGGCGATCTACGCTACGCAACAAAACTAAGTATCTATCAGCCACGTGAGTCTGTAAAGCGATGTTGTTTTAAGCTTATACGAGGTACACTACCGGAGACCAGAAGTGAAAGAACCTGCAAGACTTCACCGCCCTTCCAACTACCCCTCGCCCCTGATAGAGGTACATATATTCACACATGAGCAATATCACCTAAGACGGACTCATTTATAAATTACAATATAATCTATTAGGGCAAAAGATATTAACTATGACCATACCTTTAAATCTAATTCCTCATCGTATTTTTGCTAATGTTTGCTCTTTCATGATGCAATCATTAGCTAGAATTACTCAATTGTTGCTCGCAGGGGTGTGTGAAATCTTTTGAGCTGACTACTATGAATAGGGCTTTCTCCTCAGGTACAAACACCGACGAGGCCAGTCTGCCCTGTTTTTATCCTTGTTTTTCATGTGGGACGAAGACTTGGATTTGGCTAAGCACGTGAACAGCAGTCCCGTCAGACGGGCATGTACCCGCAGCTTAGACTTGCTCGGTGCGCATAACAGCCCCAGGACCTCTCATAGCTCAATTTCAACGGGGATAGAAACAAGAAGAAAGATGGTAACTACACCACTGAGATCTACGGTCTACTATGTATACTAGGTCTCTTATCTTGAACGACGCATCTATATATCTTTGTGATCATACCTTACAATATCCGAGAACTTCCCAATCTTCTCCCTCTTCTTCTTCTCCTTATCCTTCTTCAGCCGACCGACATCGCGATCTCTACCAAACATGACAAGAATCCCTTATTCCCATTACCTCCAACAACACTCCGATGTTCGGGTCGCATTTTGGCAGCGCAAATGGCGTGTAGAGAGATCGGCGGGATCTGCAGTTCTGCATACTGAATATGGGTATATGTAGGTGGTACTTGGGTACGGTACGGAAGCACACGGCCTTCTATCTGTATGTTATGCGTGCAACTGCAAGCCCTTTCGAAGGAGGAAAACCCGATGTCCCACATGATGGCGATTGTGCGAATCCCATGGATCTCAATCCATTTCCCCACCGGCCCGGAGTCAACCTGTTTTTACGGCCCATTCGTAGGTAGCGCAAGTCTCTAAACCGGTCCGCCAGGGGAGGGGGCTCGGGTTCCAATTAGTAATTGAGCCTCTTTTTTTAAATTCCGGCGCTTATTCGCCGTGTGGATCGCTGTTGTAGACCAGGTGGTATCGATACGCGTTTTGGGGGTTCTATATCATTTCTCATCCTTCCACTCTTTCTTCCCCCCCCGAGACCTTGGGATACTGTAAGTTAAGTCCTTAATTGTAATATGCTTAGTACTATATTCGTGTTATACTCTAAGTACGTCATAAAGACCCTCTTCGTCGGAGATTAGTTATATAAAAAGGAGGAAGAGAAAAATTCCTCCTAAATTACGAGATTCATGTTGGGAATGTTGGCGCGCGCTGCGCCGGGGCTTTTATCGCCAGACAATCTCGCAGGCGGCAGCAGCTCGCGACGTTACGAGCCACCATCGTTAGAAGTTGCGGGCTGCATATTAGCTGTCGCCGCGAGCATCGGGCTTTGTGGTGTCGGATCGATCTTGGTTGTGCGACTTGAATATTTCGCGGCGGGGCTGCGTTAGCAACATCTCTGCTTCTGTGGGGCCGCTTGCGCTAGAACGAGTAGAGATCGTCGCCAGCTCCCCGGGACACCTTCTCCTAACTACCAGCCTCCGCTATGGTACGCTAGGCGAAGCTACGCTACCTGCCCATAGGTACGCTCAGGAGGGGGCATGCAGGTTCTTATTTACACTACTTCCCGGTTTTTCTGGCCAAGCATTTGCATCCTGCATCCACACGGTGCTACGTACTCCAGCCCGCGAGCTTTCATTCGACATTTCATTTCGCATACTGTACTGATAGTGATGGGTCTGTGACTGGGTTAGCAGAGAGCACACTAGGTAGCGGTTCGCGAGCGAAATAACGACAATATTATAGATAAGTGTGGAGATGCAGGCATGGAGGTTAGTAGGTTAGTGTATCTGTTCATACGAAATAAGCCTGGACATATTCCTACGGTTTCAATCGGGAGACCCCTTAACGCCGACCAAAAGCGTAGGAAAATATACTTATCCGGTATGCAGTGTATCTCGGGAGGGGAAATCTGCAGGACATAAGAATAGTATGAAAGGACAGATACGCATGCGTATAAACAACCTCCGGGCATTTCCTTTTTCATAACAGCTGTCATCTCCCGTATAGTACTGTACACTATCTCCAACAAGTCCTCAAGGGCATATGTCAATGACAGTAATAGCGCATGGTAAGATAGGATCAAATAGGTTACATCACGAGTAGTTACCTTCCAATGTCATCAATCATGTAGGTATTCGCGGCTAGCATTTGATATCTTTAAAACGCTGAACCCCAAGAAGAAGTTAGCAGAGCCCACATGCCAGGGCGGTTTCAGGTACGCGCTCTCTATTTCTTTTACTAGACTACCTACCAAATAGTACTTCGTAGTGCCGATGTGGTTTTAAAGAGCTACCCGTTATTTACTACCTGTACGAAGTAGAGAGTGGACTTTGTAAGTAGCTACCGTATGTGCCTAGGACGTTCTTCCTTCGTGAGACGCTTTCACGGCGGATCTATCTCTACTCATGACGTCATAGATAATCATTATCTGCCGGGTCGGGAATCTGGGTAAATCGTCTGTGCGCGCTCCAGCTCCATCTCTAGCTCCATCTCTAGTTCCATACTTTCCTAAATCCAGCTCCATCTCCCAGATTACGCCGCATTCCGGGCACCCCGCGCCGTCGCGGACAGATGATGCCAAAAAAGCAGCCCACTCCATCTAGGGAGTCTACCATCTCATGTACACTACTAATGGGAGTGGGCGACGCCGCGACGCCCCTCAAGCCTCTCACGCCATGGCTTATGTCCACGTTTCGCAGGCTTGCGCCGCCGCAGGACTGGTCTAGCAGGTGACTAGCAGGTGATCAGCCATCTCTCAATTAGACGTGCTCCCGCTGCCTTGACGAGATAGTATCGTTAGGGATAAGCAGGACACGTTCGGCATGCTCGGAAAACGCGGGGTTCCTCGATCTCTAGGCAAAATGTCTAGGGAAATGATGTGTTCTCGCGAATTCTTTATTTAGACCAACCAGTGGATCGTACGAACGACGAGTCATGACATGATTCAACCCCGTCACCTGGTCTGGACAGATAAGATGTCTCGAAAGATGTGCGAGAGAACTGACTTGGGGTATGTCGTGATATCTACGGACCACCAACAAGTAATTGAACTGCCTTCATATTCAGTTCACGCCGTCTAAAGTATCGCCACCTCTGCTGACATGAGCAACATCGGCGCAACTCAGCAGCTCGCAGTTCATGGCATGTTAAGGCAGAATCCTTCGTTTCGCCATACGGCTCTGTACTAGAAAACGGGAAGCCCGCACTAGCAATGTCTCTGTGACGTGAGAACAACGAATTGTCATTCATTCTCGGTCTTCTCCCGAGATGATCTACCTAATAAATGCCAAAAAGACGATAAGACTGACATGCCATGGTCGCAAGGGCGGTACGTTACCCAGGTAGGTAGGTAGGCGTCGAGGGATGCGCTACCTTATCATCGCTTGTCACACCGCCAACTGAGCGAGCTGGAACGGCTACCATGGCTTTGGCTGCTCTCGACCTCAGGATGTCCGCCAGGTCCGTCTCGGGCCCGTAATCTGACATGGTAATGGCGAGAGCACGTCGTACAAGAGAGCATCCACAACTGACCAGAGAAAGCCCCCAAAGTGATGATTTAGCAACTACCCGTGAGATTACGAAGCAGGTAACTCAGTTAACTGTGCGCTTCGGTCCTCGTCCTCTTTCTTGGCACAAGGGTGGGTAGTCAAGGAGGTTTTTCTCCGGCCCACCGGCGCTCATACATTGGCACGACCTGCGCCATCTCAGTCTCAAAAAATGATCACTATTTTCCGACAGCTCACTACAACCGTGTTACGAGTGATACCGCTACTTTGGCGCACCCGACATGCCTTATTACGGATGAGAATGGGGTTTCTTGTAGTACTGGTGGTGGCTTTTCTGTATCACGAGTGATGGTATTAAAGTACGATGTACGTCCATCTGTTGTTTTGCGACATAACCCATGCTGCACGGTGCGCCAGAGAAATTGAGACGACCAATGCTCTCTCTCTCATCGCGTCACCTAGATACAACGTCTATCGAGCACATATTGCTGAGGGATGCTGTGGCGCGTCTCGGATGGAACGGATGCTTGACAAGTGTGGCCACTTTAGACGAGCGCATTGAGTTTCCAGGTTGACTTACGAAGCAGGTATACTTTCAACGTGTCCGGCGAACTCTGATACTCTCCTTTCTCTCGCAAATGAAGTAGACTCGAGTGTAGTGGACAAAGATCGGCGCTGCGCCTGAATGCTACTGCAACCTCTGCTACCTGTACCGGGCCATGCAGATAGGATCCCCTCCAGCGACTGACGGCGTAGGGCGGGGGTCGACCCTTGGTTTGTTTCCCTCCTTCGGAGGCTCCTTACTATACAACCTGGCAGAGTCGCTTGGGCGGATGTTTCTCTTCCCAAGGAATAGGTAAATATTATTCCACGAGCGAGTTAGGTAACACTACTAAGGTATAGACAAGAAACCGGCGAACGTTCAGCGTACCCATGATCAACTCTGGGTAACTGCCGGTGAATCCTTATTTTTGCGTCGTAGCCAATAGATAACAGTATCAACACACCCACTGGCCGGAAGCCAGATTAAGAGAATCTCAATATTCTTCCAGAAGAGACGATTAAACGGTTTGCATGTTCGTTTCCGACCATGCATCCCTGATCATTGGACGAAACGACGATGAATATTGTCCAGCGTCAACGTCCCCTATTTCTTGGCCGCCGGCACTAGCTCACACTATGTGATTTGAACTTTATTTTTATCTTATTCCATTTCGTTTTAATCTAATTCCATATAGTCGTTGGCCCGGCTAACAATTCTCGGTGAGGGAACCCTGGGAAGGATAAGGCACCCCGACTGGAAGAGCGCACGGATCGACGAACGACTGCTACGCCCGGGTTTTCGTCAATTCCCGCCTCCCGATGGAGGTTGCCATTGCCCTTCGAGCTGCATATCACGACTGCGGTCTCGTGTTTCGGGCCTTTGTTGGTGCCGCATCAGGTCGGCCCGCACCTGGCTCAGGTCGCCTCGTACATTTGGCGACGATAGACGTGTTCTGGAGCATGAAACCGCGTGTTTTTCTCTGCACAATCTCCCTGCAAGGGAGCAGAGTTATTGTTGATATCAGTAGATGTAGGATGAAGGCCACATTGAACGAAACCGACTCATTGCGCAAATCGTGCAGGGTGGTGAAGCGCCCACCTGGAATTTAGCCAAGGACATCTCCCGTCGTAATTTCACAGTCATCGCGGGAGAGGAGAGGGGGGGTATAACAACATATGCTTAAGCACAACATGCTTCATCGCACGTCCCTTCTTGCAGCAAGCCCCGAGAATCTAATGGGTCGGCAATCGCGCCATACACCACCAGCTCCCTCGCCAGACCAAGACCCTATCATGACAGACAGATTAAGATCTTGTCTCGGGCCCCCTACTATCGGGACTCGTTCGTGCTGGTTCTGGCAATCCGATGGAGGCACAGTCGGCTTGCAACAGCAGGCTTGCGACAACAATTTGTTTATTTATTTATCCCCCCCTCCCCCTCCCGCTCCCGCCACTCTATTCGTCGGCCTACACCGGCTACTCTAGCTTAGGCGCCCGCCTGGCCCTCTTTCGCCTCGCTCTTTCGAGGACATCTTTGTGACTTTGCCACTGGTTTAGCCGGGTAGCCGGATTTCGCTGCTCTTTGCTCTTTTTGGCATGTTCAGCTATATAATACTAGATGTCATGTGAGGCTTCAACGTCAATGTGATGTGTAATAGTGACTATATGAGACTCTTATGTCTCTCTTATGCATAGTCGTGTTGGATTACCACCCCGGATAAGACGTATAGATACAGGAGTGTTAAGTGTGCCGATTTGACTACGTTGCTACGTTCTACTTTGTGTAGTGTATCGAAATGATACTAAACAGTCAGACCCTATGAATATGCGGTTGCCACGGGCGTAGGAGCCGTTGCTGTAGCGGCATATCAACTGCGTATCGTTGGAATACGAGGGTTCCGAATACAATGTTGGGTTAAATGAAGAAAAAGTGCAGAAAACTGTATGCAACTGATTTTTCTACGTATCACAGCTAGCGATTTTCAATAGAATATCTAGCTACCCGACCTTGGTGGATTTTGAGGCTGTGATTAGGGTGCATATAATATCATCATGTCCTGGAGAAGCTCCGAGATAATAAAATCCCTTACGATTCACGAGATGTAAAAGAGCATATGACAGTATATACGTATTACAACTGCGATGATCTAGTCGTTCTGCTTCCACATGTAGTGGTACCTAGTATGATTGCTGGCTTGGTGTTGCTGTTCTATTCCGCGACCAGGCAGCATACACCACCTGATGTCGAAGGTCAAGGATAGGACAAGGAAGCACATCGATATTCAAAATAATGTTAATGATGCCACCTTGATTAGAATTTTCTCTTGCACTTTGAGGATTCTACACTTAGGCAGGTCAGATGTTAGGATGTCCTTGGGGATAGTCCGCACGCCTCTAATACGTGTTATACTTTGTCTTACGGACGAGTGATCATTTTTCCTTGGCAGTATCCTAGTAGAAGGTTCTTGCTTCTCCTGTGCTTCGGTACGGATTCTAGAAGCTTTTGGTTTTCACTCTCATATACTCATACACTCGTGGGCAGTATGCGTTCCGCGACTTTGGCAATTCAATGCAATCAGCCGCCCCCGTATAGTTCTGTGAGGACCAAAAGAGATGCTGATCGCATTCCGTTTTGCTATAATGGGATCTCAGAACACCCTAGAACATGATGAGTTTGAAATCGGGTTCGCACAACTCTTCGGATCGTGAAATTGTAGCCTCGCCCCCTTCAGGGGCGTAGCCAGTCGTAGTAACTGGGGGTGTGCTTGATCAGCCTGCATCCTATCCTTTAATCCAGACACGGACTGCACAAACAATGATTAGCCGCAATTTAACGAGCAAGATACTTTCATGGGCGCCACTAATCTAAGCGGATATCCCCAAAGGGAATGCACTCTGTATTGGTCGATTAGTGATGACTGGGTTCGACCGCGACGTTAAAAGAGAGAAATAAAGTTAAATAGCCGCTACACATGACTATGAAGTTTACACCCGACGGATTTTAGAATTTAGCCTCTCTGATGAGCTCTTCGGACCCCCAATACTCTAACTAAGACTGTCCAAGATGACCATCTTTATTGCTTCATACGCCAGGGTTTCGTAGAACGATCGAAAAGCTTAGGTCGCCAACATCGTTGAGGAGAAACCGGAGCAGGCTCCGGGTAACCTAGTCTGTCTTCTAGGATTTATCTGGTAGACGTTAGGCACTTATCTATTCGTTTCAGACACCCGGGAGAGAGTCAAGCCTACGATATCTGCCCACGGCCTCGTCATCTGAATGGCGATCTCTAACTCGGTCGACAATAAAAGCTTTCACATGGAAAATAATGAATACCGAAGCGCGCATTTCATTTGCCTCCGAGGTCGCATTCGGGGATCGTATGTTAAGTAGAAGGAGGAATAGTCTCTCCTACCTATAATCCAGCTGTCCTGTAAGCGTATATATTAGAAATAACTTAATTCCAGTCTCACTCGTGATTTTCCTCCCTTTCTCGTCGTATTTACCTTACGAGAGACCTCACAGATCAGGATTGTTGCATCCCTTTGATTGGTTAGGCTACGAGATAGCCAGGAAGTTAGTCTCATCTCCTCTCATTCCGAGGCTCAGCGTCAAAACTCTAGCTAGCATGAGAGGCTTACGAGGGCTGCTTCTATGGCTTGTGGGAGCGATAGTGGTCGCGGTTACCGCTTCTCACGGTATTCCAGGTAGACACGGTGGGAATAACGGCGGCGCCGCCTTTGCAGGCGGCAGAGGTCGTCCTGGTTCTGGAAATCATGGCTTTGGTGCTCATGGTTTTGGCCATGGTGGCGCTGGCCGGCCGGACGCAGCCTTCAACTATATCGCTGATACGACCACGACCACCTGGACCAGCTCTACCACGACATCGACATGGTCAGCCGGGTCCTATTATGGTGGCTCTGACAAAAATTTTGCAGAGCCCTGGGCAGGCAATTTTCCGGGCCATCATGGGCAGCCATTCAGGGGCGGCCATGGCGGCAACGGTGGGCACCACCCGTTCAACAATTTGGGTAATCCAAATATCAATTTTAATCAGCAAGGCGGCTGGACCTCGACCTCGAGCTCGACCTCTTCCACGACCACTACGTCTTCCTCCACGACAACTACTACGACGCATAATGGACCAGCCAACGGCGGTTTTGGCGGAGGTCTGGGCGGCCTTCCAGGAATTTTGTTTGGCGGTCTCGGTGCAAATATGGGCCAGCCACATAACAACGACCTGGCCATCCCCTCTACCGACACCTCTACTTCCACTTCTACGTGGACTTCAGAGTCCACTCAAGACGCCACGAGCAGTGACGATCAACATCATAATGGATTTGGCGGATTTCATAAGAGAATGCCTGAAGAAGATTCCGAGGAGGCGGGTCATCATATTGAAATAAGTGATGACGAATCTCAGCTCGGCGATGACGCTCCCAGTCTCAAGGAGAGAGGCTTTGGAATTGGGGGGCTTTGGGGGCCTCGTCGAGGCGTTGGGAATAGAGGAGGTAATGGGCGTGGAGGAGGTGGCGGGTATGGTGGCGGCAACGGTTATAGTGGAGGCAACGGATACGGGGGAGGCAACGGGTATAAAGGAGGCAATGGGCACGGAGGAGGTAACGGGCATGGAGGCGGCAATGGATATGGGGGAGGCAATGGATATGGGGGCGGCAATGGCCATGGAGGAGGGAATGGGTATGGAGGAGGTAGTGGGCATGGAGGAGGCAACCATGGCGGTGGCACAAATGGTTGGGATAAGGGCGGCGGATACGGGGGTGGCGGATATAAAGGCGGTGGAGGTGGACATGGGAAGTTCGGCGGAGGACCCGGAGGCTTTGGCGGAGGCTTTGGCAACATGGTGAGCAATCCCCCTCATTCCCTTCTCATTGACAGTTTCGGGACCAAAACACAGCTGAAACTGCAGGACTAGCGCTCACGGTAAATCATAGGCCGGCAACGACTACAACAGCGACTCCGTCTGCCAGGACTCAACGGTAACAGTTACAAAAACGAAGACAGAAACATCAACGAAAACGAAGACGAAAACAATCACAGATGAGGCTACCGCCACGGTCACTTATTCGGCCACAAACACGATTACGGTCACGGATGATTATTACAGTGGTTACAACTATAGAGAGGGTTAGTAGACGGTAGCCTAGTCTATATCACTCTTTCTATCTTTATCCCAATCTCACAACAGGAAGTGATGCTGATATGTGTCCCGTAGTACGTATAATCCCACCAAACCCCGAGTCCCAGCTACATCGCCATTGAAGCGTGCTGATGGATATCTCGATAGACTACCTATACATCGCATATCACTAAATCTGTGACGTAAGTACTTTCTGAAGCCGGGTCGCCTCTCAGCCCGCCGCACGCAAATATCTTGGCGACGATGAGGTGTGCGTGTGCAGATGTCAACGGGTCTTGGAATCTTAACGCTAATGCTTTCTGCAGCAAAAAATACACTTCCTGGTTTGTGAGTTGCCATCAATCTGCACTCTTAACAACTTGTGCCTAACACAGCTTAGACACTTACTGTTTCTTATACAGCAACCGCCACAGCCACTGCGACTGCAACTGCTACTGCAACCGTAAGTATATGCCGATAACTGTCACGGTATAACTATGGCCACACGACTAACATGACGATCCAGTATATATCGACCGTGACGTTATCGGACTTCACCGTAAGTAGTCTCGCAACCGCCCCTTGGAAAAACATTATGAATGCTGATGAAGTTTCATAGTTTACATATACAGTTACCGCCTTTCCAAGCTTCACTTCTACTTTCACGGAGACGGATATCACTTCTACCTATACAAGAACGATAACGAAGACAGCCCCAATCTCTTACACAAAAACAGTTACAAAAACGAAGTCCTTCACAGAGTTCGAATCGCCAACCACTATCACGTTGACGGGTCTGGCCTCAACCTATACGAAGACGGTGACGTTAACGAAATCTGCAACAATCCCTGAATTTCCGACCACTATTACGCTGACAGGGCAGGCTTCCACATTCACGAAAACAGTGACACTAGTGGAGTCCGAGATAATAATATCAGATCTGCAAAGCACCTTGACCATCACGGACACCGTCACAAACACTATTACAAATATCATCGTGGAGGATACTATCATTGCGACCAATACCATCACCAATACTATCACGGACACTATTGTGATTATCGACGTGGAGAACACGTTAACCTCCACCAACACCATCACCGACACGGTCACGAACACCGTTACGGATGTCATCGTGGAGAACACTTTAGTTGCTACCGATACCATCACCAATACCATCACGAACGTCATTGTGGAGGACACCGTGGTTGATGTTGTCACTGAGACCGAGGTCGAAGACATCGTGACTGTCACCGACGTTGTTGTTGTCACAAATGTCAATTCTGCGAGTGCTACAGCATTCACCAGCACTATTACTGAGACCGATGTCGAAGAGATTGTGATTGTCACCGAAGTCAGTTCTGCAAGCGCTTCAGCAGTCACCAGCACTATTACTCTGACCGATGTCGAAGAGGTTGTGATTGTCTCGGACGTCATTTCCGCAAGTGCTACTACATTTACTAGCACTGTCACTGAAACCGATGTCGAAGACATCGTGATTGTCACCGACGTTTCTACTGCAGACCCGGATCCGGCCACGACCGCTGACCCTGTCGCTGACCCCGTTGCGAATACTGATGCCGGGAGCATAGTAACAGTCACCGCCACCGTGACGGGCACCAACGTCGGGAGCACGAAAACAGTAACCGACGTTGTGATAAACACTGACTTCGTCGCCACGGCAACAGTCACAGCCACAGCCACCAATGCCGCAGCAATAACAGAGATCGTGGCCACTGCCACGGCAACGAGCGCTGGAACCGGGGACCCAGTAACCATAACTATAACAAGGACTAGCACCATGAGCGCTACAGCCACGGTCGTAGCACCTGCTGCTACCACCGCAAACGCAGTAGCGACGGGGGCATCCAAAACAACAACTACGACAAAGACCGTCACGAAAACGAGCTCTGGCTCGGGCTCCGACCCCAGCTCCGACCCCCCCGGCTCCGGCAGCTCAAGAACCATCACCGTAACGAACGCAGGCTCCGCAAGTAAGATAACACTCGTCGTGTCGGATGCGAATGCCAGCAACGACCCTGCCACTACCACCACTACTACCACGGCGGCCGACGTCACGAGCATCACGGGCGTGACGACAGTGACGATCACGTCGACGGGGTCGGCGGGGGTGGTGACAGTGACGACGACAATTACATATGTCTCGACGGCGACGAAGACGGTCTCGAATATAGGAGACCCGAGCTCGACGGTGTCGACGACGGACGAGGAAGACGCGGCCGGGCTTCTCAGGGTGCCGAGGAGTATCTGGTTGGGAGCGTGGGTTGCAATTGTTGGGCTGGCAATGCATCTGACCTGATCGGAATATGAACTAATCTGGTCTGATCGAGATCTCATCGGGATCTCATCTCATCTGACCCGGTCTTTTTCGTTCATCCCCACTGGCCCCTTTTCTTCTCCCCTACACTAATACTGGGGGTTGAAATTACCTTTTCACTTATACCCTAGCTTGCCTCTTCGCATACTCACTAAACACTGATGGCAAGAGAGCATAGACATGGAAACGGGCATGAGCATGAACATGAGCAAGAATAGAGAATACCTTAGCATCCATTCAACCTGTCATCCTTTCATAACACTGTGTTTTCTACATACTTATCTACTTTACCTACCTACCTATCCTTCATACCTACTACACCGATACCTGTTGTCTTTCATCCCCCCTCCCCTGAGAAAAAGATGTCAGCGTACCGCGTATACATACTTACATACTTATAACATGCATGATGATGAGAGGCGAATAGGATACACTGCATTGGGGGTTATTCTGGATTGAAAAGATAGAGCATTGTACAACACCCGGGGGGACATCGCATTTGGTATTTAATACCTGCCTACGTACTAAGTAATCATTGAGAATAAATTTATATACCTACAAGTTACAACTCAGCTATTCCGATGTTCGCTCTCTTTTTGCACTGGTCGGTTGTCACTAAGAAGATAGGCACATCCACGTCAGGAGGTATCTACTTCCATGCAGTCACGACGGGATCTACCGATCTCTCCCTACCCCGCCGACCCCGCCGACCCGAAAATGTTGAAGATAAGCCTTTTAGCGGCTACCTTAATTTGGTTGGACTGACAAATATAGTGGAGCTCTGAGTATCCAAGTACGAACTTACATTTACCGAGTAAATTTACATGTGGCTTTCCGCTACTACACGGCTTACCTACTGTCAAAATCACGTATTGAGTCGGGTTCCTATTTCGTACTTATCCGGTATAGCACAACACACTAGAAGTACGAAGCGTCCATCCCGGGGAAGAGCAGCAAGGACCATGAGGCATCACGCGATACGGACCGCTACTGCATGCAAGGTCCCAGGCACGGGCCCGAAAGAAAGCCCCAAGATAATGCTATCTAAATTGCCTGCTTATTCGAGAAAGGAGGATCTGCATTAGTCCCCAGCTCAACCAAAGGTCTTCCGGCAACAACGTCAAGAACACACGGAACAAGAGAGCTTTTCGAATTGCGAGCGTGACGAGGCACGTGATGTGATGCGATAGGCTTGGGGAAGATGCTCTCCTGTTGTCTGTGTGTGTATAAAAAGGTATTCCTATATCCAGAAATAAGTCAAGTCGGGACCTTTAAGGGAAGACAAGATGCCTCGTGAGTAAACTCGATGAACTTAGCAGCAATTGGTCCTTCAAACGGGAAGCATATGCATCAGCATCATGGCCTGGTCCAAAAGTATACGAGATGACATATGACCAGATGAGTTCGAACGAAGCGGGCTTGTTAGCTAAGTTTTGCTGGCTCTGAACGATGATGTCGATGGCTAACCGTCTTAACACCACTTATATAAGGCTCTACCTCCAATTCCGGCGAGGAGAGATCATCCTAGCCCTCGATCATCATGGGATTATCTCCTGACAGCTCTGCTTGGGTCTTTTCAGTAGCTAATCGATCACTCTCTCCCTCTCTATCTGTGTGTGCGTGTGTGTTCGTCTTTCTCTCTTCTGCCCTGCCCTGCTCTGCTCTGCTCTGCTCTTACGAAGTACTCGCTTTGCTTTACACCCCAGCAAGCAAGCAGGTAAGCAGAGTCGCTGCACAGACAAGGGCCAGTCAAGTCATCGATTCGACACACAATGGCTTGGTTGTTGCGTAACCTGCTCGCCCTCGCAGTGACGGCGGCCTTGACGATAGACCTGGCCCAGGCGCAGTTCATCAAGCCGCCCAAGGACCTCCATCGAAGGAAGGGCAAAGCTAAAGTCCCTGTGCGCTTCAAGGAAGTCCCGCCGGGCATCTGCGAGCTCGATCCGCATGTGAAGAGCTTCGCGGGATACGCCGATGTGGACCAGGACCACCACATCTTCTGGTGGTTCTTCGAGGCACGCCACGTGGACCCCAAGAAGGCGCCGCTGACGATCTGGATCAACGGGGGTCCCGGCGAGAGCTCCATGGTCGGCCTCTTCGAGGGGGTCGGGCCCTGCCGCATCGACAAGGACGGAAAAGTCTCCAGCAACCCGTACTCGTGGTCCAACGTCAGCAACATGTTATTCATCGACCAGCCGAACCAGGTCGGCTTCTCCTACACGTACCCCGTCGACGCCTACGCCACTGACGGCGGCATTGTCACGCTCCCCGACGCTGTGTGTCCCGACTACGCGCCCCCGGGCTCCTGCGGCACCTACGGGTATCCGAACATCTCGCTCACGGCCCGCACCTCGCTCGAGGCCGGCCCCGACGTTTGGCTGACGATACAGGGCTTCATGGGCGTCTTCCGGCGGTACTCGCGACACGGCATCCACATTGCCACCGAGAGCTACGGCGGTCACTACGGGCCCCTCATCAGCGCTTATATCCACATGCAGGACGCACTTAACATTATTTTCGCGAAACATGTCTACCAGAAATCGTTGATAATTACGAACGGATGGTGAGTTGAAATGAAAACATGGATGCTAAGAGCGGACTACGTCTTGACCAGTTTCGTCCTTTTTTTTTCTCTCTTTTTTTCTTTCTTTTTTTTGGAAAATTGTCACGAGAAGCCGTAAAGTAACGGGTGGTGGAATGCTGACTTTCTCTTGCCGAAGGTTTTATCCTATACGTCAATATGAAGCCTGTAGGTGCCTTCAAGTTCTTTTCCTTCTCCTTACTTCTCTGCTTATAATCGGGAATAGCATGAAAGTGCAGTTTCATAAACTTTGCCTTCATAGTCCCTTAACCAAGAAAACCTCCCCCTTCTACCCAACCCATAATGACTACCCAGGTAGTCGGCCGAGAATGAACGAGAGACTGACATATTGCATGGAACAAAAACAGATTATAATTTTACCGTCTCCCCCGGTAACTCGTACAACTACCGCCCCTTCACCAAGGCGAACGAAGACAGGTTGTACAACAGCCTGTACGGCGAGGGCAACTGTATCGACAGGTTAACGTACTGCACCGAAACGAGTGACGACGCTATCGTGAGTAGGATTCCATATCCTAAGAGAAGAGGAGGGGAGAAAAAAAAAGAAACTCATTCTCGAGAATAGAAAAAAAGGGGGGTTAAATGAAGCACTAACATCCACTCGCAGTGCAGTAACGCCGATAACTTCTGCGCCAACGAGGTCGAGGCGCTCTACGACAACCTCCTCGGCCGCGACGAGTACGACATACGCGAGCCGGCCCCCGACCTGTTCCCGCCCGCCTACTGGGTCGAGTACCTCAACACGCCGCGCGTGCAGAAGGCCATCGGCGCCTTCACCAACTTCACGCTGGACAACGTCGTGGCCGAGGCCTACGACTCGACCGGCGACGACGGCCGCGAGCGCCACATCGTCCAGGCGATGTACAACCTCGTCAAGCACCACCCCCACCTCCACATGGCCCTGATAGCGGGCGACGCCGACTACAACTGCAACTGGCTCGGCATCGAGGCCGTCGTCAACAACGACATTGAACCCCCCGGGTGGTCGGAGACGGGATACCGCGACCTGCGCACGAGCGACGGCATCGTGCACGGCCAGGTCCGGCAGTCCGGGAGGTTCTCTTTCACGCGCATCTACGACTCCGGGCACGAGGTTCACTTCTACCAGCCCCTCGCGGCCTTCGAGCACTTCAAGCGCGTCATCAGCGGCCTCGACATCGAGTCCGGCCTCGAGAAGATCAACAACGAGTACCGCACCCTCGGCCCCGCCAAGAGCACCCACCGCCAGGGCAACCGCACCATCCGGGCCAGCGACCCCGCCGCCAACGAGCCCGGCGCCCCCGCCTGGCCCGTCGAGGCCATGGCCAGGCGGAGCTTCAGCGCCAGGAGAGGCGCCGGCGGCCGGCCTCGGCCTCGGCGGCGGTCGAAGTTTGGCGGCGGCTGGTAGACGAGAGCAACAACGTCGTTGTTCTTAAATCAAAATGATAAACGAGTGAAAATGCGGTTCTTTGATAATGGCGATGTTATCGACGAATGAATGGATGAATGAATGGCCAGAATGAAAATGGGTAAAAAATAGAGGAGAGGGGAAAACCAGAAAAGAAGGCGATATAGTACCGAGTTAGACCGAACAGCGGTTATCGCTAATAGACGCTGCTTAATATATAACTATCCAAGATCCGGGTTCTCGAGCCACTCGCTCACTTATTCAATTATTATCGTGAGCACGGCTTCATTTCCGCTCTCCTTCAAACCAAGGCGGAAACTGAAACTGAAACTAGACTAAACCTCTCTCTAGGTATTATTCGCCTATGGCAGTTACAAGATCAAACACGACCACTAATCAACCAGATAGACAGCCAGCCAATTGACTGACTACTTAATGCCGACTATAATACGTACGTAGTAACCAATGTATGGCTCGCTATGTAAGCAACTAGGGTTAGATTCGTGATCTGAGGTATCTTAACCTACTTAGCTAAGTACCGAGGATGATCCTTTCCAGCTCGTCGGGGTCTTTGACCGCCTCGGTCAAGTTGACCGAGCCATCTTTCGTGACCAGGATGTTGTCCTCGATTCTACATTTCAATCAATCAATCAGTCAATCAACAAATCACAGAAGGGCTTTTATTTCCAAGTCGGAAAAGAGAATAAAAAAGGGGGAGGAGGAGGAGGAGGAGGAGGAGGAGGAGGAGGAGGAAACGACTCACCTCACACCACCGACATCCCAGTAGTTGTTGAGGACCTGCTCGTCGATGTATCTGGAATGCTTCGGGTCCTTAAGATACGGGCGGATGATGAAGTCGCAGAAGTAGATCTAGATAGATAAGATGGATTTGTCCTCGGGTCAGCTCTCGACTCTCTATCGACGACAATTGATTTTGCGGGGTTTATTAATGCCCAGTAACAAAAATTAACAATAACGATAACACGTACACCAGGCTCCACGGTGATGACGCTCCCCGCAGGTAGGTTTCTCCTGACGCGCAAGTACCGGAACAGCGGGTCGGGGTCGGCGTAGTTGGGGTGACCGCCGGTGTCGTGGGTGTCCAAGCCCAGGTAGTGGCCCAGCCCGTGCGGTAGGAAAGCGGTGCTCGTCCGGGCCTCGAGGATCTCCCTGCGATTCCCCTTCAGGATGCCTAGAGAGAGCAGGCCGTCGATGGCGATCTCGTGGGCCCGCACGTGGACGTCGTCCCACGAGACGCCCTCCTTCAGCATGGAGATGCAGTCGTTCTGCATCTGCAAGACGATCTCGTATATGGCTCGCGACTGCTCGGTGAAGCGGCCGGATATGGGGAATGTCCTAGTCTGATTGTTTTTTGTGATTCACGTTAGCCCCGAACTGTTGCTCTTTTGTCTGCCAAGCTGCTCGCTCCGTCATGTCTGTGTGTAATGTAGGAAAAAAAAGATGGATTCCCTCACAATATCCGCGCCGTACGTCACCCACTCGGCGCCGGCATCGAGGAGCAGCAGATCTTTCCCGGCGAGGTCCTTGTCGTTGTGGACGTAGTGAAGCGTGGCGGCTGCCCTGCCGCTGGCTACGATGCTCGGGTAGGCCTGCTTCTTGCCGCCTTGCTGCATGCAACTGCCGACGAAGAGGCCCTCGAGCTCGTGCTCGTTCTTCGCATTGCGTACATTCTCCAGGACGGCCCGATGCGCAGCGCTGCTGATCTGGTTGGCCTTCCTGAGGAGGGCGATCTCGTAATCGTCCTTGATGACACGACACTCGTCGATGGCCTCGGCGAGAAGCGACAGGTCCTTGTTGCCGAACTCGAGGAAGGTGACGGTGTCGGAGACGCGCTCGGCGATGGCGAAGATGGTGGAGTCGTTCCCGGCGGCGCCCAGCTGGGCCAGCTTGGGGTTGAGCTCGGTGGTCGGCAGGACCGCATCGACGTCGTACTTGGCCAGGGCCTCTTCGACGGACAGGGGGAGGCCGGACCACATGACGCTCTCGGGATCGACGGGCGGGATGAAGAGGGTCGACTTGGCGGTTTCGATGTCGTAGATGAAGGCGCAGTCCGGCGAATCGACGCCGGTCAAGTACATGAAGGGTCTCCGTTGCCTGTGTCCCGATGATCAGCGCCCCTTTCCCCCTTGGCGTCCCATGCTGCGGCTACGGGGCAAGAAGGGATAGCATGGCGGGAGGATCCCACCGAAAGGGAACCGGTTCATCGCTGTCTTCGAGAAGATGCGCAGATCGCCCCTCGAGGAACAGAACGCCGGTGGCAGCGGGAACCTTGGACCGGATGTATTCGACGACGCGCTTGGCGTGGGCCTTGGCGGGATACTTGCCCCTGAGGACGGCGTCGACGTCGATGTCGGCCATTGTCGTCACAGGGGTGCCTCGAGTTGCTATCTGAGCTGTTGTCGAGGTTGTTGCCCACGCTCTCCTCTGATCTGCCCCTCCGAGTCGTGTGGTAGTCGTGATTCGGCGGGGTAAATTAATAGACACTGACGTCAGAGCCCTTGTCGTCGTCGTCGTGTGTCGCCTAGTCGTAGGAGTCGCAGTGGTCGTAGCGGTAGTAATGGCGATACTATGTCGTGACGAGATTCGGGCTCGGAAGAGGTGAGTGAGTGAGTGGCTCTGCCGACGGAGACAGAGCATGAAGACTCGTGAAGATGGACGACAGCGAGATCTGCTTGTATCTTCTAAGTACCTTTATGCGGGGTCCGGTCATCCCAGGTAGTGTAAGTAACTTCGTATAGGCGGTTGAAGCAGGAAGGAAAAGTATATCCCGAGGCTACACGAGCGTTGATAGCGCTTGGACTAGGCACATCGCTCAGGTTAGATGTTTCTCGGCTAACTCTGGCCGTACCTTACCTGCCTGCTTGGGTAAGCCCTTTTTATTTAATCATCGAATTGTGGTGTAGATATTAAGGAAGCAGTAGGCATACATCGTGAGGACTAAATGCTCCCTAACACTGGGCTAAACTTGCGAATAAGTGCTAGCAATTGAAACTTGTCAGCAAGCAGTGCATTGCTTATAAGAGACAAATCTGGAGCTCTCGGGTTTCCATAGTGAGTATTAACAAGATAAACAGAGGCCAGTCATAGATATATATATAATATCAAGTTCCAAGTCCCATGAGGACAAAACCCCTGAATTAGTTAATACCAGGTGACTGACATGCAATGCGTTTAATAACAGACATCAACAGCCTGAGGAGTATGCAAATTATTGATCAATAGGTGGTGTACAGACCTTGATCGAATGAGAAGAGAGGCAGAGGGTATCATATAACTTAAAAAAAAGCAGTGCAAAAAAATAGACATGAAAGAGGACAAAATAACAAAAACAAAATGGAATGCCGAACAGCATTACATGAGGTATCGTTCGTTTCCTGTGCCAGTATTCCCGAACAACGACGACAACGACGACGCACTTCTCCATGTACCTATATACATGTTACTTAATGCCCTCCCCCTTTTTTCGCCACAATCGATTCATGCAAATCTCGGCTACCACAGCTTCCACCCCTCGCCAAATATTATCTCATCTTTTCTGTGAACTTTTGACATTTCTGGTCCGTCGTAGTAGTAGGCATGGCCTCGCTCACCATCTCCCGAAATCTGGGCTATGAATAAGGCCGCTCACTTTCTCATGATCCTCGTCGGAAGAGAGACAATAGCGCTCTGTCGCTAGAATTTGGGATACACCCGGGTGTCGAGGCGTGGCCCGACCCCATGTGCGCGTCACCCTCCGATTCGAGATAATGAGCAGTAGAGCCGCTAACGTAGCCCAGCCATATCCAACCCCTCTGTCCTATTTCGGCACTCAGGGCACATGATCCAAGTTCTTCTTGCGACGCACGTCGAGTTTCAAGTTCGGCAGCGCCCCGGCGCTGGTTGTACCCATTCCGGGCCCCGTGTTCTGCTTCAGCAGCTCCCAGTGCTTTCTCAGCGCCTCCTCGTCGACTACGAGCTCGAACCCGACCAGGAAGCAGAAGCTGATCTCGAGCCTGGCCAGCTCCAACTCGCTCACGCCGCCGACCCTGGCGATCTTGGCATGCGGATAGCTGAGATCCTCCAGCGCCTTCATGGCCACCCGGAGACCTGCGAGCAGTAGCCGGTGGCAATTTCGCCTTGTCACGGGGATCGCGCGTTCCTCGACCGCCAACCGAAATATGTACAGCGACGTCGCCAGGTAGACGGCCGTCGACATGGGGCAGAACCGGTGGATGCGTATGAGGTAGTCTTCGATGCTGATGGGCGGCGGCGCCTTGCTAAAGAATTTGCGCGTGATGGCGCTATGTTGCAGATTCAGAGGCTGCGAGTTCTCACCGATGATGATATACGGCTGGGGCGTCACCGAAGGCAGAGGGGTGGAAGGGTGTCGGAGACGCACGCCGTCGACCGGCTGGAACGGCTGCGCATCGAAGAAGCCCTGCGCAGAACCATGTCCTTGACCCTGTCCCTGCTGTCGATGTGGGCTGGCAGGCTGCTGCTGTTCTTGGAGGCGGGCTAGATTCCTCTCCGAGTGCGATCGCACAATGGCAGCCTTCTCCCGCTGTATACTGCTTATGTTGGGTATGGGAGGGCTGGTGGGAGGGGGTGTCGGCGGGATGTCGCCCGTGACGCGGACCAGAGACTCAATCCCAGCGGAGAGCAATCTCAGGGCGGCAGCCGGCGGCAGGGTGAAGAGATCGATCGAGGGCGAGTTGGTTGGGACGGCGTGGAGGGGTGGCGGTGTTCGGGCTTGAGAGATCAGGTTCGGGTCGGTCGAGGGAACGGGTCGTGGCGGCGGCGGTGGTAGATCGGGGATTGTGTCTGAACTATTATTCCTCTTGATTTGGATGGCATCCTGCTCACTCCCGCCGCCCTCGAAGGGTGTCATTGTCTTCTTGTCTTTTGTCTCTTGTACCACCTGTCCTTGACAAGAGCCTGGTCGGTCGAGAAGTAGGAGTCAAGAGGGAAAAATCACCGGTCACAAACCGCTAAAACGGTTAGACTAAGATGGCGCCCCACGATACACGATACGGTTGTAGGGACTTTGGTGTGTCTTCTATAGCGTGTGTGACTGGCTGTGTTGTTTCAGCACAGCTCAGCTCAGCTGGTGTGTGGCACAGTGAGGATGCAGAATAACGAGTGGAGGCGTGACTTGACTTGGGAAGCCACGCTGCTCATGAGTGATATCTTCTTGGGTCCGTCTCTTTGTGAAGACACATTATTCCTTGGCCCTGACAACGTTGGTGATGGACATGGATTGTGTGAAGGCGAGCAGTCTGATCATGATGATGACAACAAACAGGCAGGAGGAAGAACAAGGGGTGTTTATGGAAGTCAGTGAGTTGGCAGACAATTGAGAACAATGGGGCATAGCATAATAGGGAGATTGGAACCTTGGTTGGCGAATCGAGATCGAAGTCTTGTTGTATAAGTGGAAATAGCTTATACTGCTCCTTGGTACCGCAAATAATAGACAGGCGAGAGCCCTTTGCCAACCTAGGCCACTAGCATGGAGACCGGTGAGAATTGATCTGGTTTATCATTCCCCGAGCAAGGAGAGGTTGTACCTGAATAGGTCGTAGTGTTAAGTGTGATGTGGAATCGTGAAGGCAGGCAGCATTTGTTCTGGAGAAATTCCTTTGTCGGGACACGCCCTGACTCGGTAGTCCGCGGGTGTTATGTGATGATTCTGGACCTTGGCGACGTGACCCCGCCAACCGAGCCGGGTACCTTTATGTATCCATGTTGTCTGATGTAGATGTCGAGTAGCTAGAGGTATATGCCTGCATCTTTACCGAGGGTATGTACACGCCTGTACTGGTTCTAGCTCAGTAGGTACAAAGCACCTACGTGTTAGGTACATGCTCAGTTTGGCTCAGGTGGGGTTGAGTGACAAGGGACTACTTTACGGCATTTCAGGGTCCAAATCAGCTTAAAACTTCCCTGGATCCAATCCAATAGGTATTTTCCCCGGGCCCAGCTTCTACCACATTACACTCCACATTACCACATCCACATCCATCACATGAGCAGTTCTTCATTGAGCATCAACACTGGATGAACGCCTCTGTCCACAAAGATCCCCAGCACTTATTTCGATAACAATGCCACAAGCTCGTGACCATATATCTATACAGGACAAGGCATGAGCTCACGTGTCATGTCAGCCTCCTGGACTTGACACGCCAAGTTTGGTATCATATTTGTCTATTCCTGTTGCCCGTTGCCCCTCCTTTACACACACGAGCTGGAAGAGGCAACACAGAACCAGCAAAAGTCTGTCTACCTACCTCCCTGTATTGTTCTTGGAATGGATGCCAAGTTTTGACTGTACACTGCATTGTCTGGCCATCTGGGAGATCTTTACTGAATATAGCAGAAACCCCTCTGCTTTCGCTAGGAGCAGATGTCCCGCCTCATTGGACCAGCCAGCGACATGGCTGCCTCGGATCTGCATTCATACACTAGCGGCGACATGCAGCTGGTTCTTGTCCTCTAAAGCTTTTCCCAGTAAGATGGGAAGCTGATCTATCTAGCTAGTGGTGGAGGGGAAGGCTGCAACACACCAAGCTATTGGTGTGTCCTCCCAGTTGCTTAAGAGGGACTAGCTAACTCAGACAGGCGACACAGCCGATGCGGGAAATAGAACAGATCGTCGAAACCCGTTCGCCTCAATAGCACATGCTTGTCATCAATATTCTTATCGGCAGTCCCATTTAAAGTATCTAAGTATGTTGCACAAGCCAGCGAGTATTGATCGACTCATGCATTCAATGCATCGCCGCCACATAAAAGGAGTCGATCTAGACCCTCAATCTGCAGTTCTGCGCAGTCAGGTTCGAGGAGAGGGGGGCGCCAACGCCTCAAGGATATCAGAAAACAACCTTGTTCGGTACAGTCAGGTAGTCAGGGGAGCGTCTGCTGTGGCAAGACTCCTTGCTCCAATCGCCAGCCCATCATGAGAGAAGAGCAACTTATCGCTTCCCGTCAAGGAGCCGTTTTAGGAGAGATCTTCAGGCTCCGGCAACGAATCGACGCGACTAACTAGCAGTCTAAATTCACTTTGCAATCTGTAAGGTCCACAGTCAGCACTCTCGGACTCCAAGAACGTCGGAGCTCTTTAGCCAAGGTAGGACAGATATTTCGCTTCGAAGTATCATGACCCGGGGAAAGCAGAAGCACAACCCAATAGTCAACTCACCTATAACTGCTGACTGCCCGCCTTCAACGGCCTCGATAGCCTTCTTGAGCATAATTTCCAGCGCGTCCGCCTTCTCGACCCTAGCGGCGAATAGCTTACCGCCAGCTGCTGCCTTCGCGATGCCCGAGTAATCAGGAACTGGGTCGAAAGATATATTGATCTCCTCATTCGTTGCCTTGGAGCCTAGGCCGTCTGGGTGGACAAGCAACATGGACTTTCGTGGAGCGTTCCAGCCTGGATGGCTAAGTTAGTCAACGGGAGCCCGGCTAGTACGGACAAACTGACCCTTATTGTTGAGCACGATGGTCAACACTGGGATCTGGTACCGCCCGGATATCCAGTATACGCTGCCTGGTACTGAAAACAAGAATGTCCCGTCGCCCACAACCTGCACCACAAATTTGCCCTTGCCACCATGCTCCATGGCGGAGGCCAGCTTAATACCCAGGGACCCGCCTCCAGACCAGCCTAGGCCACCTCCACCACAGTTGATCCACGAGCCTGGGAGCTCCGGCCGCACGTTATCGTGGACATATGCCGTATTCGTGACGGCTTCGATAGCCCAGATTGTGTCGTCGGGGCAAAGTGCGCGCAGAGTCTTGCACAGATGACCTGTTCCGAACGAGCCATCTGCTGCCGGCACCGCTTTTTCCGAGATTGCTGTCAGGCGTCTTTCATAGGAGGCTTGTAGTGCATCCCATTTCTTGTCGCTGGCATTTGTATCGGCCTTACTAACGAGATCCTTCGCGACCTCTAAGATTTGCTCAATAGAAGTGAGCGCATCGGCACGGTATCGGCGCTGAGCAGGCACGTAGGCGACCGGCATGAGGCTCTTGAGCGGGTCGACATCAATATGAAAGACTGGGATACCCTCCTTAGGCTTGCATTGTGTTGGAATCCAGGGCACGTCGCAGTTTAAGATGAGGATGGCGCCCGCCTCTCTGATCGAGTTGTCATTCCCGTTTCGAAGCCCGAGCCAGCCAGGGTGCGAGCCAGGAAAACACATATCGCTGCCACCCGTATCTAGCACACGCAGCCCCTTAATAGTATTGGCCAGCTCAACAAGCGCACTAGGGACCTTGTGGTTCCGGCCGGAGTAACCCGTGATCAGCAACGGATTTTCGGCCCCTAGGAGGGCTTCCGCGATCGCCTTGGGCGCCTTGGGTGGTAGTCCGCCTAACTCGACCGGGTCCCAGAGACTCTGGTCAAGCGAATATGGCGTGATGTCTTGCTCCATGACCTCTCTCGCTCCGACTAGGTAGACTGGGCCCTGAGGATCGCTCCTGGCAAATTGTAGTGCACGATTGACCATCTGCTTAATATTTGTGCCCGTCTTGATCTCGGCCGTATAGCGGCAGTATTGGGCTACGATCTGCTTCTGATCAGGGACGTCCTGCATCCAATGGATATATTCTGTTCGTGATCCCCGCATCTCCCCTTCGAGCGTGAAGGGGCTAAGGCCGGCAAAGATGAAAACGGGAGCACGACCTGTGCTCGCATTGTGCACAGCTGCGCCTAGACCCTGCGTTCCCACGTCGACGTGAATGATGACACACTGAGGCTTACCACTCAATCGCGCGTAGCCATCAGCCATGGACATAGCCACCATCTAGCACAATTGGTCAGGAACAGCAGCATGGTAGCCATGTATTTCTCCTTCTCGATCCATGTCGTTTACATACCTCGTTTGGACAGGTGATGATACGAGGAAAGGAGCCCTTGTTTTCTGTTTGACCCTTGACCATGGCTTCGATAATGCTGGGGTGGTCAGAGCCCAGATTAACAAAACAATGCGTGACCCCAGCCTGCCATAACGCCTCGAAGAAAGCAAACGATGCCGTATACATGGCGTGTCTTGAAGGACAGGGGACAGGACTTGCGTGTATGCCCTTCGGAAAGTCTACTTCAAGCAAACAAGATTCAATGCCAAACGATATCTAGGGTTTGCTGCTCTGTTGTTCGAGCGGACTTAACCAGTTGGCAATTCTACGATTAAAGCCTTTCCTAGTGGAGCAAAGAAGAGTGAGGAGGGGATAGGGGAGGGGAAGATGTCATAGGTAGGTAAGTCGGTAGCTTTCCATCGGCAGATGGACGGATGGTTTGGAGGTGGTCTCGATAAGAGGCAGTAGACCCGTAGTAAATAACCCCGACCGCGATATCGCAGTGTTTTTGGCTTTCTGTATCAGACAGTTGCTTCTGGATGCTTAGATACAGATCCCGATTATTCCCATACATATCCGCGCAGCCAACCTCCCCATCTCCAGGTAGCTGCACCAATGCCGTGAGCATCTACAGAAGCAACCCCTCTTTCCTTTCAAGACATACATGTATACCTACCTACCTAGCCTACCTACCTACTCATCCCCCGCATTTGGCTAACCTTGGTACCACTAATAAGCGAACCTAAGGTTCACCGGAGGGGACGATGAGGAGGAGGAGGGGTTTGCTTTTTTTTGTGGGTTGAGGGGTGTCTACCGACGTCCTTCCCGTATGTGTACAGGTGCGGTAAGTCGTTTCCGCGGAGGCTAATCTGCGGAGTCGGCACTTTGGGGTAGGTCGGTGCTGACACTCCCATTTTGGAGGAGACAGTCTGAAAGAGCGAGCTACTTTTTTCTATCTTGTCCGTCTAGAGGTGGCCTATATATATCTAGTGTACACAAGAGGTATCTAGTATCTACAGCACAGGGGATAATTACCCCCAGATAACTCGTCCATTAGGCGTAAATTGGCAGGCGACAACCAAAATCAACATGACATCATCTGGCTAGATTGCTGGGTTTTTTGGTCTTAGGAGACCTTGGTGAACCATCTGATTTACAAGCTTTGCCTGTGTGTATGCTTAAGAGGTAGGTAGGTAGTCTAAGAATGTAATTGATATGCTGCTTGGTTATCTGGTAGGTAGCTAAAAGTAAGCAGTCGAAATAAAGATGTACAGTAGATGCGTTTTCTCAACTTAAAAAGTATGCTGCGGAGATAAGATGGATGTTTGTTAATTGAATTGGGCCCTCAAACGCCATCCTGCATGCATCCTGGCAACCCCCATTATCTGTTAAGCTACGAAGTAGGACGCGCCTAAACGTCCCGACGACAATAAATCTACATTCTTTGCTAAAAATATACGTGTAACCTGACTGACAATTCCCATTCTCTCGTTGATCGCCGAAGTAGGTACCTAAGCATCCAATCGAGCGGTCTCGATGTAAAGCGGAAATTGCCATATTTCTAGGTGCCCCCGTCAACATAGATGACCTGCCTTCCTGGGTAACCCCCGCACGGTGAGATGCTGTCACATATAAGGACCCCGGACCCACTATAAGGGTCACTTAGTTGGGGGGAATACATCATCATTCAGCTCTCCATAGGATGCCTGCCACCAACAACAATACGTGGACCTGTCTACTACTGGTAGATAATAATACGTACACTACTATATATCGTGAGCACAGCACATTTAAATCCGTCTTGAATAAACAAATCTCTAGATGCTGCCATCATGGTTAAACGTTACACTCCCTCCCCACTTATGTACAACGAAGGAATGCCAGACACGAACCGGAATCGTCACACATCAGACGTATGCTCGCATCCCCTGCTCCTCTTACACTTTCTACTCTAAGCACTTACACGGGACGGTATCCAGCGGTGCTATAGGTACTCGGAAATTCTCTCGAGCTCTTTGGTCAACTCGTATGGTGGTAGATATTGCTTTTTATGGGCAGCTTTTGACTCCTCGTGTGATTATTGACGCCACCACACCACCACATTACCACACCGAAGCCACCGAGAACGAGAACGAGAACGAAAACGTGATTGCACTTATATGCATAATATAGATATCTAGATCTTTTTAGTACGAGCAGCTACTTCGAAGAGAGGTTTGTATTGGATCTCATTGGCTGATTCTAGCTCCCGAGATGGGCTAATGTGTGTACGCGAAACGCCACGATGCAACACCCCAGAGACTGGTACCCAAGTAGTACAACTAATAGAGGACACCAGAAACCACGCGAGCCCAGGACACCTTCGACATGCATTAGTGGCGCGTCGAACTATCTGCGCCCCTGGGAAACTCCGTCTTCTTCATGTAGGTAGCTCAAGGGGAGATTCGGCCTTATTTGCTAGTTCACACGCTATGCTGCCTCATATGCTAAGTTTTCTGCAGGTATTAGTCGTCGCCTGAGCTATGAACGGCTTCTTATTCCTTATTCGTAGCCAGGACGAAGATTCCTCCTGCACCTACCTACTTAACAGGCAGATTTCTTTCTAAAAAGAGAGAAAGAAAAAAGGCGAAGCCTGTATGTAGTGTGGGTGTCCGGTTGAAGTTGTTGCTTATGACGTAGAGACTGGCGTTACAGTAGAAGATGAACTAGCCAGCTTGCGTGGCGTGTCAGCAACGCCATACAGAAAACAAGAAAAATACAGAGAAAAGAAAAGCAAGCATCACCCGTACGAAGCATAGCGAGATACCTACGTATCTCCTCCGGATGCAACCACGCCGCCCTCACCTGTTGGGTACTTAGTACACCTAAACCAAATTATCCAGTCACGTTTAGACTCGGGATTGGTCGTAGTATTTACCTGACCTAGTCCGAATCGCGTGTAGTGTAGTATAAGTAGTGTAGTATGTGTAGGAGTAGCATACGCGCCAATGGTCGTACCTGCCGAATGCGCGTCCCTTCGTGTGCCTACCTGCCCCTAGGTACTTGCAGGTTTTGGTGTTTGGTTACTTAAAAGTAGCTGGTTGGCAGGTGGGTATATAGTGTATTGGTGTAACCCTTGTATTGGTATAAAGGAGCCATCGGACGACTTACACCCTAATATTCCTCGATCTCCCTTCCTTCATCCACACCCTTGCTGTTGTTGCCGCCCACGACCTTTCCTATACCCTACGGGAACATCAAATATGGGGCAGTCTCCGAGCAGCCCTCTGGCAGTCTGTCTAAACGCAGTGTGCCACGGCCGTAGCGACTGCGTTGCCTATCCCGACAGCCCCGGGTATCAGGATTTCTGGGTCAACCCGTATAACCTCGATCTCCCCGTCGTACCGATAGCGGTGACTCGCCCGGAAACCCCTGACGACGTAGCTGGATTCGTTCGGTGCGCTGCGGCCAACAATGTCAAGGTCCAGGCGAGGTCCGGCGGACATTCTTACGCGTGAGGACACTCTCCCAACCATCGTTGTTTCGTTCGTGGCGTGGCTGCTAACTCCCATTAGAAACTATGGTATGATGAGATTGCTTCCCTTGGGCGAAACGGAGACGCATTTTCTTGCCAGCATGTCTAGATAGATGATCTAACACATCACAACAGGCCTGGGTGGTCAAGATGGAGAGTTGGTAATCGACCTGTTCAAGCTACAGTATTTCTCCTTGGATACAACCACGTGGCAAGCGACAGTAGGAGGTGGTACCAAGCTTGCCGACTTGGACCACAGACTACACGAGGCCGGAAATAGGACTATCTCCCATGGGACCTGCCCGGGCGTCGGTATTGGCGGCCATGCCACTATTGTGAGTGTCCTGTCGTCGTTCGCGCAGTACATCATATACATGTTTATGCATGCTCACGAGAACCGACATAGGGAGGACTTGGTCCATCATCGCGCATGTGGGGATCATGCTTGGATCACGTTCTTGAAGTCGAGGTTGTCATTGCGGACGGTTCTATCGTCCATGCGAGCGCCACCGAAAATCCTGATCTTTTCTTCGTAAGCTTGTCCCGGAGACTCCAGAGCTCACGAATTCCAAGGTTAACATTGGGTAGGCATTGAAAGGAGCCGGCGCAGGCTTCGGAATCGTCACAAAGTTTATCATGAGGACAGAGCCCGAGCCTGGCAGTGTAGTTCAATATTCGTTCTCGATCACCTTCTCGAAACACGCCGACATGGTTCCCGTTTTTAAGCAATGGCAGGATCTCGTTGCTGATCCAACTCTCGACCGAAGATTTGGCACTGAGTTTGTCGCTTACGAGCTTGGTGCCGTCATCACCGCCACCTTCTATGGCACGGAAGCCGAGTGGAAAGCGACCGGTATTCCGGAGAGGATCCCGAGAGGGAAAGTGTCTGTGGTGATTGACGACTGGCTCGGTGTCATCGCACAGGAGGCTGAGAACGCTGCGCTGGTTCTCTCAGACCTCCATACTGCCTTCACAGTCAAGAGCTTGGCGTTCACTGCCGAGGAAACTCTCTCGGAAGATACGATAACGAGAGTGATGAGATATCTTGACGACATAGACCGTGGCACGCTATTGTGGTTTTTGATTTTTGACGCTACAGGCGGCGCCATTAGCGATGTTCCCATGAATGCCACAGCCTATTCGCATCGAGACAAGATCATGTTTTGCCAGGGCTATGGCATCGGCATCCCAACTCTCAGCCAGCAGACCAAGGATTTCCTGAACGGGCTCATCAGCACCATTCAGGGTGGGGAGGTTCAGCCGCTGACGACCTACCCAGGCTATGTTGACCCAGGGCTGCCAAATCCTCAGCAGTCGTACTGGGGCCCGAATCTAGCGTTCCTGGAGTCCATCAAGGCCACATACGATCCTAGCGATCTATTTCACAATCCGCAGAGTGTAAGACCAGGAGCTAGGATAGTAGAGTCTTAGGTCTCGGTGGAATAGAATTCTAATACCCCTTAGCATAGTTAATCAGTAATTGTTGTGGATCAAGTTATCGCTGATCATGAACCCGAACCCGACCCCAACCACAGCCAGGCCCGTAGCTTGCTCTACGTTGCTAGGTAAGGTCGGTAGATTCTCCAAGCGAAGGACCTCTGAATATCATCACGTGCGGTCCGGCTCCTCATGCGGAAAAGACATCCATGCACCCCACAAAGGAACTAGCTGCAGATGCATCCTTAGCCGTGTCTCGGTGTTGTATTGATATCCATTATTCCTCCAATAAGGGAGGTTAATGGACTTTTGCCGCCTTCGGGACCCCTTGAAGTATACTTTTATATATTCCCAAGCTCACAGCTACTATTGGGTGGAGGAATATGCAGGCTAAAGTCCAAGACGTTCTATAATGAAGATTCTACTTTTAGTTACGAGGATATCACTCCTGGTATTCTATCACGATGTTGGCTCGTGTGCACAGCTGAGTTCTTCGAAGGCCCCAGTAGCCAGAACAGTCAATGGGACGTACGAAGGCCTTCACCTACCTGACTGGAGCCAAGATGCTTTCTTGGGTATGCCCTATGCACAGCCGCCCGTGAGACAACTGAGATACCACCGGCCACTGCCGATAAACGAGTCGTTCAGCGGAGTCAGGAAAGCAACTCAGTATGGGTACAGCTGCATGCAATATGGGCAGAGCTTCAACATCTCAGAGGACTGCCTCACCATCAACGTCGTCCGCCCGACCACGAGAGCAAGAGCGCCCCTTCCGGTCCTCGTCTGGGTGTTCGGAGGCGGCTTGTCCTCGGGCAGCACCGCCGACCCCCAGTACAACCTCTCGGGCATCGTGCGGGTTAGCCAAGAGATGGGCCAGCCCGTCATCGCCGTCAGCATGAACTACCGCCTGGGCCAGTGGGGGTTCCTGCAGACTCCCCAGATTCTCGCGGAGGGGTCAAGCAACGCCGGACTTCTCGATCAGCGGCTGGCCTTCCACTGGATCCGGGAGAACATCGCCGCGTTCGGCGGCGACCCGGACAAGGTGGTCCTGTGGGGGGAGAGCGCCGGGGCCCAGAGCATCGCGTACCACCTGTTCGCGCACGACGGGCGCGACGACAGGCTCTTCCGCGGCGCGATTCTCGAAAGCGGCGGCCCGACCGGCACGCAGGTCGAGCCCCTGACCTGGTACACGAGCGCGGCGGAGAACCTGACGCGGACCGTGGGCTGCTGGGGCGCCGCCGACCAGCTCGCCTGCCTCCGGAGCGTGGACTCGGCGACGCTCTACGCGGCGCACCCGAGCGTCGTGTGGAATCCGCTCCTCGACGGCGACTTCCTGACCGGGTTCCCGAGCCAGCTGATGCAGCGGGGGCGGTACGTCAAGGTGCCGCTCATCGTGGGCGCCAACACGGACGAGGGGTTCTCCATCTCCGGGACCCTGAACACGGAGCAGGACATCTTCGACTCGATCTTCGCGTGGCGCGGCTACGCGCTGACGCCGCCGACCGTCCGCAAGCTCCTCGAGCTGTACCCCGACGACCCGTGCCACGAGCCGCCGTACGCCATCACCAACTGCACGCGGCACCCGACGCGCGGGGCCATGTGGCGGCGGGCGACGGCCATCGGCGCGGACCTCGTCATGATCTCCGGACGCCGCCGCATGGCGGAGCTGTACGCGGGCGCGGGGCTGCCGGTGTACAGCTACCGCTTCGACCAGCGGCCGTGGAACGGGGCCGAGTGGGACGGCGTCAAGCACTTCGCCAACGTGGCCTTCAGCTTCCAGAACATCTCGGGCCTGCTGGGGCCGAGCCCCGAGTACGACGGCCACGCGAGGCTCTCGCGGGCCATCGGGCGCGCCTACGTCGGCTTCGTAAACCACCTCGACCCCAACGAGGCTGGGTCCGCGTCGTCGTCGTCGTCGTCGCGGCTCCCGCGCTGGCCCGCGTACCGTCTTGCGAGGCCGACGAACATGGTGCTCAACGCGACGAGGAGCTGGGTGGAGCCCGACACGTGGCGGAAGGAAGGGATTGCGTTCATGATGACGCCTGAAGTGGCGAAGGAACTGCTCTCCTGAACTGAGTCTTGTCTTCCGTCTTTCCCTTTTTTTTCGATGAAAAATTCTTGTATGGAAAATGGTTGAGACACGCAAAAATAAGTCGCGATGCCCCTATTCCCCCCTTGGCTGTTTGTTACACGTGTTTGCCGCTTATGCCAAGATGAAGATTGGAGGGGAGCGGAGGGGACGGGGGAAAAAGAAAAAGAGGGAAGGAAAAGGCGGCACCTTGTTTGTCCATGCTTATCTCATCGTGTCATCGTATCATCGCAACGTGCTTGGTAATCATACCTTTTTCCAGATCCGCATCGTATTTGCGTCGATTCGAGCAACGTAGTTAGTTATATGATATACCTAGTGTTGGCACCCCAAGAACTCGACCGTCAATAATCACACCAGCGAGTCAGCAGCCCGCGTCTTCTTTGTGCCTATCCGAATACTCTTATTACCTAGTGACTACGATCGCCCGCGACCTCCTCTCACGATGGCTTCCCTGGAAGAGATTTACAAATCGTACACGAGATGTATCAACGAGGAACGATGGCAAGATCTCCCGACCTTCGTCTCGTTCCCGCTCGACCTGAACGGGGAGCGCATAGAGACCCCAGAGGCCATGGCGGACAAGATCAAGGCCCCCGGCGGCCGTCTCCGGCTCGAAACCGACGCCATCACTGTCGACGAAACGGCCCAGCGTCTGGCGGCGAGCGAGCTAGTCAAGCTCCAAGACGTCGGAGACGGCGGGGACAAGACGGCCGAGTTCACGCAGCAGAGCATATTCTGGGCCGCGGACGGGAAGATATCCAGGATAGCCACCGTGTCCGACGACGAGGCCCTGCAGCGCCAGCTATCGGATCCGAGCTACGTCGCAGCACCACACGACCTCATCCGCAACGACGATAACGCGACGACGGTAACGGAGACGGGGATGAAGCTCTCGGCGCCGGAGCTGAATGACGCGTACCGCGCGTATAACAGGTGCTTCAACGAGCGGACGACGGAGAGGGATTTCCCGACCTTCTGCCACGAGCACGTCGTCCACAACGCGAAGCGCCTCTCGCTCGACGAGTACCGCCGCCCCGCAGAGGCGGCGTTCGCCGTGGTCCCGGATCTCGTCCTGGGGATCGACGCCCTCGTCGCCGACGCGGCCGCGCAGCGCGTCGTCGTCCGCATCGAGCTCGCGGGGACCCCGGTCGCGGAACTCGCCGGCGCGAAGCCCACGGGGCGAAGCGGTGAGTTGTCTCTCGAGTTTCGCAAACAACCTGGTGGTGTTGTTTTTATGTTGTTAGGGGGCTGGTAGTAGCGATAGTGCGGGAGGGCTTGTGCTGACTTACGCCGTTTCGCCCCCTCTTTTCGTTAATTTAGTTCGCTTTTTTGAACACGCTACCTATGACTACCGAGATGGCAAGATCGAGAGGGTACGGAGGTGAGTATAATAGCCTTTTTTTTTCTGCCTTTTGTTTCAAGATGTTTTTTCGTTCCTCTTTTTCATTTCCCTCCTCACCCAAATCCTGGTATGAACGAGAATCTGATCATAGTGGCTTAACCTTAGTATCATTGATTGGAAGTCGTATCGTCGGGAGTTGTCACAGGAATGAGGGTCGTTGGAACGACGGAAGCTTTGGTGGATGGTGTCTCGCTGTCGCTCTCACCAGCACGGCCTACTTAGTATGGACAATTATATGTGATACTTATGTATGTACGAAGAACTCAGTTCAGCCAATTATACGTCGTCAGTAGACATTTACACTTACCATGGATTCTCTATACTTTTGGTGCAGTCCCAGAAAGGAAGAAGTCTAAGTAGGTAGTTGGGCGTAAAGGTAGATAATACCAGTACAAGTATTAGACATGGTGCTAACCTAACGTAGGTAGATTTGAGATTGGCGGTGGGGAAGAAGACATGCTACATTAGCCTAATATAATCTAGATGTAGTATGTCTGCACGTCGTCGCTTGGGCCGATGTCATGCGGATCGTGGATTATGGGATATAGAGCAAGATAGGCAACTTATCACGCCTTCAACCGCACGTGGCCCACATGTGCCATGCCAGGTATTCTGCGCATTGCGCCTGAGAGTTGTCGAGGAGCCGCCCGAAAAGCCGTATATGGAACGGGGCGTCGGGTTCTTCCATTGCTCAGTTCATAACTATATAAGTGGATTTGATATAGTTAAGTAATTAGGTATTATACGATCTATTTTGTCCCGAGACGATCGGGTGCGCCGGGAATCCATCCGTGCGACGAGATGAGCATGTTCCGCGATGGCGGCAGCGAAGCATGTCGTATACGGTATATGAGGAACGCGCCTAGCCGCCTCTGAATAGACTAAC
Source organism: Nemania sp. NC0429 (assembly GCA_022578495.1). NCBI lineage: Eukaryota > Fungi > Ascomycota > Sordariomycetes > Xylariales > Xylariaceae > Nemania > Nemania sp. NC0429. Next base: position 301,034 of record MU392163.1, on the reverse strand, counting down.
TACCCCATCATGTCTTTCTACTTTTCGCCAATACTCTGTGTTGCAAACATACATATAATAGATCACCGTCTGGAACTTGCCGCTACGGACCGTATAGACAATTTCAATATACTGACGAGCATATACGAAGTCCTGACGGCCGTCTTATGTCCACCTTACGAAGCGTCAATTCCTAGGTTAGGTAGTAGGTCCAGGCAGGCATGTACGTTGCCGAGGTCAAGCTCTCGCAGTCGACAAGAGATGATCGCGGAGCAAAATGCCTGTCTGGGTATGCCAAGAAATGTTGGAGGTCTGGAACCAACCCCGGCGATTGGGAGGCGATGTTCAACTCATACCTACATGCCTCCCTACACTAATACCTCTCTACCTATCTATGTATCGCGAGGCCAGCGTGATCAAGAGCGGTCTAGAAGATGGAGGATCTACTACTACTACTAATACTACTGTCACTGCCGCAGGGCACTTTAGCTTACTTTGACAGCAATAGGCAAGCGGGAGAGAAGAAAGAAAGACCATCGAGGGAAAACGGCGAACCTAACCTAGACGCTTGGCATATCCTTCCACAATAGGGAGGTCCATCTTCAATTGAATTTCATCCCTGAGGCGTCGTACATACCTCGCATACTTACGACGACCTATCCGGGCGCAGCAGGCCATGAAAAGAGGGTGCATTTTCTGGACCGTTCGCGAATTACGGTATCAGCTTTTGCGTTGTGTGTGTATACGGCTCGGGACCAATTGGTCGGATACTGCCGAAGAGAAAACGAGAGGAGATAGCGCGTACCAAGAATGCATGGGAGAGCATTTGAAATACCACCTGCCTACTGCACTGCACCTCACGGTAAAGTAAAAATCCCGCTTGGGTAACCAGCCCGTAGGTAGGGTAAATAGGGAGCATGGGTGTTCTTTTTGGAAATGTACCAGTGGCTTACGCATCTGTCAGCACTTTCGGCTGAGAGCTAGATTTCTTGGCTTGGGTGAAGAATCGGCCATGAGGCGAATATATCCAAACCATGTTAGGAATGTGCATAGATCAGAACTGGGTAGAACTGAATTTCATCATGTATGCCGCCGGTATTAGCAATTAACAATTGCCCGTTGCAGTTCATGACCTCCCTAGCTTGCAGAAGCTTCATCTATCTGGTTGTCAATCGCCTCAATCTGAACGAGATTAGCAAATCGGGAGGTTGCAGTCATAATGTCGAGCTGCTTTGGCTCATCTCCGGTTGAGGACGGCTCCAAGAAGTGCCATAGCCCGGGGTATGATACGATACCAAATCTTCGCCTTCGCATAGTATTGGCACAATCTACCTAGCTTAGAGCACTCAGCCTACGCCTTACCGCTATGCAGGCGTGAACGAGACCACATCGCCATTGGGGCTTGTCTACCCTGCAGTGAGGTGATGCAAAACTGCTGCAAGCAACGTGTAGATAAGCCATTTCTTTATTTCGTTGCGGGATGGTGCATGGCAGCCAGTGGTGCGTGTGTAGGATACGATACGATAGGTAGCTCACCACCATGCTCTTATTATTACTGCTCCTGTGTTGTTTATCTTGGCGTAGCTCTTGACGAGGAACGGCAATGATTTCCCCTGCCAAGCTTGCATCGTGGGGTTTCTTGGCCATCCCACTGGGGGGCCCTGGTGCGTCCACGGTCTAATACCACAACGGAAGCTGTGTTGGTTATCGTTGTCTTGGTAAGTAGGCAGGCAGATATCGGCATGCAGATGGCAAGGCCAATCCTTGCCCGCGAGGGCGTGATTCCGAGCTTCAGTTGCGTTTGTTGCGCGATGTCGCTTCGCTAGACAAGCCATGGGCCAAAGGTACAAAATGCCAGCCATGGCCTGTCCCATCCCGCCCCGGGAAGAATTGGAGAGTTACTCTTTGCTCCTCGAGTCCGCCTGCGATCGTTCCCTCCTTCTGCTCCCCTTGTTCACGTATCTTTGCCGTGTTCCGCCTTGTAGGAGGGCTGCCTGTTGATCACCATGGTTCGACGCAGCTTCGTGCTGTCGCTGCTTGCCAGTGCTAGCGGCTTCCTCTCGTCTGAAGCAAAGAGGCTTCCAAAGAACAAGCAACTCCCCGGCAGCTATGTGGTCGAATTCGAGGACTCTCAGGTATGGTCTCGTAACTCGCCTTCTCAGTGTACGTTTTTCTGACAAGGAGCAATCTGAACAGGACGCTTCCGAGTTTTTCAACCACATCGGCTCAAAGGCGAAGACGCGCAGTGAGTAATGCGATTTTCTTCTCTCGCTTGGGTGGTGATCAGGAGAAGCAATACCGCTTCAAGGTCACATTTTACCCTAATAACTCCGCATCGCTTGAATTGCGCATGGCGCTGCTCTGGGATCCGTCATCGGCTTACAATTATGCAGTGAACTTCGAGTCCTCCCTTTTCAAGGGTGTATCAATTCAGTTTCATGACGCCGAGTCCGCGGAGGACGAAGCCGCTGCGCTCTCAGGTTTAGCGGGCGTTAAGCGTGTCTGGCCCAACCGACTCTACGATCTCCCCAAGGATAATGTGATTTGGACGGGTAAGAGCAAGGATGCGAGTGTTGCGAATAGCAATATCAAGAGACAATTCAAGAATGACACCTTCTCGCCCCACCTCATGACCCAGGTGGACAAGCTGCGAGCCAAGGGCGTCATTGGGAAGGGTATCAAAATTGGTGTAATTGATACCGGAGTTGATCACACACATCCTGCTTTGGGAGGGTGCTTCGGGCCTGGCTGCTTGGTCTCCTACGGTACCGACCTGGTCGGCGATGACTACGATGGGTCAAACACCCCTGTTCCTGATGATGAGTAAGTCCATCCGTATACTTGGTCCTGGCGAAATGAAAAAGTAGGATAGAGAGAAGTGTAGAGAGCTGACGCCTACGAAGTCCCTATGACGGATGCAATGGTCACGGTAGTCACGTCGCCGGCATCATTGCCGCACAGGCGAACGAATACGGATTTACAGGTGCCGCACCGGGAGTCACGCTCGGCTCTTACAGAGTCTTTGGCTGCGGGGGAAGTGCTTCCAACGATGTCTTGATCCAGGCATATCTGAGGGCCTTTGAAGACGGGTCCAACATCATTACTGCGTCCATTGGAGGCTCTTCAGGCTGGAGTGAGGATCCCTGGGCTGTCGTTGTCTCTCGAATTGTCCAAGCCGGCGTGCCCTGCACCGTGTCTGCTGGAAATGATGGTGCCGCGGGCCTTTTCTACGCCAGCACGGCGTCAAACGGCAAGCGGGTCACCTCGGTTGCTTCCATCGACAACTGGGTGACACCGGTCTTGTTGATCGACTCATCCTTCAGCGTTGATGGCGGTGATACAGAGACGTTTGGCTACGTCGTCGGTGACCCCTCTGCGTGGGCTGGCGTCAAGCTCCCGTTGTGGGCTGTGAGCTTCGATACCGCTGATCCTGCTAATGGGTGCGACCCGTTCCCTGCCGACACTCCGGACCTCTCTGACAAGATCGTCCTCATCCGCCGTGGCACCTGCACTTTCGTCCAGAAAGCCACCAACGCCGCCAATGCAGGTGCAAAGTACGTTCTGTTCTATAACAACGTTCCAGTCGGAGCTACTGGTCCCTCGGTAGCCGAGGTCGAGCCTATTCTAGGTGTTGGCATGGTAAGTCGAGCATAAACTGCGTGAGAGCGCGCGATGTGTTGCTTACTGATTTCGATACAGACTACTGCGTCTCAAGGTGCCGCATGGGTGGCGGCTCTCGCTGCTGGCTCTGAGATCGTCCTTGATATGGTTGATCCGGAGACTGCTCCAGTCTCGTAAGGAATCTCCCCTCACATCCTATAGAACCACGGTGCTGACAGGTTTAAGTTTGATTCTCCCCGAAAACACTGCCACAGGCGGATCTGCCAGTTCTTTCACCACGTGGAATCCTACTTATGAGCTGGATATCAAGCCTCAGATCGCGTCACCTGGCGGCAGCATATTGTCGACCTGGCCACAGGCGCTTGGCTCCTATGCCGTCATCTCCGGGACGTCGATGGCTTGCCCTCTCGTTGCCGGAATCTATGCCCTCATCGCTGACGTCCGCGGCACCTTTGATCCTGCTACCCTGGAAGCCCTCATAGCTTCTACCGCGAACCCACGTTTGTACAACGCTGGTAGCGGGGTCTCCAGCATACACGCGCCCGTGGCACAAGTGGGAGCTGGCCTTGTCCAGGCTTACGACGCTGCCTATGCGACCACGTTACTCAGCAAGTCTTATCTCGCGTTCAACGACACCGAGAACCTCGAGAGGACTCTGAAGTTCAGTATCAAGAACCTCGGCAGAAAGGCAGTGACTTACAAGTTGGGCTCCGTCGGCGCAGCTACCGCTTACACGTTCTCCGACTCCATCTACCCTGACCCCTTCCCCGGGTTGGAGGTGTCAGACGAGTACGCCAGGATAAGCCTGAGCCCTTCCCGAGTGACGGTGCCTCGAGGAGGCAGCGCCGTTGTCTCCGTGACAGTGACACCCCCCAGGCTCGACGGCGCCCGGCTGCCCGTCTACTCGGGCTACATCACCCTCAACGGAACCAACGGCGAGAACCTCTCCCTGCCCTACAACGGCGTCGTGGGCAGCGTCAAGAAGACGCGGGTTCTGGACACGGGCTACCTCTCCGTCTCGAGCGACCCCAACCTGAACCCCGTGAATGGCAGCGCGTCCTTCGTCCTCTCCAAGAACCCGAATGCCAACGTTGTGCTCCCCATCGCCGTCCTGGCGGTGGCCTTCGGCTCGCCACGCATCACCATCAAGGTATTACAGACCAAGGGCAGGACGACTAGGAACCTAGGCGACATCTTCGGCTTCCCCTACGACTTCGCACCCCGTGATTCCTTCGCGACGGCTTTCGATGGCCGTCTGGCGGATGGCTCCTACGTGCCCGCTGGCGACTACAAGCTCTCCATCGAGGCTCTTCACGTCTTCGGCAATGCCAGGAGGACTCAGGACTGGGATATTGCCGAGACGGCGCCATTCTCCGTTCGCTACGCGTGATCGCAGGATGTGTAGGAAATGAAATGGTACATTATTTTGTCTGGATGATGTGTACGGTGTACCTAATAATTAGTATAAGCAGTTGTCATGATGCAACATGTAACTCTATGCGTGGATATCTTTTTCCCCTGATGGCTCGTGCTGCTGAATATGCCAATCAATCAATAAGTCATTATATAAATAAATTATGGGCAGGTGCGACGGACAGTATATAAGGGCTACCCCTCACAGTGGATGCCTGGTACTAGACTTCTTCCCTTCTACAACATCAGTATCCTACCAAAGTTGCTACAAAATCAATGGATGAAGTTCTGCACTTACTTCGTACACTTGGGCTCTTTATGTCCTTGTCAGGTATGGAACTTCTTTGGTAATTGCTTCGCCCGAGAAATGCATATGCACTAAACCTGCGCTAAACTATTGGTATTGATGCACTTTCCTTACGCATCAATGGGGGAATTGTTCTAAACCCCTGCAACGGAAGCTTTCCAATAGATCCAACCTAATTGGATACGAACGAAATACGAAGTACTTCGTATACTATCACAGTCCTTGCCGCTGATCTAATCTTTCCCATACTTACCTACCCGATTCTTCACCCGTTACTCAAGCATTGTCAGTTCCAACACCCATATTGCCTAACGCATCCGAACCTTCGATCGAGCCGCGAAGGCTATACTGCTTCGACACCATGCTCGGCTCTTCGTGTTGTCGCATTATTGCCTCAGCAGCACTTCGCCAAGCCCCAACAGCTGTACGAGCCAGCCCTCTCAGCAGAATCCCCTCACATATACAACGAGCCAGAACCTTTCCAGAGACACCATTGCCTGGCAGATTACGCTTTTCGACCACTTCAGATGCTACTTCGACAACCGCCTCGACCACACCGGCAAGCCCCCCCGAGCCCGCCCTGCCCGAGAAACCCGACTACCTCAACGATGCAGAGTCGGCCATATGGGACAAGTTGGTGGCTGAGTTCTCACCGACAGAGTTGCTGGTCCAGGACGTCTCCGGTGGCTGTGGCTCCATGTACGGGATCGAGATCTCCTCGGAAAAGTTTCGCGGCGTGAACATGCTGAAGCAGCAGAGAATGGTCAACGCCGTGCTCGACGACGAGATGAAGAACTGGCACGGGATTCAACTGCGCACAAGAGTGCCACAGTAGCAATAAGACGGACGAGAGCTATGCCGAGGAAATGAATGAGCACTGTGAGCCTATTGTCATCACGTCGTTGTCCACTGGTCGAAGCGGCCATTGGAGCAGGGGAAGCCGTCCGTAGTCCGCCACCTACCACCTTTCGCAGCATCATATACCAAGGCCGCCTTGCTACTTGCACCCCCGACGACGGCGCAAGAGAAACAGAAAAAGCACGAGGAACTCGATCTCATGATCGAATCGGGTTCGGAATGCTGCACCTCGCTCTGTACATTATCCCATGGCTACCATTACTGCCATTGTACAACAGTGTACTTAGACTGGAACATTGAGTTCAGGTTTGGAGCCTCGAACATTCCCACGCAGCGTCCGGCAGTTGATCCCAGGTCACCCTATTATCTGGCAACCCGGCAACCCCCCTTCTGGGATGGGCCGTGACACAACGGACCGCCTCCCGCTTCTATGAGCCCCGCAGTTGGTTGAAACTCTGTATAGCCGCGGTACCGATAGTAATTAAACGCCTCCGCACGCTTACTGTGGCGGCAGTCGAGCACCTCCATGATAAGGCTGTGGTGCACAGTCGCAGCATAGCAACCGATGTCGCGAGTAGAATTCTTCTCAGGGAGGGGCCTTCAACTCGCCTTATTTCAAAATCCTGACGAGTCTTCCGCTCTCTATAGATCAGGAATAAGCGCCCTTGCATGGAATATCACGTCGTGACATGAGTCCTACGAGGCACACCTCGTCCAACCCCGTCTGACAGCAGACAGCCTATCGGTCTGATATCGATGGATAAGCCCTCGACTTTTCAGCAAGCCCAGAACTGTGTACCTAGGTCACATACGGTGTGTTAGTGGCGCTTCTAAGACCTGATATATTCCACTTCCACGCGAACGGGGGCCTACGAGTGTACGGATCGACAGGATCTAGATACCTATTCGAGGCTACACGTCAGGTGGCTGGGAATTAAAGATGGCAACATGCATGATTCGGACTTCGAAAAGGAAGCAAGAGGAGGTTGGCTGTTCCACAACGGGAGGCGGTGTGGTGGTTGAGACAAGGTCCGCAAGATGAACCTGACGCATGCCGCTGTTCAGACGACTGTTTTGGCATTGAACAAGATGACCGACTGTGTTTGTTCAATAGGGATGGCCAGGCTTATGCAACCACCACGAACTGTTGCGCTACCTAACTTTTCGCGAGGTCATACACCCTTCTGACATTAGCGGGTTGTCACGTCTATGAAATTCGTTTTCAAGTCGCTGTATCATCATTCCATTGGCGGTTCGCGACCTTGGAGTAAACCGGTGTAGCTAACGCGATGGCAGAGCATACTCAGAGTCTCATTCTACAATGCCAGCCCCTCAAACTACCTTGTAGGCCACATAGCGAGGGAGACATAACCTCAGCGCCAGCGAGTGCCCGAACATGAACTATAAGCCGAAGAAATCAAATTCCTAAGTAGGGGGCAGTAGCAGCCGTGCATTGTACAACCTACTCGGAACTCCCTTACTTATTACTAAGGGGTAGCTATGTGGACGGTGATGGGAAAATATCTGGCAACCGATGACCTTCCCAAGCGGAACTCTCGAGTTCGATTTCGGCATTTCTGGATCGCATCCCTGACGTCGGAAGACTTTCTGTACTGCTATGTATCCAAGCACAGAAATAACAATTGTATGTAATGTTCTCTACGTCTTTATTACGTCTCTCGAAATTAGCGAATTCGAAGTATCGGCAAAACACAACTAGCTCATCTGTCATATGCATACTGAGTAGTTATGCATACATGTACTGAAGGCCAAGATCTTCTACATATGTAGTGTGCATCCCTGTCAGCATGCCAAGCCGTTGTGATTCTATTAGGATATCCTTGAGTAAGACCAAGTTAAATAGAGATCCAGTATCAATTTTTTTTTCCTTTTTTTTTGTACTTAGTTTGCCATCTGACAGCCACTCGAGAGTTTCCGACTGACAGGTTAGGTATCAGAAAAGCCCACCACTCACACTATCCGCCAGAGTGTCTTACACCCAGTCCCCTGCATAGTGGCTGACTTCCACTTTGATTACTGAACACTGTGAACACCCCGTACCGTCATATTCCAAAGTACCCTGCAGCGAGGACCCTTGAATTACACCTCACTCTCATGTACCGTCCCACTGATGTCATTAGTCACAAGGGGGTGGCCTTGAGTCTTTGGAGCTGATACACCCACACAGCTTTGACGAATCACACCTGAGCGCACAACTACACACACAACCACACTACAAGAGCCAAAATATGATGCTTGCTGTTTTAAGCCCAGCCATGTACCGATATAGGCATCTATACACAGGGCAACGTTCTTACGGACCAGCTGAGTAAATAACCCCCTTGCGGTCGCCGGAGGCTAATTGGCCTTGCCATGATACGCCATGGCTGAAGACATGTCATGGAACAGCCTCACATTTTTCGATGTTCAGCAGAATCGGAGATTACAGCCTTGTTCAACTACGATGGACCTCCGATAACATATAGGATTCTAGATCCATGACATCCAGAATCCAGCAGAAGAGACATGCCAGAAACAGAGCATGGTGTGTACGAAGCAATCATGCTCGGCACTATGGTGTCGGGATGCGGTTACGCTGGTTACGCTGGAGTCGCTATAATTCGTATCGCGTGGGAGCCTCCATCCCTTGTAGGGCATTCTGTATTGTGTTGTGTTTACCCCCAGAGAGATTATGAAGTGCGTTTTGTCCGACGCACACGCCTCCTAACTTTCATGGATGTTGCTCAATGAATGCCTTCATTCGCCACTGGCAGCTTCAACGTGATTCGACGGCCCTCATAGTCATCGACTTCTTTCCAGTTCTATCTACGCCCTGGTTCATGGCACCAATTGTCGAGTAATTTGAGGTGGCCCGGACGTTGCCGCCGTGGCACTTGAATTCGCCTATAAATCAAGACAATCCTCGGCTGTGATTTGTGTCAGAGGGCACTGAGACTGCACGTCGACAGCACAACTCCCGTACCCATATCCTAGCGCAAAGGCGATTGACACTGGCATTATGGTCAACATCAAAGTCAATCCACCTCAGCAAGTCCAGGCAGGGGCAATCATGTACCCCCCCTTGGTGCTTATGTCTCGCGTCAATCAGTACACATTCTATCAGGTCTCTCTCGTAGATCACCATGGACGTGCTCTTGTAGCCAACCACGATCTCAGAGGTACTCTGGCAGCATCTCCGCAGGCACTAGAGGGCGACGCGGCGGGCCGTTCAAGTCCAAGGGATTTCGCAGTCTTCCCCAACCTGTCCATCACCGAGCCCGGGAGGTATAGGATTCAGGTCAACGCTTATTATATAGACTATGAAACCATGCCTCCCACTACGCTTTTGACGGGATCAACTACCACTGGGGAAATTCTCGTCCGCAACTCGGCAGTTCCTCGAGGACGGCCGTGTAAGTGTCCCTCACAAATCCAAGTGAAAAATCCTCACGTTTCATAACTAATAATCAGGCATACAGCATTCGTCGAGACACAAACCCTAGCTAGCCTGGCTGCGGGGGGCTTCCCCATCCCATAATTAGGACCCACGACTATGATGAGACAAGATACGGCCGACAAATGGTATCATCAAGGTTCAGTGCTACATACGAATTGGCTTAACACTAAAAAGGTGGAATGAAAAGGAGCAATATCTCTATACTAATAGCAAGACAAATAAAGGAAGTCTTTAGACCGGTTGATGCAGGCATTTATTACAGACCTGGAATATTTGATAGAATTTCTAGATAATATATTTCTTCGCGGACTTTCTTGTGGGATTGGGTTATGGTGAGCTGCTCAAAACTTTCATTTGGATGTGATACAGCTCGGCATATTATCCCGAAGCTCCATTGGTTGATGGGATACAGAAATGGACTTCATCACTCACCCTGAGATTAAGCAGTTTGCTGTGACAATGTTTCAGGATGTATGTATCACCTTACGTATGTTGCTCGTCGTGGCGAGGCCAAATAATACCAAAGTACTGCCGAAAACGTTATTCATAGCTGTAAGAGTGCCGTCGTGTTAATAATCGAACAATTATGGGGGGGGGGGGGGGGGGGGGGGGGGGGGGGGGGCGGGGGGCGGGGGGGGGCGGGGGGGGGGGGGGGGGGGC